>BTPG01000003.1:190715163-190870163 GCA_036245525.1 Semisulcospira habei
TGTCAGTAATTGTTTTCAATTTTGACAACATATACAGGCTTCTGGAAACTCTTTTGCACACATTATTAATATGCAGTTGCCATTTAAGCTGATCATCTATAGTGACCCCCAAGAGGCGGTGGTGTGATACTTGCTCAATTGGGCTGCCGTTTATAGACAGACTAAGAGAGAGCGGGCATAGCTGGTGCTTTTGACGTGTGGTTATAACCATGCATTCTGTTTTTGACGGATTCAGGGACATGGAGTTGGAATGACACCAGTCGGTGACCTCGCGCAGGCTTTCCTGCAGACGCGTGTTAATTGCAGCTACATTTTTGTGAGGAGTGTGTAGTGTGCAGTCATCAGCAAACATGTCACAAGAAATATCGCGGCAACTAATATGTAGTGGAAGGTCATTGATAAATATGCAGAACAGCAATGGCCCGAGGACAGAGCCCTGAGGCACGCCGCTTTTGACGTGACCATACGAGGAGTAGGATCCATTTAACAGTACTCTTTGCTTCCTTCCGCTTAAATATGAAGTGAACAATGAGACAGCACCTGCATTGCAAAGATATGCTTGAAGTTTTGACAAAAGAATGTTATGATTTACAAGGTCAAAAGCTTTCTTAAAATCAATAAAGATCGACCCAGTTATTTGGGAGTTATTTATGGATGCTAGCCACGCATCAATAAGTCTTGTTAGTGCCGTGTGGCAAGAATGCTTGGGGCGAAAGCCGGACTGAAATACGTGCAATAGACTACGACTCTCCAAATATTGATAAAGGTGTTTGTGCACGTGTCTTTCAAGAGGTTTGGAAAGGCTGGATAATATTGAGATGGGTCTATAGTTATTAACATCAGACAGATCTTTTGATTTAGGCAAAGGGATAACCTTGGCTTGCTTCAGTTCTGATGGAAATATATTTTGTTGGATGCATAAGTTATAAATATACGTTAACGATTCTACTGTATAGGGAAGGGACAGTTTCAGGATTTTAGGACTGATCTCGTCAGGTCCCGATGATTTTTTGTTTTTCAGTGACCCGATCAGTTTTCCTACTTCATACACAGCTAGAGGCGGTATAGAGAAGGGGGGTTTGTCCTTAGTCTTCTGCTTACAGAAGTTAAGCAGGGACTCCGGGCATGTGTAAGACGTTTTTCCGCTTGAGGGTATGATTGACTCGGCAACAGACAAAAAATGTTTGTTAAAGATGTCTGCAGTAATACTAGAAGGAATGGCTGACGATTTCTTGCTGTTACCTCGGGTGATGAGATTAACTGCGCGCCAGAGTGCGGCAGTATCTCTGTCTTCTTTAATCATTCGTTCAAAGAGAGACTTTTGAGCCCTGCGTACCATAGACTTGACACGGTTACGTTGTTTTTTGTATTCGTTAAATAGCTTGTGTCTTCTTAAGTCATTTCTCAATTTCATAGCTTCAATTATTCCTTGCGTTAGCCAAGGCGGTAACGTGTGGTTTTTTACCCGCTTTTGCCGTAAAGGGGCGTGTTTGTTAAGTACTCTTGTAAAGAGTCGATACCAAATAGTCAGAGCCTTTTCAGGGTCAGTTTCGTTATTAACGACATTAAATGGTGTTTGATCAAGGTCTGCTAGAAAAGCAGACTGATTAAACTGTTTAAATGAGCGGTACGTTATAGTTGTGTGCCCGTTCTTACGATGCACTGGCAGTTTTGTTGACCAGGAACACACAGTAGGAAAGTGATCACTGATGCTGAGGTCAGGAACACTAACATTGAACACACTAAGGGGACGGTTGATGTAAATGTGATCAATGAGTGTTGCGGTTGTTTTTGTGATCCTAGTAGGGGCCGAAACTAATTGTTCTAAGCCGGTTTGTGTGGTGATGCAATCCCACGCGGTATGGGGCTTTAACATATCTATGTTAAAGTCGCCTAGTAGCAACGCATCACAGTTAGGTAGGCCAACTTTTTCTACTGCATGCAAGAAATCGTCGTACCATTCAAACTTGGCTGATGGGTTACGATAACAAAAGCCGATGAAGACGGGTTTAGTTTTTGGAGCCCTAAATTCCAACCAAATGCACTCAACTTCCGGAGTTTCTATGTCCTCACGCCTTTTTACTAAATGTTGGACTGAGTTATGGATGTAAACGGCAAGCCCAGTCTGACCAAGTACACGAGGGTCACGTCGAGTGATGCTAAAGTTAGGTATGTGAACGGCTTCATCGCTTATGTCGGAGTTAAGTCGCGTCTCACTAAGACCAAACAGGTGGAATGGTTCAGACGAGTTTAGAAAAACATTCAAATCGGCCACCTTGTTAAAAAGATGGTAGATGTTCAAGTGACCAGTTTGAAGGCTTCCGTGTGTCTGAGCATTATGGGTCATGTTGAATTTTAACTTTCCCAAATGAAGTGCAACACAATACAAAAAATATATAAACAGAGGGAATAGGGAATAAAGTTTCAATGCAGTAAAGCGCGGCTGAAGTTATAGCACCTCGTATCAAAACGTCACAAATGGTGTCCAACACAGCGTTATCAAATGAAGATCGCTTTTGATTAATAGTGTATCCACGTATTAATGCTGCGCAAGCTGTCTAAATAAATGAACAAATGGTGTAGCCTGCGATGTGAAGTATCGTAGGCTGAACACTTGAAACCGTACTGTCACAATGAAAACTTAGCGGAGCTTTGGTAATCAAACCAGGCGAGAAAATCACAGAATTTGAGGCACACAGTCAATCACTGCTTTGGAATAAATCACAAGCGAACGCAGAAGAACCGTATATAAAGAAGCACACGTAACACTGACGTAATAATGAACTGCCTCACACACCCACGGTGAAATCTGCGAAGCACAACGGTGAAGGATCACTGATCACACGACACTGAATTACCAACCGCGTAAGTAGCTGACGTATCCATTGGCACCATTCGCTGTGGGCACCTGGCATAACTGGTGGTACGGTGGCAGACTATTAACCGGATAAGCAGATACACTGGTTGCTGGGCGATGATTCGACCACACACCATGGCAACCATCCGGGTACTGTGGTTGTTGCCAGGGTGCTGCAGTTGAAGAGTTGGTATGTATTTGCAGCAGATGATGGTACTGGAGTTGCTGCCAGTCAGGAACCGGCATGAAGGGCATCTGTTGTAGATGTTGCTGCTCCTGTTGTAAATGTTGTTGCTGCGCCTGTTGTAGCTGCAGCTGCTCCTGCTGTTGAAGTTGTTCATGGTCCTGTGGTTGAGGCTCCTGGCGTAGAGGTAGTTGTACTGGTGATGTGGGACCAGCAGAACCGGATACAATAGTGTCAGAAGTGGAAGTGCCACTCTGTACATTCAAGCTACCACCAGCTAAGGCCTCTGAGTAGAGTTTCGTCTTAGTGGTCGCCTGAGAGCTTCTGTGCTGGTGAGTAATTGCATCAGCCTGGTTGACAGCTGGACCACCGTACTTGATATTGCCGGCAAGCCTCCGGGTTCCCACGTGGGATGGATGAATGGGGTCAAGTCGGCCTTTGTTGTCCACACGGTACAGCGCCTTCCGGGGAAGACCGCTTGGGGCTAGGAACACGCCCGCATTGTCAACAAAGATAGCGCGCATCTTCTTTGCCACGTGGCACAGATTTGCGTTGGAGGGGGAAATACGTTGGTTAAGGCGAGAGTTTTTCCCCTGGGCAGCAGGCAAGATGGATGAGGCCTGGATGCTTGCTTTGGGGAACACGCCTTTGCAAGAAGTGACCAGTCTCTCCCACTGCTGACTGGTGATTTCATGCGTCTTGCAATCGTTCACCCCTACGTGGAAGGTGACCAGTTGGACGCGGGGTGACTGCGGCTGCTGCTTGAGCCAGTCAGTCAAGTGGGAGATTTGCAGGCCGGATATTGAGATGACCTGTACCTTTTCGCCCTGGTACATGGTCATCTTCTCTCCCTTGAAGTTTCGCACGACGGAGTCCCCGATGACGAGCGTGGTTGTGTCTACCTCTACGTTGTGATCAAAGACCCGCTCGCACGGAAGAAAGTCCTTGCGCTGCTGCTGGCTCCCGGCAATCCGATTACCGCCCCCTTGCCGCTGGCCAGGCTGAGACGGCCCGCTCCCCTCACGGTGGCTGTCTGCGATAGGGGAGGCAACGTTGACCGTAATAACCGCACTCCCTGGGGCTTGCTCTTTCTGGCTACTCGGAGGGTTGTTCTTAGGAACGGTAATCCTTACTGGGATCACATCACCAGCTGTAGTGGACACAGGCTTCATACTAATGATTGTATCACTGTTTACGGGCATAGAGCCTTCAGGCGTTGTTGACACTAGTAGTTGGGGGGTTTGGCCAGAGGCCAGAGGTAGCCCTTGTTCAGAGTTCAGTCTTTGCAGAGTGTCGTCGACGAGACAGTGAAATTCTGCCATGTTTGTCATTTGATCATGTAAGTGGGACATCTTGCCACACATACAAGACTCTAACATCCGGAGGTCATTTGCCATCTTCACCGCGGACTCGCACACCTTACTGTCAATCTGCTTAATATTTAGCATAGTGACAGTTCTCAGCTGACACAACTCTTGATGGAGAGCCTCGACGGCGGCCTGGCTGTTGCAGAGTTGGGTCTGCAGCTTTAGGATGATAAGCGGCTTTTCGTCTCGGACACCGGACACCACCAGCTCGCTATAATCAGAATCCACCTGAGTGCACGAGACGGGTAACCCGGGCGAGGTCAAGTCCTCGGTGGTGACGTCACCCGTAGACGCCACTTGGGTAACAATATGGCTGACAGGACTTGGTGTGGAGGGGGCAGGTTCGGGTGTGGAGGGGGTAGTGGCAAGGGACTGACTGGCAGGAACATCAGAGTGATCAGAGAGGGTGGAGTGGAGATCATCCCGTAGATGTGGCCCGCTGGAGGAGGGGTGTGGGATGGAGGGCGGGGTAGGCGGGCCGTCACTGGTCATGTCACTCACAGCGCTGACGGTGGTCACGGTCAGAGGCTCGGGGACAAGATTAGCGGAGCTGTTCCGAGGGTTACAGGACTGAACAATCGGCGATAGGGAGGTAGAGTCGTCAGCCTCCAATCCGATTAAGGGGAGGGATGAGTCCAAAATTGCCCGAGGAGGGGTGTCTGGGAATGATACTATCGGGGAGATGGTGGGATCGCATGACTGGTCACGCGGCATGTCAACAGGGACATTGTCAGCAGGGTCTGCGCAGCCGTCTTTCAGCTGTTGTACGAATGTACACAAAGAGTCATATTCGCTTAGGACCCACGTGTCCTTGTTGTGTCCCTGAATGAGACAGGTGCCGCCAGTCTTGCGACGCACGTGGAAGTAGAGGGTGATAGTGATTTTTGGTTTTGCTCTCCCCCTGATTTGTATGAATGTTTTTCCCAAGTCATCGGGAATGTCAGGATTGGAACAATCCAGGTAGGAGTCACCACACTCTACAGGTTCATTTCTGGCGTCTGTGTCCCTCCAGACTACAGTGTAACCGCCTCTTGCCTGGAGCAGGTTGACGTAGCGGTGGTAGAGGGCAGTTCGCCAGCGCTTGAGGGTGATGACGCCATTGGGGCCGTTGCTGTAGAAACGCGTTTGCTGGCCGCACGCAGTGTCCTTTAGCACCGGGTTTTCTCTCTTAAAGGGATTGGCGAGGGTGGGGTCTTGCGTCACGACACTTAGAGAGAGGGATGAAGATGCCATCGCGACTCGGACTTGGTGGTATGCTGTAACCGGGCACTCAGCGCCAACTTTAGAAAGTTAGAAACAAGGGTAGGTGTGGAGGGTGGTGGGATCAGCAAACATTGTGACACCCCTCAGGAAGTGCCAGCGTGTCTGCAGGGCTGACAGGAGTGGAGTCTGGTGGAGACGATACAGCATCGTGTCACAGAGTCAGTAAGCCGAAAAGCAAACATTGGCTGCTTAGATCTGAAGTTCAGCAATAGACTGCTCTAGTCACAGTCTAACTCCTCACAGTTACTGACAGTGCAAGGGATGAAATATATAATTGAACGAAAAATATAGACAATGGCAGGCGTAAGTTCTACTATATTCAATGAGTTCCAGAAAACAAAGTGGATGACGATGCGTTCAAAATTACGAGAAGAATATCGTAAAGTGATAGTTCGTATGATCGGATTTACCTTGCACGACGGACAAAGACTGGCTTCAGTCTGGGCACAACTCGCATCACACGTACACAATATGATATCATCCGGGGAAAATAGTGTGCTTTGTCCTGCACACTTCTCACACTCACAACACAAGCATTAGGATATCCGTGTGATGATAGTTAGTATGCACGTCCACTGGAATAATGTTTAAAAAGTATAAGAAAGTCCACAGCTTACATAGAAAAACACATAGTACACAGTATATCAAGCAATCCAAAGCGTCACGGTTGGCTGCACGACGGAGCTAAGACTTACACGTCTTACCCCGCCGGCGGCTGGAGGAGGAAAAGTGAGAGAGAGAGAGAGAGAAGAAGAAGAAGAAGAAGAAGAAGAAGAAATGAAATGAAACTTTATTTCTCAAGGATAAATGATTAGGTACACTAACCTTTATTCAGTCATGTCCTTGCACACGCACTCACACAACACTCACACGCGCGTAATAAGAGAGAGAGAGAGAGAGAGAGAGAGAGAGAGAGAGAGAGAGAGAGAGAGAGAGAGAGAGAGAGAGAGAGAGAAAGAGAGAGGGAGAGAGAGAGAGAGAGAGAGAGAGAGAGAGAGAGAGAGAGAGAGAGAGAGAGAGAGAGAGAGAGAGAGAGAGAGAGAGAGAGAACAATGAACAATGAACCTTTACTTTCTAACGGTAGAAGTTATTGGTAACAGGACCAGTTTTCAAACTTGCCGTTGCTAGAGAGAGAGAGAGAGAGAGAGAGAGAGAGAGAGAGAGAGAGAGAGAGAGAGAGAGAGAGAGAGAGAGAGAGAGAGAGAGACTAAAATTTAAAAAAAATTATATACACAAAATAATAGTAACACTCAACATTCATCTTATACCACACACACACACACACACACACACACACACACACACACACACACACACACACACACACACACACACACACACACACACACACACACACACACACACACACAAACTATACATAAATGCATGTATTACATGAAAATTATTAACCATCAGGGTTTGTTTAAATAAATGCCCAGTGATGTTATGTTTGGCTCATCAGGTAATCAAAAAGTTTCGTTTTAAAGATTCCAAGCTAGGCTATAGTCTTCAAGTGTGCAGGAATAGTGTTCCATACAAACGGTCCAGAAAATGATAAACTAGTTTTAAAGAGGTCAGTTCTAGGCAGAGGTAGGGGTAAAGTATTGTTCCTTGAGGTCCGTTCGCTTTCTTGCTGTGGCATAAATTTGGTGGTTAGATACTGCGGTGTCATGTTATTTAATATCTTGTGCATGAGGATGCATTTGTTGAAATTAAGTTGTTGACGCAGGCCGAGAATATTTAGATCTCTAAATTTGTCTGTGGTAGGAATAGGCCGCGTATCTATCATTTTGACAGCTCTTTTATATATGTAGAGTTCAACCTGTTCATGTGAGCATCACTACAACCGTCCCACACTGTGGAGACATAATCAACGTGAGTCTTGATATGGGCATGAAAAAAACAACAGTTTACGAGTATGTGTATCCGTTACTTGTCTAAGCTGGGACAACAGGAAAGTGTTTTTAGCAATGGTTTTACAGACTGTATTTATATGCTCTGTTACATTGTTGTTCGTCAACGTGTATTCCCAAACATTTACGCTCTGTGACTTGTTCTATCGGTTTAGCGTTCAGTTGTAAATGTAACGGCTGTGGTCGGCGTTGGTGTTTTTGTCGTGTAGTGAGTAAAATACTCTTTGTTTTTCCTGGATGAAGAACCATATGATTCACTCTACACCAGTCTGAAACCTCGCTGATACTACTTTGTAAGCTAATGTTAATGTCAGCTGTTTTTTTTAACCCGAAACATGGAGGCTCGTATCGTCCGCAAATAGGTTGTAGTTGTCATCAGTGTTAGTAATATGCAAAGGCAAATCATTAATGAATATAATAAATAGAAGAGGTCCCAAGATCGACCCCTGGGGGACACCGTAGTTAACTTGTCCTAGTTTAGAGTATTTTCCATGTGTATATACCTTTTGTTTTCTGTCTTTTAGGTATGATCTAAAGAATGCTATGGCGGTTTCACTTATATGGTATGCTGCTAGCTTCTTTAAGAGAATGTCATGGTCGACAAGATCAAATGCTTTTTGTAGGTCTAAGAAAACACCTCCAAACATCAGGTTTTATTTATTGATTCCAGCCAGCTGTCTACAGTGTGCGTCAGTGCTGACTGACATGAGTGTTTAGGTCTAAAGCCGGACTGATTTATGAAATTGCCCTTTTCTAGAAAATCGAGGAGGTGTTTTGTGTGTGTTTTTCAAGGGGTTTTGACAGAGCCGACAAAAGTGAGATAGGACGGTGGTTATTGACATCAGGATCTTGATTTAGGGATTGGAATTACCTTGGCCTCTTTAAAAATAGTTGGAAACGTGCTGTGTTTTATACGGAGGTTAAAGATATAAGTGAGTGCCTCTACCGTATATGGTAATGACATTTTCAGAATTTTGTTGTCGATACCATCCATCCCGGTGGACGTTTTGTTCGGCATGTTGGAAATAAATTTGCTGACTTCAGCGACGGTAATATCAGGAATGATGAATGTCTGCAGTATATTTTTGCCCTCACAGTATTTTTCCAGTACACTAGGAACTTGGTACTCTGCGTTACTACTTGCAGCTGACTGAGCAAGTGTTTCAGCTGTCGATAGGAAGTGGTTATTTAATATATCAGCTGACAAATGGGATGGAATTTCAGGGGCTGATTTACCCTTCGTTATAACGTTCAGGGCTTTCCAAACCGATGCTGTATCTTTTTTGTCCCTAATCATTTCCTGGAAGAACAGGTGTTTTTTTTTTTTTTTTACGCTCTCACTAGGTATTTAACACGATTTCGTTGTTTCTTATATTCATCAAACTGTTTTCCTTTCTTAAGTTTGTCTATAAATGACATGGCCTGTTTGATATCTACTGTTAACCAGGGTGGCAGGGTAGAGTGCTTAACTCGTTTTTCTCGTATGGGCGCATGCTTATTTAGGACCCCCAAGGAATAGACCCATTCAGTACGACAGGGCACTGTCAGGAGAAGTGTGGTTATACACGTCACTGAAAGGAGTATTGCGCAGATCCCGCAGAAAGTCGCCGTTAGAGAGAGAGGAGAGTGAGAGAGAGAGAGAGAGAGGAGAGAGAGGAGATGAGAGGAGAGAGAGAGAGAGAGAGAGAGAGATGAGAGAGAGAGAGAGAGATGAGAGGAGAGAGAGAGAGAGTGAGAGAGATGAGATGTTAGGACCCCAAGGAATAGACCCATTCAGTACGACAGGGCACTGTCAGGAGAAGTGTGGTTATACACGTCACTGAAAGGAGTATTGCACAGATCCCGCAGAAAGTCCCCGTTAGAGAGAGAGAGAGAGAGAGAGAGAGAGAGAGAGAGAGAGAGAGAGAGAGAGAGAGAGAGAGAGAGAGAGAGAGAGAGAGAGAGAGAGAGAGAGAGATGATGATGATGATGATGATGATGAAACTTTATTTATCAACGGTAAAAAGGTTTGACAGAAACATATCTTTACAAACTTGCCGTTGCTAACATCTACAATATAAAATAGGTTTAAAAAATAAAATAATACAGACATTATGTTTACACACATTATTTCATGCAACAATAATGTTTAAAAAAACTAAAAACAAAATAATAATAAAATTTAACAAAATATATACACCAAAATAATAGTAACATTCAACATTCATCTTATACCATACACACACACACACACACACACACACACACACACACACACACACACACACACACACACACACACACACACACACACACACACACAAACACTATACATAAATGCATGTATTACATGAAAGTATTAACCATCAGGGTTTGTTTAAATAAATGCCCAGTGATGTTATGTTTGGCTCATCAGGTAATCGAAAAGTTTCGTTTTAAAGATTCCAAGCGAGGCTATAGTCTTCAAATGTGCAGGAATAGTGTTCCATACAAACGGTCCAGAAAATGATAAACTAGTTTTAAAGAGGTCAATTCTTGGCAGAGGTAGTGGTAAAGTATTGTTCCTTGAGGTCCGTTCGCGTTCTTGCTGTGGCATAAATTTGGTGGTTAGATACTGCGGTGTCATGTTATTTAATATCTTGTGCATGAGGATGCATTTGTTGAAATTAAGTTAAATGTTTAGATGTCTAAATTTATCTGTGGTAGGAATGGGCCGCGTACCTATCATTTTGACAGCTCTTTTATATATAGAGTTTAACCTGTTCAGAGAGAGAGGGAGAGAGAGTAGTGTGTTTTTGCCAGACGCGATCGGGACTGGGTGGAAGCCTGAAACAAAATTTAAAAGAGGCCGTTTCCTGCGCTAATAATTTATTTTATTTGCAGTGGTATTACACGTAAAAACATGCCCACGTATGATGTTTAACTCGTTCAGCACTGACGCACTACAGCAGGAGATGGGTCGACCATGATAATTCAAGGGTAGTGCCAGATTAGCTTGGCGCCTGTCGGCGCCAAGCTAATCTGGCACTGCCCTTGAATTATCATGGTCGATCCATCTCCTGCAACTGGTGCATAGTCATTAGATGACACCTCCAAAATTTGGGAAATACGGCACTCGGGCTGAATGAGTTGAGTAAAACCAGACATATTTATCACGCACATCTTATAACCCCGGGCTGGACTGCTACTGACGATAGCCTACTGCTCGGAGACTGAAGAAGACGCGTCGGAGCGGTGTCGTCAGTAGCAGTGAAGGGGTTAAGGGTGTATCTTATGGCGATCACAGCTTCAACGGTGATATCCCAGAATTCAAGCCTTCGTGGGGCATTCAGCTTTAAACTGCTGAATCTGTCTTCCGCCATCCCAATTTGCAACGTTCATGATGCTGGTTCAGTGACTCATCTCTGCGAAAGTTCTATTGTTAACCCTTTGGCTGTCGGTAGCGGCTTTAGTCGAGATGATTTCTATAGAAATCATCGCGACTAAAACCGCTAAGCTAAAGGGTAGACGCCTAAAACGTAATAGGCGTTAGCCCTTCAGTGCCAGTGATCACCGTAAGCCTGTTTGAAACCACAGCACTAGAGCCTGTTTGAAACCACAGCACACTGTCCGACATGATATTTGCTTGAAGAACACGAAATGTAGGTCCTAATTGGGACTAAAAATAAGCGCAAAGAACATAGGACTAACAAGATATGCATTTCATGGGTTACTAGCGCTTTCTGGACGCTCTTTACACGGTATTACAATAGCTGTTTTAAACGACGATGAATTCGGGGACAAAGTCTTCCAGCGGCGGCTGTGGGATGAGAACCTGATTGATGACGTACACCACACCATTCGTCACGCTGACGTCAGCTTGCGTCACTTCCGCTTGTGAGATGTGCAGTGTGGAACTTTGGGCTGGAAAAAAACAAATACGTGTAACAGAATTAACCCCGGTGTACAAAGTACCGGTGGCTGCATGCCCATAGGAGTTGACTCACTTACTGATATGGTCCAGATGCGCTACACCAGGAGATGGATCGACCGTGATAGTTCAAGGGTAGTGCCAGATTAGCTTGGCGCCAGCAGGCGCCAAGCTAACCTGGCACTGCCCTTGAATTAGCATGGTCGATCCATCTCCTGCAACGGGTACATAGTCGTCAGGTGACACCTCCAAAACATGGAAAATACGGCCTTGGGATTAACCCATTAAGCCCCGACGCCCTACAGTAAGAGATTGTGTCGACCATGATACTTCAAGGGTAGTGCCAGATTAGCTTGGCGCATGTCGGCGCCAAGCTACTCTGGCACTACCCTTGAATCATCATGGTCGATCCATCTCCTGCAACTGCTGCACAGTCGTTAGATGACGCCTCCAAAATTACTGCCGTGGGGCTGAATGAGTTAAACGCTGAGTCTTTAATAAAGTCAAGGAGATCGTAATCAAAGATCCTCAAAGAGCTGTCAAGAGGAATTAAATACAATCCTTTCCTAGACTAATATATGCTCCAGAAACCAAACCAGTAAGCAAAGGGTTCTCGGGCACGTCAGTCATATTCGAACCGAAGCGGTCCCAGTCTTAGTCTTACACCGCAGTAATGTAGGTCAGAGGTAATCTTTTATTTATACAAGTTTATTTGTTGTTATTCACACTCACACAAACATATCACTTGAACTGAAACAAAACTTCATACTTCTGTACGTGTATACATCTTTATATAGTAATAATAATAATAATAATAAATAAGCATAGGACTAATAACCTGCAACTGTGACGTTGAGCTTCTTTCCTGCCAAAGTTTCTATTACTCCGCCCCCATTGGCCAGAAAGTAGGCCGAGTACCACACACCCTTCACTGCGTGGTTCTCCAAGACTTCTGCCGAAGAAAACACACTTTTTAACGTAATTTTAAACATTAGTTGTATGGGTTTTCAGTTTTTTTGTTACAACATATAGAAAGCACACGCACGCACACACACACACACACACCACACACACACACACACACACACACACACACACACACTCCCACACACCTAAGACGAAGCACTTTAAGTGTACAATTCGATTTCATCTAGCTGTAATGATTCAGGATAGAATAGAAACGCCATAAATTGTGTCAGTACTCGAATGACAGCAAAACACATCTTATTCGAAAGAACAAAATTAAATGCGTTAATACAGCTGCAGAACTTAAACCTCTGCCTTAACTCGTTCAGTGCCGACAAAAATTATAACACCGCCCAACTGCAAGATGTATAGATACTCATGAGCCCCCGCAGCTGCGGGGGCTCATGAGGATCTATGCCTCTTGCTGAAAACAATTTGAATCCATATTCCTGGGACAGCTAAGGTTTTTAGGCGTTGAATTAGCGAAGATTGCAGAAACACAGTCTTCGTAAGCTGGCACTGAACGTTTTTTTTTTAATTTAAAAAAATAATAATAAAAAATAGGTGTCACCTACTACCCGAATATTCACAGAAAGATGCTTATTTTTCATCCGTTGAGCATGTCTTTTCTGTCTACAGGCTGTCCTTATCTACAAGAAAACTTCTCTCTTGATTCGCAACCGCTGATCAGCAAGTGGACTTGGATTGGATTGGATTGAACTGGATGCCTCCCTCGATTCGCATCCAATTCAATTAAATCCAGTTCAAGTCCACTTTATAAAGCATAGAAACTTTCATTGTAAAATGCTCTTGGCGCTCGATCGCAGATTAGAACAAGAAGAGAGAGAGAGAGAGAGAGAGAGAGAGAGAGAGAGAGAGGGAGAGAGAGAGAGAGAGAGAGAGAGAGAGAGAGAGAGAGAGAGAGAGAGAGAGAGAGAGAGAGAGAGAGAGAGAGAGAGAGAGAGAGAGAGAGAGAGAGAGAGAGAGAGAGAGAGAGAGAGAGAGAGAGAGAGAGAGAGAAAGTAAACTGAAACTTTTTTTTGAAGGATAAAGACAGTAGGCTCGCAGGGCTTTTTCCACGTCTGTTCTTAATAACATTTTAAATATAACGCCAGAAAAGGTAACAAGACAAATAAAATTATAAAAAAATAAAATTAAATAAAATTATATATAAATTATATTTAACTCATTCTACCCCAACACCGAAATCCCCAAATGTTGCCGTTGTCCTCTGAAGACTGCAGTGCAGTGCAGGACACAGATCGACCATGATAGTTCAAGGGTGATGCCAGAATAGCTTGGCGCCCATAGGCGCCAAGCTATTCTGGCATCACCCTTGAACTATCATGGTCGATCCTTATTTTGCTGTGGTGTGTCTGGGGTAGATTGAGTTAAAAAAAAAAAAGAAGTCTTTCGCTCACAGAAAAGACAAAGCGAGAGGGGGAAAAAGAAAGGCTTGGCAAATTCACATGAAGCGTTCAGCGAATGGATGACTCTTCAGCTGACGGCGCCAGTATGCGCCTTACTAACCCGTGAGCAAGGTGAGATCCTGCAGCATCTTCGAGAAATAGCCGACAGGCAACATCTGAAAGGCTGCGTCAGTTGGGGCCAGTATGGTGACGTCAGGGGCTGCAACAACACTGATGTCGTCAGAAAACTACAACGCATTCATGCAAGGAAGACCTTAGACACTTACACCATTGTAACCCATTTAACCCCAAACCCCTACAGCAGGCGATGAATTGACCATGATAATTCAAGGATAGTGCCAGAGGAGCTTGGCGCCTGAAGGCGCCAAGCTCCTCTGGCACTACAAGTGAATTATCATGATTTATCCATCTCCTTGAACAAGTACAAAGTCCTTAAGTAGGGGTCATGGGGTTAAATGGGTTAAGCGCTGAACTGCTTACGAGGCTGACACTCACTGATAAAAACTGTTTTCTTGAATTGGAGGAGTGGACAAAACTGAGACGTTAAGCCCTGTACGTTTAACGGTTCAAGTAGTCTAGGGTAATGCTCGATTAACTTTGTACCATTCGAAGGCGCCAAGGGAATGAAGCACTGCCCTTGAACTATCCAGATACACGCATTCACCCAAAGAGCTAGTAAAGAGTCCGTTTATAGACGCCTCGCACAATCACTAATTATCACGTGTTAATGAGGTACGTAAGTTGTTAACACACTGACGTTTGGAAATAGAGGCAAATCAATATTGCATGTGTTTTGACAAAAACAGGGCGATATGACATGTTTGTCCTAGCTTTCAGCTCGGACAAACATGTCATATCGCACGTTTGACCTGTTTTTTATTCCACTGTTGCCGTCAAAACAAGTGCAGTTTTTGTCTACCGTATTGAAATGGGGCTGGCCGCAGCGCGTTCAATAAGTAGTAAACGATAACATGGGCGGGCAGGAGTCAGACTGTAACAGTGTACTAGCAAGTTAAAAATACGCCACCACTAGCTACGAGAGAGCATTGCTGTTGAGCGCAGATCTAGCGCCAGAGAGCCGAGTGTGTGTGTGTGTGTGTGTGTGTGTGTATGTGTGTGTGTGTGTGTGTGTGTGTGTGTGTGTGTGTGTGTGAGAGAGAGAGAGAGAGAGAGAGAGTGTGCGTGCGTGCGTGCGTGTGTGTGTGTGTGTGTGTGTGTGTGTGTGTGTGTGTGTGTGTGTATGTGTTTGTTTGCGTGTGTGTGTGACAGCGACTAGAACGCGGCGTTTGTTTGTTGTTGTTGATTGTTTTTTTGTTTGTTTTTTGTTGTTTTTTGTTGTTGTTGTTTTTTATTTTTTTATTTTTTTTTTAAATTTATTTATTTATTTATTTTATTTATTTATTTATTTATTTATTTTTTTTTTTTGGGGGGGGAGAGAAAAGCTTGAAACTTTAGGATATTGTCTTGAAAAGAATTATCTTGTAGTAGGTTTTTCCTGCCGTCTCACAAAAACCGGTCGATGAGCAGTTGAGCCCGTAATTCGTCTTATTCTTACTAGATAATCTGCATATAGCTAGAATAAACTTCGGTAACACTGAATCGCTCGGCTCTCTGATGAGGTGATTGGAAAACACACTTTAGATCAAAACAATACGGTAGACTTTGGGATGCAATCGACCCAATGCGCAAACGGCCATCGGGCCGTCAGCGGCCCATTGGCCTTTCGAGCACTGGGTCCTCATCGTGTTGACCTAACGGAAGTGTCTGTTACCGTTGAAAAGTGAAGAGGCTCCTGCCTTTGTCAATGCCAGCATCAGCATGTTGAAGTTGTTCCCGTTGACGAAGTCGAGAGCTGTGCTGGTGGGGGTGGGAAACAGAACCCTGTCCACGACATACAAAACTCCATTACGGGCCCGGTGAGGGTGCTGGGCGGGCACGGGCACTCCCAACACTGTGCTCAGCTGGTAGACAGATGTCGCATTTGTCAACAAATATTTTCTTTACATATAATCCATGCTGTTTTGCTTTGTCCCTGGACGGCACCTCCTTCCCAGTGCGCAAAGGCCATCGGGCCGACGTCAGTCCGTTGGCCTTTTGCGCATTGGGTTTTCATCTACTTACATGTTGTTGTTTTTTTAATTGATGTATTGATATATTGATTGCTTGATTGCTTAATTGATTGATTTTTACATGTACGAAACAGTGTCAGCATTGCCTCGTCCTTTTTATTGTCTTATACGCTGATATAAGCGTGTGGCGAGGCGAACTAACCTAATCTGAAATTGAAGAGGAAGGGACTTTCCGCACTTACGTGAAATTCTGCCTGGCTTTGTAAGTAGTTGTCGGGCAGATGGTCAATGTTCCATTTTAAGTACTGCAAGCATTACATCTTGTAAAATTCGCAAATTGTGTACACTTACCGTCGTATTGTGCAGTTTGTAAACGTTCACGCGAGACTTCATTCCGTTTAGACTGAGATAAAGGGCGTTGTCCACATCGAGGGCGACCACGCCTTGGTAAAAGTGAAAGGTCATGACCTTGGTCAGCAGGTCAAGGTCGTTCTCAAGCTTCTGGTGGACGTCGCTGGGTAGTGCCCTGAATGCGTCGTCTGAAGGTGCAAACACCGTTAGGTTCTCTGGTGACGGAAGAAAACAAACAAATAAATAAATAAATAAATAAATAAAATAATGCGTCCTGGACTTTGAATTTGGACCATACGGTCTACAGCCGTAAGGTCCAAAATCACAGACCAGCACACACATGAATACTGTCATGGGTACTGTCATTGATTTAGTGGCAGATCAACTCCTTCGACTAACGAACGCTGGTTAATCCATTCAGCCTCAAGTCTGTATTTCCGAAAGGTTGGAGGTTTCGCTTAACGATTATGTATTATTTGCAGCAGATGGATCGACCATGATAATTCAAGGGTAGTGCCCGATTAGCTTGGCGCCTGCTGGCGCCAAGCTAATCAGGCACTACCTTTGAATTATCGTGGTCGATCAACCTCTGGCTGTAATGCTTCGAGGCTGCATGAAGTAAAGGCCCACTACCGCCGTAACTGATCAAAGATACACTTATGTAACAGATGGTTACAAAACGCTACACGCAGGTCTAGTTATGACTCATTTAGACACAGGACAATCCAGTTCAGCACACGTCATCTTTATATCAAGTAACCTGACAATGATTCCACTCTGTTCTAGAAATACAACGCTTTTAGTACGAGAAACAGCTAAAAATAGATTGACACGTTAACGGCAGTGCAGAATAAATACGTGCAATTGATACTGTGCCAAAAGTTCATCAGTAACACGCATGCTTTAGTAAAAGTGAGATCACACCTAATATTTTGTCTGTTTTTGCGCGTTTTTAAGCGTAATGTGTTTGAAAATGGTTTGAGAAAATGGTTATGCCGAATTCTTGGTTTTAGTGTTTTACCCTCTCCCTCCTCCTTCCAGTCCGCCCTCAAAACTCACCACTTTCAACAGTTCTAGCACTCTAATGCCACCACACACCCCACCCCCAGCTGACTGTCGTAATGCATTTGGGGTATGTGAGTCATTGTTAAAAGCGTGCACATGCGTGCGTGAGTTGTGAGTGCGCGCTTAGAGTTATAATTATTATAAGATAAGCGCATTATAAATACCGTAATTATTATTATTATTATTTTTAAAATAAGAATGTGGGCACCTGAAAGCTGCTCAGAAATGGCGCAACCGGGGAGCACCTTCTGAAATCGGGTTATACACAATAAACTCTTGTATTCACTCCAAACTGACTTATTCACCCATATAAATGAGTTAAAATCCTATCATTTTCCACTGGTTACTTTTTGCGATTGCTCGGTGGTAAATAACAGTGGGGTCTAAAAAATCGAGCGCACGTTCGTAACATCTTGTGTCTCTCGACAGCGATATTTCGTCTCTCGCATGCTAAGATGTTTCTTTCTCATTTGAATAAACTATTTATAAATAGCGCTTCGTTTTCAATATCTGCTTCAAATTGAGCCACAGAGAATGTGGTGTGTGCACCCACGCGGCTCAATCAAATCCAAGAAGACTCGGGGTCTTTTTTTGTGTCCGATCGTGACGAGCCATAGTTTAAACAAGGATAGTAAAACGAAGGAGCCAACTGCAAGTGTGTTCGCCGTGAATTTGGCAAGAAGTAACTTTAAAACAACACTGGAAGTACACGCAGATGCCTCAATGGCGACTCCACGACGTGAAGCTACGTAGAAATTCTTTTGTCCCGTGCTACGACTTTCGTTACGAGCGATTAGAGTGCTTAACGCTTACGAGCGTCACATAATTCAAAGAAATAGATATTATTCCTTGTACTGCTTTATTAATTTTACTTACGATGTGCTTCATTGATGTAAAGCAAACGCGTTTTGCACCGTTTCAAGTGGTAACATAGATTTTGATCTGGAAACCACGTGGAAAACTTGTATGGAGCACAGATGTGTTCTTGGTCCTTCGTTACGAGCGAGCGATAGAGTCTTTCATCATACTTTTAGATCCTTTTGGCTGAATAGAACTCGTTTTGATATGCTTCCCAAAAACCTATGTCCAACCAGAATTTTTTTTTTTAAATTCATTGCACAGTTGTTTATGATACAAAAAGTGTGTGAAGCGTGCAACGCGGGACACAGTACACAGTCATATTGCACAATTTTAGGATAATCTGCCTTTTTGTGTTCACAGTACAGTATTTTTAAATCAGAAAATGACATTTTAAATAAAGCCACAGAGGTCTTTTGGTTCATTGCATTGTTGTTGATGACTGAGAAAGCATTTGTGTAAAAGTGCATGACTCTTGTAACGCAGGACACAGTAGACAGTATGCCCATTACATAACCAGTGGCCTAGAAACTTCAGTGCACCATTTGATGGGCTGCAGCAAGTACTTTCTGCAATTTTATCAAGGTTGTGTGTTGAGCTTATTTTCAAATTCCTTGTTATTGGTCATTTTACTGTGTCCCGTGTTACAAGCGTCACACGACATGTTGACATACAAAACACCTCATATCTCAATCACACATGCAGCAGTTATCTTTTCAAATGCAGATCCATATAGGGGAATGAACCCCTCACTGCCCTGTGTAGGTCTGCTTTTGAAAAACTCATCTTCATTTTTGTGCTTGCTTGTTCCATTTCGAGGCATCAACTTTTTTCCACAGCATCATTTACGCGTGTGCTTTTGCTGAGTGTCCAAACTGATGTTAAAATTCATTAGGTGTGTCCACAAGGCATAACAAACACAAATGGTGCTGAAATGTGTCTTCAGATTTATGCGTAATCGTACTTTAACGTACAAAAAGCACATTTTCTGAAACCATGCAAGGACCCAGTGCGCCAAAGTCCAACGGTTCGACTTCAACTGCAGTAGGCCCGCGCACGTCTGTGCGCCCGCCAACAGCGGCTGACGTCGGCCAGAGGTCCTTTCGGATACTGTAGAGGAGCACCCATTTTAAACGCCAATAACTAACTAACCTATTTTACGTTATTTTTTTATGGACATCCACAGTGTTGGGATTGCACCTCTTGCCCAATACAATGGAATGCTAAGAGCCTTTTAACGTGTAAACAGATAGACCTATAGAAAACCCATGTCTGCCATATTTTGGCAGAAGCCAGTACGTTGGTTTTTGTGAAAAGTGAATTTTTAGTGTAACTCATTAAAAATTTCACTTTTCGCTTTGGGACATACCGTACTTTGCCAATGTAGTGCAGATTTACATGTACCTACAAAAAAACATACTCTGAGGTGGTTTTCTTACCAAAGGGATCTTTGAGTGTCATGTTGAGCCAAACCCGACCGGCGTACTCCAGGAAAGTATTTGTGGTGTTTCCGTCTTCCAGAATGCTGTAGAACGTGCCGCTGGTGTCCTGGCTCACAGCCACTGGATAGGCAGCCAGAGCGAAAACCAGCAAGGGTGCTACCAACAGGAACTGCATGTCCACCTGGCAGCGGAAAGCATACGAGACTGTTTGCCGGGGAAAAAAAAAAAACCTTCGACGTGGATATAAAAATACATATAACTCATTTAGCCCGGCGCACGTATTTTCCCAAATTTTGGAGGCGTCATCTAACGACTATGCACCTGTTGCAGGAGATGGATCTACCATGATAATTCAAAGGCAGTGCCAGATTAGCTTGGGCCGACAGGCGCCAAGCTAATCTGGCACTACCCTTGAATTATCATGGTCGACCCATCTCCTGCTGTAGTGCGTCAGGGCTGAATGGGATAAATGAATGAAAAGAAAAATTAGCCATCCAAATAGTTTGTTCGAATGCTTTACGCGAATGTGCTTTAGCACAACATGTTTTGAGCGACCATCTTTACGAAAGATAACCTGTCATTAAATACCGTCATTTAGGCAGCTGTAGCCACCTACATGATGATCTTTAATGACAGAAGGGGGGGGGGGGTGAGTGGGAAGGGGGGGGGGGCACGCTTTGTCTGGAGAGAGGTCTGTTATGACTACATTTGTGTCATTGCAAAACAAACTATTGCCTCAAAACAAGTTCTACTGCATATGAATTCTAGACTAAACACACACATGAAATTAAATGAACACTTCACATATTAGTTATATTAAAGACCAGTGCAGGACGAATACTTTTGAAGGTGTTGTCGATAAGACAGTTAAAAATGCCCTACCTTTAGGCACGCTTTCAAAAACGACCAGTTATAAAGCTCCCTAACGTGCAGCGTAAACACAGCTATTGCGACAGTGGCACACCTGTGTGTCTGAATTTCCCACGTGACGATTGTACTTAGTCGCGAGCCAGGCCAGTGTCACCGGTTTGTTTTCAGTGCCGCTGTAAGCGTCATGTGATATATATATAAGCTGCTCTTAACCCCTTGACTGTTAGAGTCCGAAATAGCTCAGGCGGTTAAACGTCGGAGCAGGAGAGCGAAGGGAATCGCCGGGTCGTGGGTTCGAATCCCGTCCCGGCCCCGGTAGCTGGACTCACAATCCAGGGGGAAAAAAACGGATTTGTTCAATAGCATGTCCGTTGAAAGGTCCTGGTAAATCAAAGTGGCACAGTTGGAGTGCGCCTGAGTTGATCAGTGTTCAGGTCGTATTCCATAAGCAATAGATTTCCCTGTCCCCCATAACCCGCCCGTCAGAGCCGTCCATGATCATCTCGGTGCTGTGGACGTTAAACCCGAACTAACCAACCAACCAACCCTTGACTGCCAAGAAAAAAGGGAACACGCTCCAGCTGCAAGAGACGTCGATTCACATCAGCCTCTGAAGTTCGGGGGGCTCGCGAGAATCCATACCTGTTGCTGACACCACTTTGAATCCCCGTTCCTGACGCGGCTAGGGGTCTTTGTGGCGTTGAATTATCCCATATCATACTGACGCTAAAAGCTTCAAATTTGTACACTGCCATATGCAAGCTACATTATAGTACTCACAGATAATGGCTTTAGTTCAAGGGTGGTGCCAGAATAGCTTGGCGCCTAAAGGCGCCAAGCTATTCTGGCACTACCCTTGAACTATTTTAGTCAAACTTATTTTACACACTGGTGTATTCCGAATGATACGGGTTAACGAAGTTTGCAGAAACGCAGTATCCTTTCGCTGGCAATGAAGGTGTTCTTAAGGCAAGGTTATCAATACTGACAGGTCTCGAGCAGGACTTGAAGCGTATATCACAGGGTCTGGAAGCCAGCACGAGTTGCTTAATTTTGCCTGCAGTGCTTATCACGAATATGTGTGCTGGTCTGTGATTTTGGACCTTAGGACCTGAGGCCTTAAGGTCCAAAATCACAGACCAGCACACGTCATTTTAACCCTTTTTGCCCCAAGGTCCCATTTCTCAAAATTTGGAGGCGGTGTTGCCTAACGACTATGTTATAATTCAAGGGTAGTGCCAGATTAGCTTGGCGTTTGAGGGCGCCAAGCTAATCTGACACTACCCTTGAATTATCATGGTCAAGCCATCTCCTGCAGTAGGGATCCGAGGCTAAAAGGGTTAAGTGTACTTGATAGTCTGTCGTTCGTCTTATTTTTCCTTAGCGTTGTCAGTTCCTCGTGACGGCTGTTCGGGCTTCCACAACATGTTGGGATACTCGTGACCTCGATAATCTTAAGTATGATAGTATGATCTTGATACTGTTATTAGTTGTCAGCGCGGGTTGAAATTACTAAGCAAATAGTACGCTGCTGTCTCGATATGCGTATGTGCTCGTACTCAGATAGTACAATTAAGTACATGCTGCGTCTTGTTGATCGTCTTCGCCGGCGTAGTAGATAGGACCCTCATACACGTGCCAGGTGCCCTCACTTCACTCCCCTGGGTGGAACTTCTGAAACTGTAGTTACACAGGTCCTCAGTCAAGGTAAGAAACTGTGTGTGCTGGCCATGGTCTGCTGAGTGAATTGGACCTTATGGCTCTCGTGTTTTAAAAAAAAAAAAAAAAAAAAAAAGCCCCGCGAATATCTGTGCTGATCTGCGATCCAGAATCACAGCTTAGACCAGCACTTATAACGTATTTAACCCCGAGGCAAAAGTTTAGAGGTGTCGCCTAACAACTATGCATCAGATGCAGGAGATGCATCGACCATGATAACTCAAGGGTAGTGCCAGATAAGACTGGCGTCATCAGGCGCGAAGCTAATCTGGCTCTCTCCTTGAATTATCATGGTCGATCTATCTCATGCTGCAGTGGGTCGGGACTAAATGGGTTAGAGAACTAACGAAACAAGGAGATGAGCAGCAGCATCTTGAGTCTGACTGAACGGGGATGTTTAAAACAGTCGAACCTGTTTTGAACAACCACATTTGTCTGCAAGGGAAGACAGGTGCTATCTCAAGAGAAGTTTACAAGGGTAAAAAGTGTCACCTGTCATTAAAGACCATCTTTTGGGTAGCCACCTGAATGATGATATTTAATGAAAGGCGATCTGTCACAAATGTGGTCGCTCAGAACAGGTTCTGCCGTATTGGACGTTCGGCTTACAACATGAACTCGTCCACCCTGTACTGTGACTGTTACTTTTTATAGCGAACAATACTAGCAATATCTTATGTTTTATGTTCTCGGCCATGAATATGTGTCCGTCTTGGCCTCACCCAGTACCCAGTGGCCAAAAGGCTATCGGGCCGAAGTCGGCCGACTATTGCCCGATGGCCCTTGCGTACTGCATTGGCAGGTATATTTTCTGTTTCACGCGAGTATTCACTGACCAGCTTAGTAACTTATCTACTGCATTTCTCATTCACTTTATCGTTAATTTCATACCAGTAACGTTTTAGTTTTTTTCTTATTTCTTTGCTTCAGCTTTCGGACCCCACCATGACTAAAGCGCTGCTTTTAATATCCGTCCTCTGGGCGGTGTGCACGTGCGGGGTCAACAGCCAGCCGTTTAACGACACCATGTTTGCCCTGCTCTCAGGCCAGGCCGACTACACACGCTTTTTGGGGCACGCAGGTCGCATCGGGCTCAACTTGACGCTCAAAGACCCCTACGGTAGTAGAAGAACGTTTATAAAACCCTTTACTACTGACGATAGCGTCTGGCGGAAAAGACGCGTAGTTACGCGTCTTTTCCGCCGAACGCTATCGTCAGTAGTAGTCAAGGGTTTCTCCCAAACCAGATAGGTGAGGCTAGCGCTGGCAGAATTGTATACAAACCAAGGGGAATCACAGCGCTGGACAGACAAACAGATCTCCTGCCCCCGCCTATCAGGCACCCAGTCGCCAGCCCACAGAGATTAATACGCAGGTATAGAACAAGACGATCATTTCCATCGAGGATGGAAATGATCGTCTTGTTCTATACCTGCGTATTTCTCTGTGGGCTGGCGATTGGGTGCCTGATAGGCGGGGACAGGGGATCTAACTGTTTGTCTGTCCAGCGCTGTGATTCCCCTTGGTTTGTATACAAGGGTTTCTCCGCCGAGTGATATCGACAGTAATGACAGTAAATGATCCACTCGGCAGTAGAATGAAGGTTCCTATACACACTTAGGGAATTTGTAGTGACATTCAGTGTGCCAGCATGGGGTGCTGTGAACACGTTACACGGCATGTCAATGCTGATTGGTTGCAACACTTCGACATGAAACGCAGTGACCTTTTAACTTCATTATAAGGAATCGACATTATCTCTACGTATTTCAAAGACTTTAGGGTTTCTGCCATTCAATAGTAGACCCTACAGTGAGGGAATCAGCTGGTACTATTTTAGCGGGCAATTTATCATGTGTATTGTATCGGAAACAATTTCACCTCGCAGAAACTGTAGAATTGCTGGTGGCAAGCTTGCCAACATCTCTCCAGTTTGCATTGCTTCTGATATCCACCTTCTAATATCCACCATTTTGCGACTAGAATTTATTCAATAAAGGGCACCCAAAATATTCAAACGTACGTTTGAATATTTTGGGTGCCCTTTAATGAATAAATTCTAGTTGCAAGAGATGGATTGACCATCGAAGTTCAAAGGTTGTACCTAATTAGCACCTCCCGATTAGCGTGTTGCCTTCATATCCCCAAAGTGATACAATTTGTAAGTGTCATTGTTTTACTTCTGCTGCAAATTTTTAGGACAGTGCAAAAGTATCTGGTTATTCAAACGTACTTTCTCATCTTTATCCAGAGAGCTTAACCGTGTTTGTACCATCAAATGCGGCCTTTGAGCGGCTGCCTCAGGATGTCCAGAAGAAACTTGAAGACAACCTTGACTTTCTCACAGAGGTCATGTCCTTTCATCTTTACCAGGGAGCAGTGTCTTTCAGCACGGATAACGCCATGTATTCCAGTCTAATTGGAGCTCAGGCTCGAGTCAATGTTTACAAAACGAACAGTACGACTGTAAGTTTGTTTGGTATTTTATCTTGTTATCCATTTCAGCTGACAGTGTCCGAATTTTCAATTTAGATAATGTGAAATGTGAAAGAGGTTTTTAAGCAGACATTTTCTCATTCATGTAAGCGTGCTTTCCATGGTACACGTTCTATAGTTAGCGTATCTGCTACTGAAAGCCTTGGTAACCTTTTCTCTTCCGATGGATGCAGATTTTGTTTTTGAAATCATTGTAAATTCAACGTCAGAGATCCCTAGTCGTTATATAAACATAGATACAACGTTTTCAGTAAAAGGCATAGATCTTTATGAGCCCCCGCAACTGCGGGGGCTCATGAGGATCTATACCTTTTGCAGTGTGATGGTGTAAGCAGTGAGGGGATTAATCTAAAATCGTAATGAAATGGGTTAACAAGTTATATCACCAGTACGTTAAGCATGTGTTCAGCGGGCTACATCTGAAATGAATTTTTGCAATGTTCACATGTCTTTGCTCAGCAATGATTGAGATACAAATTACACCCGCTTGAAACATTCATCCCGGATTTTCTATTAATATGAAGCATGTGGGTCGTCCGTGATATGTCGTGGATGGTGCCAGATAGATTGATTCTTGCACCACCCTTGAACTATCAAGGTCCTCCCATCTGTATATTAGCACTTTCTGCTCCAGGACCAAAATCCGCAAATTTTGAAATTGCCCACTGAGGACTGTATTACACTTCTGGAAACAGATGGAGCGTGATAGTTCAAGGATTGTGCCAGAATAGCTTGGCGCCTATGGGCGCCAAGCTATTCTGGCACAACCCTTGAACTATCACGCTCGATCCAGGTCTTGCCGTGGCGTGTCGGAGTTGAATGAGTTAAGCTGGAAAGTGATCTTCAGAGGACAAAACCAAAATTTGGTTATTTCGACCTCAGGGCTAAAGGTGTTAAAGGATTTAACCGTTTGACCGCTGTTAACAATAACGTTCAGCGGAAAAGACGCGTAATTACGCGGCGTCTTTTTCGCCAAGCCGTATCGCCAGTAGCAGTCAAAAAGTGAATTCTAGCTAACATTACCCCACTGCCCGTTCACAATAATTATGGTGTTTATTTTCCGCGTCCCATAGCTAGCAACAGTGTTGGGAGTGCCAGTAACAAGCGCGAAGTCACTCGCGGCTCGCAACGGGTTCTTGCATCTTGTGGACAAGGTCCTCTATCCCATCCCAACCAGTACTGCTCTCAACCTCGTCAGCAGCGATGACAACTTCAGCAAGTTCAGCCTCGCACTCTCCAAGGCTGGAGTGATGCCATGGCTTAATGGTAATGACTCAGAAACACTAAGCTGCTGTTTGGGTCAGGGGTTTTGTGTGTTCAACGCAGAGCGTATGGACAACAAACACACCTGTACAAAACGACAAGAAGAAAAAAATATTGAAAAAGGCAATGGTAAATGATGTTATAAAAATCAATAGCCTATAAACACACACACACACACACACACACACACACACACACACACACACACACACACACACACACACACACACAACACACACACACACAACAACAACAACAACAACAACAACAACAACACCATCAACAACAACAACCTGCCATAGGAATATAAGCTGTATAGTCAGGGAGGAAAGCCAAGTTATCGTGTCGGTCCGATGGGACTACATGGTGAATAAGTTATGTTTGTGGTTTGGGTTCTAATGTAATAGGACTTCACGAATCCGGTTTTATGAAGATTGTAAATGTGATCAAACAGAAGTAACAACCATTTGAAGATTTAACAATTTAAGAACCTTTTCAAGCAATGCAATAATTATTGTTTGTAGGTCAGAATTAATTGAAAATGAAAACACTGCATAATTGTGTTGCTGGTTCCGTTTGCATGTGTCTCCGGTCAATTAATATTGTTTGGAGATTACACCATTTGGGACTTGACCCATTTGAGAATATACTGTAATTTGTAGAGTTGATTTGCAAATCATAATTGCCAATATGCGAAACTGATTGAAATCATACTAATCAAACATGAATATGGAACACTTGTTGGAATTTTCAATAAGCCGCGTATCCGTATACGGCACGTCTCGAATGAATTAAAATGCCTTCCAGATGAAGATGTGACGATACTGGTGCCGGATGATGCAGCCATTGACAGACTTCCTGCCGGCCTTTTCTCTGCCCTGCTAGCAGACATCCCCACGCTCACCTGTAAGTTTTGCCTTTGTTGTTGCTGGTGTTGGTGTTGATGTTGATGGTGGTGGTGATATACTAAATTGCTGTTTTGGCTGTTGCTGGGGTTGTTATAGTTATTGCTGATGCTGCTGTTTGTTATCATTTATGTTTCCAGCCTTCGAAACTCCTCTTCTAATTTATATTTAACATTTTAACCGCTTCACTGCCAGCTGGAGTTAACTCAACGCCAAAAATACCACAGCCGTCCAAGGAACATGGATACAAATTGGCGTCAGCAAGAAACATTGATCCTCATGGGCCCCGCAACTGCGGGTGCCCATGAAGATCTATGTCTCTTGCAGTTGGATCGTATTAGTTTTATCTCTGCAGTCAAGGGGTTAAATTGTGTATAAAATTAGGCTGAAAAAAGTATGCAGTCAGCTAATTGTGTTATCCCTGTTTGTTATGTTGATCTTACAGGGGTGTTGCATAACCACTTAGTCCAAGGTGTGTGGTATTCCGCCTACTTTTTGAACAACGGCGGCGGGACCGTGGACTCCATGGACGGACGACACCTCAACGTCAAAGTCTTAGGTATCATTTAAAAATTAGTTTTTGTCTATATTTTAATTCCTTTCCTGCCATTGGACACAGACTGTGCGTCTGAAATACTGGTTAATTCAACGTCAAAGAACTCTAACCGTCCAAAGAAGATGGACACGAATGGTGTCAACAAGAGACATAGATCTTCATGACCCCGCAGTTGCTGGGGTCATGAAGATCTATGCCTCTTGCAGTCGGATCACGTTAGTTTTTCTTGACAGGAAAGGGGTTAAACGCAGGTGCACTACTGTGAACCAAAAACCTTCACCTATACATTTCTGCAACAACAAAAATAAATAAATAAATAATAAAAAATAAATAAATAAATAAATAAATAACAGACTATGGCTTCACCCATACATTACTGCAACAACAAAAATAAATAAATGAATAAAAAATAAATAAATAAATAAATAAATAACAGACTATAGCTTCCTTGCTTGTTTGTTTATTTGTTTTGATTTTCCTTTCTGTTTGTTTG
The DNA here is from genome assembly GCA_036245525.1 of Semisulcospira habei. NCBI lineage: Eukaryota > Metazoa > Mollusca > Gastropoda > Semisulcospiridae > Semisulcospira > Semisulcospira habei. The sequence continues at coordinate 190,743,120 of BTPG01000003.1, forward strand.
TTCGCTCGTTTTCATTTTCCTTTGTGTTTGTTTACTCGTGTGTTTTCATGTTTTTATTTGTTCGTCGTCTTTATCTTTTGATTCAGATGACGGTTCTACTTTACAAGTTGGTCAAGCTAACGTGACACAGGCTGACATCAGCGTGACGAATGGCGTTGTCCACGTCATCAGTCAAATGCTCCTTCCTCCTGACATCTGGGACCGTCTCCTTCTGACTAGCCGAGTCTAGTATAACTATATCTATATAACTATATAGTCTAGTATCTCCGCCCAGAATGGGCCCGGCTGAGCATGAGCGTGTTTTGATTTGAAGCAATAGGCACCTGCTCGATATGGAGTAGGGCACAGTGGTTGCCGCCCTCGATCCGCTAGGCATGGATCTAGGGAGGTAACCAGTGTGGGAGTAGTAGGGTTCACCTGTAAACAGCCACGTGTCGTGAACAAGTTATTAATAAACCTTTCACCGCCAGTAGGCACAGACTGTGTTTTTCAAATTATTGTAAATTGAACGCCGAAGATCTGCAGCCCTCAAAGGAACATGGATGCAAATTTGTTTCAGCAAGAAGCATAGATCCTCATGAGCCCATGAGGATCAAGGTCTCTTGCAGTCGGATTGTGTTCGCTTGTTGTCGGCAGTGAACGCGTAACCCGTTTACAGCCGGCGACTAGATATGTCATCTTTTGTTTTGTTTTGATGTCACTGAAACACTCGCTGAGTTGCTGCTTGTTAACTCTGTCTGTCAGGGGCACACACTTATGAATGTGGACAGTAAGAGGCATAGATCCTCATGAGCCCCCGCATTTGCGGGGGCTCATGAGGATCTATGCCTCTCTCATTTGAGTGTCGTTCGCTGCGTTCCGTCAATGAAGCAGTTAAAGCGGCCTACTCCTGGCAGGAAAAGGGCTAACAGTTCCCAATACTTCATGTTTCGTGATTCTTAGTATGTCTTACAACAATTCTGGACAAAAGAGATAACTTAAATCCTGGACAAAAGAGAGATAACTTAAATCCTGGACAAAAGAGATAACTTAAATCATGGACAAAAGAGATAACTTAAATCCTGGACAAAAGAGATAACTTAAATCCTGGACAAAAGAGATAACTTAAATCCTGGACAAAAGAGATAACTTAAATCCTGGACAAAAGAGATAACTTAAATCCTGGACAAAAGAGATAACTTAAATCCTGGACAAAAGAGATAACTTAAATTCTGAAGTTTGAATGTCGTAAAATGAAAGACTTTTCTGCTCTTTTCTCCTTTGTACACAGGAGACCTCCTTCCGTTCCGTTACGCTCAAAAGACAGTGGAAAACCTCTGGTACGTGTGCCCACTCACATGGATTATAAAAAGAAGGGTAGAAAAGTCTTTGTTGAGGCAAGGCAACTTTTATTAGGCCCACCCTTGTATTGGCGAATTTTAACACTCAAAGTCTCCATATTGATCGTTTTAACATTTTAATTTTTTTAACGATTTATCGCTGTTGTCGGGTTAATCCTAACGCAAAAGCGAATTATTCCATGAATTTACTTCTGCCCACTCCTGCAACAAAGAATTTTTATGAATGCCAAGGAAAAGAAAGGATGTGTTCTTTCTCCGGGTACTCCGGCTCTTCCTCCCCCTCCACTTTGGTATCAGTTTCAGCCAACTTAATAAAATTTCAAATACAAAACGATTTCCAAATACCGTCAGTAGCTCGCTTGAGCTTGCCCTTAGCACCACGTGAATCTTCTGTGTTTACGTACACTGTGTGAGTGAATGCGTGTGATTCACGTGAGCGTGCTTGTTGGGTTCAGTTCGCGGCTACATTCTGCGCATTGAGTTATATTATAAATATGAGAAATGCGCCATATAAATGCTATGCATTATTATTATTATTATTATGTGTGCTTGTGTGTGTGTCTGTTTCGAAATAATATTAATAAATTGTAGTTACCTTTTCTAAGCGTGTTTCTTTCTTCGTTGGGCTAACCTTTGCATTGCGCACGCTTGGCAGTCACCTGTTAGGTCTGGATTTTATAAATGCCGATCATGATGCACTAGTTCTTGTGAAGAGTTTGCATTTCGAAGCAAGTTTACTTGAATTGTAACAAATGGAAATAAGGATGATAATAAAAGTGTTCATAAACCGGGCTTCGAGGAAGGCCATGGTCCGAGCTCTTCTGATATCTTCTTTTTTCCTCTTCGTTTCTCCTATCTATTTATACTTAATTAATAATTAATTCAGTAATTAATTAATTAACGCCTCTCGCAAGTGGAACGGCTTGTCCAAAGAAAGGTTCGTCAATTCTGCTCCTGACAGGCACAATAGCGAGGTTTCGTTTGTAACGCCGGGAACGACTCCTAACAACGAACGAGAGCGAAGTGACGGCGGATAACCACTGCATCTTTTTTGACATAGGCATGGACGACAATCCAAATATTTTCAAGAGGCATAGACTCCTCATGAGCCCGCGGGACTCACGAGGATCTATGCCATTTTTTTTAAATGTTTGGAGTGTTGTCAATGCTTATAGCACACGCTGGTTTAGTGATTATCCGCGGATTTCGCTCTCATTCGTTGTTGGGTGTCATCCGTTGCAACACAAACCTCACTATTTTGATAAGACAACGTGTAAGCAGTCCTCTGACCGACGTCGGCCTCAGTCTGCCCGCGCACAGAAGTGCGCGGGCAGACTGAGGCCGAGGTCGGCCCCGATAGCACTTGCTATAGAATATGCCGCACTTTGCCGTTTGGCAGTTCTCGGGTGATCCTCGCGTAACTTCAGAATGGTACACCAGACAGGATGTCCCTGGATGGTGAATTAGATACAGAAAGCAAAATGCCATCGGACTCGCGTCGGCTGCAGCAGGCCCTGTGACCTTTTGCGAGCTGGGAATGTAGATCGTACGCCAACAGAAAAAGATTAGTTACACCACATAAGTTGTCCGTTCTGCGGTTTAACACGCGAAACTTCACTAGTAACACCTCAGCAGGACTTGCAACGTTGACCCGTTATACATAGACCTTTGGCCCTCATTAGACCCCCCCCCCCACCCACCCACCCACCCACCTGCGGGGGATCGAAGACTGTTTTTCTGAAAGTCTATCCAAAACCACGTAGGTTCCTAGGTGTTTGCCAAAATAAACACCGTATCGAAGATACCACAGAGTTTTTCCGAACCCACCCCCCAAAAGGGTCATAATTTTTGAGGGTAGGGGTACTAGATGGACAGTAAAGCTATGATAACTTATTATTTGGTATCGTGTGTTTGTCCTTTATCGGGCATTCAGAAAATAATAAACTTTATTATATTCTTCTTTTTATACACGATGACGTCACAGAATTCCATATTTGGACTCTAAGAATATGGCACCATTTTTAGGTGCGGTGTTCTGATGCACTTCTTCTATGATTGATGGAATTACACGCACGCATGTGCTAAAATACTTCCAGTAATATATGTGCACTTCATATTAACGCAGTTTGTAAAATCTGGTTACGTCATATAATAATACCGTGAGCTTAAAGTGGATGGATTTTCATTACGTTTCCAGAATATGATTTTTACAGCTAAAGCTTTTCTAATTTTTCAGGCTTTGAGTGTGGTGGAAATTAGTCAGTTAATGCTAACAGTGTAAGTACTACATCTAAGCTGGGCATAATTTAAAAAAAAAAAAAAACGGAGCCAGGTGGGTGAGAACTGTGTGTGTATGTGTGTGTGTGGGGGGGGGGGGGGGGCAATAATCACACAGACACAGAGCTTACAGTATGTTTCTAATTAGTCTAAGACTGAGGCTACAATTATGTATGACTACAGTTGTGCTGCCCCAATCGGAATGGAATGAAAGAATACGCGTGTAGACTAAGGGCGCCTGTAATACGAGCTGCACAACACATCTATTTACCTTACGTCAGTGACAAACGGCTTATGAATGAGGAGATTCTAATACTAGTTCCAATGCTACAGCAGTTCTAATGTCGGGATCATTTGTTGATCAGTGTGTGTATGTGTGTGTGTGTGTGTGTGTGTGTGTGTGTGTGTGTGGTGTGTGTGTGTGTGTGTGTGTGTGTGTGTGTGTGTGTGTGTGTGTGTGTGTGTGTGTGCCACGGTGCGTGCGTACGCGTGTAGTGTACGTCGCTGTGTCGTGCTTTTAAAGAATGGCTGGTCGAGGTAAGACTAGCTTTGCGATTAAAATGTGGGCATGTAGAATCGAAACAGCAGTTCAGGGATGCGTCTTTTCTGTTACGATCATGAGGGGCAACACATCAATGCCCACCTTGCCTAGATGTATTCCGAAGTTTACTTGACAATGTCAGTAGTGAACTGAGCTATCTATGATCATAATAAACATACACTATTATTGCAGATCATAGCAGCGCATAACATCCTGATAGAAGGCACAATCCAAGAGTCGGACACAAAAAGAATTAACCACACAGACGATGTCGGTAAAAGCAGTACTATTACTGTGCTAAAAGGCACTTAGCACTTCTACAAATTTCGCAAGTGGTGGGCCAAAGGCCGGGCAGACCGTCCAGTAAGCCCAAACAGCCATATGCATGAGACAACGTTTGTGACGATCTAAGTCAGGAGCACATTAAACTATGGCGCGTTTGATATTCAGTGTGTACGGTGTCGTAGATTGTTAACATTTTCCCATCAAATCAGCTGTGTAAGCTATGAGGGCGTTTGAAAACACACACACACACACACACACACACACACACACACACACACACACACACACACACACACACACACACACACACACACCAGGGGCGGAACAGTTACTTCAGGGGTGGTTCCAACTATATTAGTATTATTTGTTTGAGACCTTCAACCTGGCACAAAGGGCATCCCGACGCTACATGTTGCTTGAAATGGGCGAAAACGTTCACCAATCGCCGAAATATCAAACAAAAGGGGGTAAATGGGGGTGGGGGTGGGGGTGTTCAACCTTTTCTTTTTGGGACCTTCAACCTGGCACAAAAGGCCTCTTGACGCTACATGTTGCTTGAAATGGGCGAAAACGTTCACCAATCGCCGATATCAAACAAAAGGGGGTAAATGGGGGTGGGGGTGGGGGTGTTCAACCTTTTCTTTTTGGGACCTTCAACCTGGCACAAAAGGCCTCCCGACGCTACATGTTGCTTGAAATGGGCGAAAACGTTCACCAATCGCCGAGATATCAAACTTAGGGGGTGGGGTGGGGGTGGGGGGGACGTGCGTTGGGACTCACTGCTTGTCAAAATATTATACACGGTTCGGGTGGTGGGGGGGGGGGGGAGGTATCCAAAACTCACTATAAAGGGACTTTGTAATAGCGTTTAAAAGCATATTCATCAACAACAAATCAACTTTGGATTGCTTCCCTGTTGTCTGAGAAAAGTCTTTTCTCTCACTGTTACTACTCACATGACCAGTAAACCTCAAACCGCTTGCAGGCGCCTTGTTTCAAACTAACACGTACATTCCTTGCGAATACTCATAACATGCTTGAACATTGTTTTGTGTCATCAGCCCATGCACTGACTAGTGCAAACAATCCAGATAGCTTAATGTTTCAATGTCATTTCCAGTTCAAGTGACGAAGGGCATATGGGTCGGTGTGGCGTGAGGTGGTGTAATATCTGGTTTAAGCAACTGATCTGTTGTCTTGCATATTACTTGCCAAGACTACAGGCTCTGCAGAAGTTCCATACCTATCAGAATGGACCATAAATAAACAATAAATGCGATCATTTTGTTTTATACTACCTATATTAGATTCTTTATCTTTGTGTGTATGTGTGTGTGTGTGTGTGTGTGTGTGAGAGAGAGAGAGAGAGAGAGAGAGAGAGAGAGAGAGAGAGAGAGAGAGAGAGCGAGAGAGAGAGAGAGAGAGAGGAGAGAGAGAGAGAGAGAGAGAGAGAGAGAGAGAGAGAGAGAGAGAGAGAGAGAGAGAGAGATAATTGAATTGAATTGAATTGAATTGAATTGAATTTTGAATTGAATTCAAACTTTATTTTCTAAGGATGAAAACAGTAGGCACGCAGGCCTTTTTACATGTCTGTCCTTAATAACATTTAAAATAAATATAACAGCAGAAAAGGTAACAAGAAAAATAAATAAAATAAAAAGAAGAGATAATAATAATAATACTAATAATAATAATAATAATAAACAGAAATTATTCGCGCTCGCGCGCACACATACACAGACACACAGACACACACACACACACACACACACACACACAAGACGCACGCACGCACACTTCGGGTGATGTGCCACAACTCATGCATATTTTCATTTCACATTGACCCATTTAACCCCACGGCCGTCTTTCCCAAATTGTGGAGGTGCCATATAACGGCTATCTACCAGTAGCAGGAGATGGATCGACCATGATAATTCAAGAGTAGCGTCAGATGAGCTTATCACCATCAAGCACCAAGCTCATCTGGCACTACACTTGAAATGTCATGGTTGATGCATTTCCTTACGTATGGCGCCGGGGCTAAATGGCTTAATTTTATTATTAACCAGTAGCGGTCTAGATACAGTGCACCATTGCCTCTTGCTTTATTCCAAAGTCCACCGTCAATAACATGTTGACTAATAAGCAACAGATCCACGTGCCCTGTCGGCCATAGCTAGCCCATTAACCGTCTCTATGGTGCAGTCATAGTACTCAGTGATAGTACTCGACGACAGCACTCACTTTAACCATTTGGCTGTCGGTAGCGGTTTTAGTCGCGATGATTCCAGAAGGAATCATCGCTACTAAAACTGCTACCGACAGCCAAAGGGTAAACACATTCGAGACGAGCTGTTGTGCCGCGTATCCGGTTGCGTCATGTCTGGAAGGAGTGAAAGAACCGTACTAATCTGGTACTGTATTAGATCAACATATAATGCATATGACATGATTGATGGGAGCCTTGCTTATTTTCAGCATGACAACAGGAGAGCACATAACGACAGACAGTTCATGGAATTTTCTATGTAAATAATAGCAAGTAAATAGATGACGCATAACCACTGCCTGTCACAAGTGGCCGCATAATTATTGTTTCTGAAATAATTGTTAAATTTACGACAAAGAGCCCCAGCCGTCCAAGGAACATAGATTCAAAGTGGGGTCAGCAAGACACATAGATGCACATGAGGCCTGTAACTGCGGGGGCTCATGAGGACTTATGCATCTTGCTTTTTCTTATTGCTCGCTCTGTTTTGCTGAGAAATAGGGAATGTGAAACAATCACAGAATGACCAGCAACTAAACCCTGAAGATCAAATGTTTAAATAGAGCCGGCATGACTGAGACATGCATCTTCATGTGTCCCCAAGTCTTCGGGGCGCATGAAGGTCTATGTCTCTTGTACGCAAAGGGTCTCGATTATATTCTAGCGGTAAAGGAGCTAACGCTTTTATTTAAAAGTCCTAATGCGCAAAAGGCCATCTGGCCGATGTCGGCCGACGTTGCCGCGCACAGCCGTGCGCGGGCCAACGGGGGCCGACATCGGCCCGATGGCATTTTGCGTATTGGGGTAAGGCCGAGTACCTACATTGGAAGGGCGTTATCTATTTCCAACTAGGTGTAGAGGGTCGACTAAGACAGTTCAGGGGTAGTCCTTAAATATATTGACGTCCTTAGGCGCCAGGGTATACATACACTTTTAATATCGACTCATCCCCAGCTTTTGGTTGTTGTTGTTGGCTTTGCCGTTGTTTGTTCAGGGTTGGTTGAGTGAGTCAGAGTTCCAACTCTCTTTTGACGTCAGGCGGCAGCAACACGTGACCGATGACGTGTACGACACCGTTGCTCACACTAACGTCAGCTTGTGTGACGTCAGCCTGGGCGATGTGAAGTGTTGCATTATCGGCTGAAATATAAAACAAAATAGAGATCATACTATAACTTTGGTGAAATCCTAAAGCGGGCTTCAGTTTGGCTTGATCTCGGACGCAGATAGCTGTGAAACGTCATTATTTGACACACGTAGTTTTCACTGCGTGTGAGGTCAGAATATGACGTATCGCAGCTGCTGGCGTTCCAGGTTGTGCCAATAAAGAACCCATATCTGTTTCGGTCAAGAGATGGTTACTATTTAGCAATGTCTCCTTTATAAATGTAATTAGTTAGGTCTCACAATAATGCTGGATAAAAGGGCTGACTTAACTGAATTTTGAATGTCGTAAAATGAAAGAACCATTAAGTAAAGGCCATCGGGCCCACAACGGCCGAAGTGGGCCCGCGCACGACCGAGCGCGGGCCCACGGCGGCCGTCGCGGGCCCGAAGATGTTTTTTACTGGGGGACTTTTCTCCTCTTCCAACGACCCCTATACGGAGGACAAGAAACCCTCCGTTACGTGTGCTTACTCACGTGAATTGTCAAAATAAGGGTAGAAAAGTCTTACTCTTAGTTGTGGCAAGGCAAATTGAAAATCCGTTCTGTCGGCAGCGTTTTGCATATAGGACGAGACAATGTGTAAAACAAGTCCCCGATTATTATAACACATTCTATCCCAGAACCGAAATCCCTTAAATATTGAAGTTGCCCTCTGAAGGACTGTATTACAATTCTAGGGGCGCCAAGCTATTCTGACACCACCCTTGAACTATCATGCTCGATCCATGTCTTGCTGTGGTGTGTCAGGGCTAAATGAGTCAAGTTCTACAACACACTGTTCTGCAAAGACACAGTAAAAGATCGAACTTGTTCTTTTGTTACTGTCCGACTTACTAAATTAAAAATGTCTTTGTAAGGAATGGTTAGCCAGACTTACGCCTATTTTGTTTTGCTAAACTCATCAGGCACTAGCGTTCTGCTACCATGATTCTGAAACTAATGTGAAAGAGAAATTCGCACCTGCAATAGTGACGTTGAGTTGCTGACCATCCAGAGAATGCATGTTGCCCCCACGGGCCGCCAAGAAATAGGCTGAGTACCACACCCCTCGCACCACGTGGTTCTGAAGCACTTCTGAAACATCATTATGCACAGTCGGACTGTATTAGTCGTGCAAATTCCTGTGCTCAAGTTCCATAAAAGGTTTTACTGGCGGGACAAGGTGCAAGAGGAATGGATCTCAAGCACACCAGGTACTGCCCTTTATCCACTTACCTGCCGAGAAAACTGGACACCGCCCAACTGAAAGAGGTATAGATCCTCATGAGCCCCCGCAATTGCGGGGGCTCATGAGAATATATACCTCTTGCTGAAACCACTTTGCGTCCATGTTCATGGGAAAGCTGGGTTTATTTGTCGTAAAAAAAAATTAACAAAGATTTCAGAAACATTATATGCCTCCAGCTGGAAGCGAAACTGTTAATCCATTATGGTCGATCTGTCTCCAGATCTGGTGCAAGTTTTCACATGCAGGACACCTTTCAAACTTTGGGAATTTCTACCTTAAGGCTGAAATTTTGTTAACCCCTTCGTTGCTATGCTGCCGAGAACTTTCGGCGGAAAAACGCCTAGTTACCCGTCTTTCCCTCTCAGCGGTATCGTCAGTAGCAGTCAAGAGGTTAAAAGGTATAAAACAACCAAATAAGTAGATGGGATGGCGCTGCACCCAGGGCGAGACACCTTTCCCCGGTGAGCGCACCCGCATTTTGCCTCGTGGGACAATATTAAAGTGGTACACAAACATGTGTGGAAACAGCGCGTACTTGTCAGAAGCGAAACGTCCTCCAGCAGACGCGAGAAGAGACCCGCTGGCAGCATCTGGAACGCGACGTCACTGGGGGCCAATACCGTCACGTTGGGGACTGTGAGCAGAGAAAAAAAATGTAATGCGTGTCTGGAACGTACGGATCTAGATACAAACTCACAGACCAGCACACAGAACGCACAGGCGTAAAGCCCAAAATATATAGGGAAGAACCCAACGGAGAAAAAAAGACGATTAGAAAAGACAGTTACAATAGAATGTGTTAATATGTCTTCAAAATAGACAAACAAACACATAGAGATCAGCCGCTACTTACCTTATCAGCGAAATAGGAATGTGGCAACTCAAAATATATAGATCAACACGCTGCCCAGCTACAAGATACATACATCCCAATCAACTTCAAAAATATCAAGAGACATAAATCCTCATGAGCCCCCGCGACTGCGGGGGCTCATGAGGATTTATGTCTCTTGTTAGTCGGTTATGTTCTTTATGCCTAATTTTGTCCCATTTACACATGTGCTCTTCTTGTAAATGTCGGTCCATGTTCGTGATCACCTCTCCTAATACGCGGACGGATATGGAAAGCACGAATTATCCTCCATTCTTTGCCAGTGATCACGAATTTTGCGTTTGCTACGCACTGACCGACATTCCCGTGAATAAATATATATATGTAAATGGAACCATGTATGTAATAAAGAACATAGTCTAACGATAGACATACATCCTCAAGGGCGCAAGCAACTACGTGGGCTTATGAGAATTTATGTCTCTTGCAGCTGGGTAGCATTCGTCTTGCCCTGGCAGTTAAGGGGTCAACTTCTTGTTTCTGCCTTCGTATGCTTACACGAATCTAAGTATGTAGCTGCACTGGTCTGTGAATTTGGATTTCGCCACTACAGGTCGTAGAAACTAAAATTACAGACATGCACACACGATCGTCCAGATTTATGAAAGCAAATATCCTCAAACGACACAGAACGCCTAAGTCGAGAAGATATAAATTATTAAAATAAAACGATAATTTACTGAGATTTCAAACTTGTGTTTGCGGCATTTTATTCAATGTGTACATGTCAGAGATCGTGTTTTCCAGACTAAAAAGAAAAATCAAACTTCTGAATTTGTGGCGGTGTTACCCTTGGAAATAGGCCCTTTAAAGTACCGGTGGCTGCATGCATGCATGAGAAGGATGCCGAGAAAATGTGATACGATCCATCTGCACGAGACATAGATCCTCACAAGCCCCCGCGACAGCGGGGGCTCGTGAGGATCTATGCCTCATGCTGAGACCAATGTGTATCCACATTTCTTGGACGGTTCTGGCTTTTGGTCGTTGAATGACGTAAGATTCCAGAAATGAAATTGCACGTACAGTGGCAGGGAAGATGTTCAGAGCGTGAGAATACTGAAAGGGAAAAAACTTCACAGGCGCTCACCACTGAAAAGCGATCCTAACCCGGCCTTGGTGAGCGCGAGCAGCAGCATGTTGAAGTTGTCCGTGTTGATCAGACTGAGCGCCGTGCCCGTGGGAACCGGGTACAGCACCTTGTTCATCACGTGCAGCACGCCGTTCTTCGCCGGGTTGTCGAGCAGGAGGATCGTGCTCCCTGACACTGTGGTCACCTGAGTTATGCGCAAGAGATGTTCCCAGTATGAAGGAGGTCATTGGGCCGACGTTGGCCGCAGTTGGCCAACGCGCCAACTGCGGCGAATGTCGGCTCGATGACGTTTAGGGTTTACAGACAGACGTGCTCCCTGACATTGCATGAGTTAATCGTCAACAACATAAGAACCATACAAGAGCTTACGTCGGGATTGCTGTAGAGGTCGACTCTGATGTCGTAGCTGGACAGACTGGGGTAGAGGGCGTCGTCCAAGGTCAAGGGCACGTAACCTTGAGTGATGTGGAAGGTCACGACCTGCTTCAGTTGTTCAAGGTTGTTCTCAAGTTTCTTCAAGGTGTTTTTAGGTAGTCTGTCGAAGGCCACGTTTGACGGCGCAAACACTGTGAAGTTTTCTGTCGACAGACAGAAGACATTTCAAAGTGACAGATCTCCTGGTTGGCTGATGTTAACAGAAAATCTCAACCCAAGCGTAGTCAACTACTTATTATTGAGGTTTCGTTTGAGACGAACGACTCCCAACAACTAACGAAAGCAAAATCGCCATGGGTACCATCAGTATAGACAGGGGCGGATCAGTTACCTCGAGGTGTGTGTGTGTGTGTGTGGGGGGGGGGGAGGGGTTCCAACTTTTTGTTTGGGACCTTCAACCTGATACAAAAAGGCCTCCCCGGCGCTAAACCTTGCTTCCAGGGGCCGAAAAATCAAAAAGCGAAAAAGGGGGGTGGGGGGTGGGTGGGATGGAGAGAAGGAGAGGGAGGCGCGCGTGTGTTAAGACTCTCACCGTTCGCCAAAATACCAAACAACAGTAGGGGGTCGGGGGGGGGGGGGGGGGTGGTGTTCCAAACACCCCCAAAAGAGACTTTGTTATAGCATTTTAGGTCTGGCACCCCCCCCCCCCCTCGACCCTGATAGATAATAGTCGAAACAACAAGAGGCATAGATCCTCATAAGCCTGAAGGGCTCATGAGGATCTATGCCTCTTGGAATTATTTGGGGTGTTGTCAATGTTTAAAGCAGTGTTTGGTAGATGTGGCTATCTGCCATGACTTAGTCGTCGCTCGTGTTGGGAATCGTTCATTACAAACGCAACCTCACCAATATAAATTTTAACCCATTTAGCCCTGACGCACTACAGCAGGAGATGGATCGACCATGATGATTCAAGGGTAGTGCCAGATTAGCTTGGCGCCTGTTGGCGCCAATCTAATCTGGCACTGCCCTAGAATTATCATGGTCGATCCATCTCCTGCAACAGATGCATAGTCGTTAGATGGCGCCTCCAAATTTTAGGAAATACGTGCGCCGGGCTTAATAAGTTAAAAAAAATTAATAAAAAGAACAAAATAAAATAAACAAAATGAAAAATTATGCATGACGACAGGCAGGTAATTCTGTGTCCGAGGTTCTCTGCGGGATGAAAACCAGACACATGATGTAACTTTGTATCTGATCGTTCCATGTATTCGTATTGATCGACTCTGGGGGTCACTACACAGATTTATTTTCTTTCTCGAAACTACTACTTGTGAAGACAATTAGGCAAATAAATGTGTAACATATAATGAACACTTTTGATTGGTTTTAACCACATAACTGCCGAGAAAAAGTGAACACGATCCAACCGCAAGGGGGCTCATGAGGATCTATGCCTCTTGTGGAGACTAATTTGTATCCAATGTCTCTTGTATGGTTTTGGCTTTTGGTCGTTGAATGAACAAAGATTTCAAACAAAAATGTTCGTACAGTGGCAGGGAAATGGTTAATATGAAACGGGCGGGACTTTTTCGTTTAAGTTTCCCACGCAAAGCAGGAAAGCGATATTATATTATTTTATATTATAATTATTGAGCAGCATTTTGCTTGATATAGTGCTAATAAGAGGCAGATGTGATTACGAGACCCGAATCAAAATGTCCGAGTCGCAAGACGAGGACATTTGATTCGGGTCAAGTAATCACATATATCGGTTATCGGCACTATATCAAGCAAAATGTTCATCAATATTATTTATGTAGCCAGTCCAAAACAAAACTATGCCTCGCGTCATTCATTTTGCGGCTGATTGCGGTGTTCAGAAAAAAAAAAACACATGGATGGCAGACGACTGCATATCGTTGTCGACTCAGAGCGTAGATTTCATCTGACTATGAAGATATCAGTGCATTGTATAACCGTGTGTGTTACTGCGAGTAAATTCTACGTGTAAATAGTTCACGCATAATTGCGAAAAATGCCAGCAGGTTTGTTTATTTAGTTATTTTCTCAGGTTGTCGATATCACCAGCTGACTTCTCGTCGATTTCACATGTCAGTCCAGCGACTCAAACGTTTCCTGGCGTCTTTTCTCCGTTGGTGTGTTTTTGTATAGGATATAAATTTCGAGCGTTCATCCACACTAAGAAGCATTTCATTAATGTTGCAGTGTTAACATATTTCGTGTTTCCGTTTTGAAAATGCAAGTATCACCAAGAGTCTTCTTCTTGGCGCGCAAGGGTTTTTGGGAGGGAAAGTATATCAAACAAATTGATGAATATTAATTTGCTTGTTATACAGTATATCAATACATGTGTCAAAGAAGGGAAAACTTTATGGAGTGGGTACATACTGCTATGACAAGAACTAAACTAGCATAGATTAGCGACCGCTTGAGAGCTGGTAAGATAATAAACACGTTCGTGTAAGAACATGCTTAGCATACCTTACACTGATAGATAGGTACACATTTGGAGAGTTATCAGCACACACTTGACACAAAGATAATAAATGTCATCACTATATCTATATAACAACTGCACGCAGTCCCAGCAACACAGCATAACATAACATAACATAACATAACATAACATAACATAACATGTGAAACTTTTTTTTAAAGTACTAACTGTTTTATTGCTGTCTTCAATGCAAAGTTAATTTATTCAAAGCGCCCCGCATTAACAGCTGTGAAAGTAGATTAAAAAATAAAAAAGTGAACTCAGAATCAAAGATACCCTCAGCTGCCCAAGGAACGTGGATTCAAAGTGGCGTCAGCAAGAGGCATAGATCCTCATGAGCCCCCGCAACTGCGGGGGCTCATACGGATCTATGTCTCTTGCAGTTATTAACTATTTCTTGGTAGCGAAGGGTTAATATGTCAGCTCACGGTTCAGATCCTTCAGAGTTGTGTTGAGGCCCACCATGTTCACGTATTTCAGAAACTTTAAGGCGCCGTAGTATTTGATGGCAGCAAGCATGTTCTTCGGATTCGCTTCACTGCGGACGCTCATTGGCGTTGCAATGTGCGTGCAGCCGACGAACAAGGCAATGGCAGCAACTACATGAGGTAACGACGACATGATGTCAGGTCTAAGATGTTTTCAGCTGAAAAATAAAAGTGAAAAAAAACAAACAAACCTGTTTTTAGCGACCGCCCTCATGAGAGATCACCGGTTATTAAAGACTATCATTTTAAAGACCTTTATTTCAATAATAATAATAATAACAATAATAAATAGCTCTTTTATAGCGCTGTTCTCCAGAAAAAAAAACCACTGGATTCACTGCACATGCACAACAGGACACTCTCTCTCAGACACACGAACAATTATACACTACTTTAACCCACCCCATCCCTTCCCAGCACCTTACATCCACTTCTCTGTCACATAAGATCCAGAATCAGAATAAAAGGCAATTATCAGTTCGCTAGGAGAAAAAAAAGTCAATTACCCATTTAGTCCCGACAGCCTACAGCAGGAGAAATTGACCATGATAACTCAAGTGAATGCCAGATTAGCTTGGCGCCTGAAGGCGCCAAGCTAATCTGGCATTCACTTGAGTTATCGTGGTCAATCCATCTCCTGCAACTGGTACATTAATAATTTAATATTGTCGTATGGCAACGCCTTCAAAATTTGGGAGATGCGGTCGTTATGCTCAATGGATTAAAGATCATCATTAATGACATGTTACGCTATTGGCCATCCTGAACTTCTGTTCATAAAGCACCTTATTTTAAGGCCACCTTTTGCCGCAAGACAAAAAAAGTGGTTCGTCACAACAGATGTTCAATATGTAAAACCCAGTATGCGAAAGGTCCTCACGTGCATGGGCATGACGCCACACATTAATCACACTGAAGCCACGCTAAATAGCACACACAGTATGTGCTGTTTTGGGCAAACGGCATATTTGCAGGACAAAAAAATATGGTCTGAAAAGACAGCTGGTCTCTCCAGAGAAGTGTTGAGGGGAAAAGTGTCACCTGTCATTAACTCATTGCGCCCGAGGTACGAAATACCCACATTTTGGAGTTATCCTTTGAAGACTGCATTTCAGTTCAGGAGACAGATCGACCATGATAGTTCAAGGGTGGTGGCAGAATAGCTTGGCGCCTATAGGCGCCAAGCTATTCTCCCACCAGCCTTGAACTATCATGGTCGAGCCATATTTTTTTCTGTAGAGTGTCGCGGGCAGAATGAGTTGAAAACCACCATTTAGGTATCCTCAGCCACCTAAATGACGGTCTTTAATGACAGATGATCGCTCATGAGGGTGGTATTTCAAAACAGGCCCTGTTGTACATCCATCTTCAGCAACTGGCAAGTAGTCCGGCGAATGTACACGTACACTGAAACGCCACAGCAATATTTGGATCGACCATAACGAGTGGTGCTAGAATTTCTTTGCTTATGTATGCTGTTTAAGCTGTTAAGTTGTTTTGCACCACCTTTGAACTACCATGGTCGTAATATCTCCAAAACTAATATCATATACAGGTTTTGTATTCAGCTTCATAATAATTATTTAAGAATGATGCCGATAGTGATAAATGCAAAAGACACAAAACCAACATCGACAAAATGTAGCAATGTCATCTTGTAAAATCCAGACTAAGTAGGTGACTGCCAAGCGTGTAAAATCCAGAGAATAACCCAAAATTAATTAGAAAGACACACGCTTAGGAAAGACAGTTACAACACAATAATATTTCCTCCAGTAGCTTTTTAGATTCTTCACACTGTCAAGCTATGTAGCAAATTGTACACATGTTTAACTATTTTGAAAAAAAAAAAAGTCATAGTGTTGTGACTGTCTTTTCTAAACGTGTTTCATTCTTCGTTGGGTTATTCAATGTAATCTCATGTATTACACGAATACGTGCCGGTGTTGGGGGCAGGGAGGAGGAGGGGGCGGGGGGGGGGGGGGGGGCGAGTGGGCAAGATGCGCGGTATAAGCTATGTGCACATGAAACATAGACTTACCTCAAAATTAGCAAAGGAGAGTCGTTATCATGAAAGCAGACCTAGAAAATGTGAACTATGAAGTAAACACTTTGGATCATACTAAAATAACATATCAACTGTCCTTAATCTCTGTCACGAGATTTAAAGGCGCCCGTTACGTTCCCGCCAATGCAATACCAGTGAACTACGGTCACACTACTTCAAAAGGAGACCCAATGATTCTTTTTGCTTTATCCGACGTTTGATATAAGCGAAGTGATTTTACAGACAAACACTGAGTTTGGGAACTTTGAAAAAAAAAATGTTGCTGTATCTGACGCAGGGTTTCTTCGAGTGGACCATCGACCATTTTACACAAAGTCAGCCAATAGTGAACTCATTCTGCCCGCGACACACCACAGCAAGATATGGCTTGACCATGATAGTTGAAGGGTGGTGGCAGAATATCTTGGCGCCTAAAGGGGCCAAGCTATTCTGCCACCACCCTTCAAATATCATGGTCGATCTGTCTCCTGAATTGTAATGCAGTCCTCAGAGGATAACTCCAAAATGTGGGTATTTCGTACCTCGGGCACAATGAGTGTGTGTGTGTCCTATTAACCCCTTAACTGCGGAGAACACTGACGCCACCCAACTGCAAGAGGTAGCAGGGACTCATAAGGGATCTATTTCTCTTGCTGAAACCACTAAATTTGTGTACAAGCTAGTGAGTCTGTACCGGATGCACGAGAGTGAACTCAGAGAAACAGTACTGAGTCTGCGCCAGCGAGCAGTCACTCGGGGGAGGGGGGGGGGATCAAAACAAACATACAAACAAACAAGCAAACAAAAACAAACAACAACAACAACAATATTACATCAGCGCCCTTTGTATCATTTCTACCGGGCATACTTGCATGGGTTCAATCAAGGAATCCCCATTGGATAACCTATGACACCACTGGATGAGCGCTTTTGCCCACGTGATTGATAACAGAGCCGCTAGGTGCAGCACCAGATCCCGTTAACCCATATCATACTGAGGCTAAAAGCTTCAAATCTGTACACTGCCATATGCAAGCTACATTATAGTACTTACAGGATATAGACCAATGGCTTTAGTTCAAGGGTGGTGCCAGAATAGCTTGGCGCCTAGAGGCGCCATGCTATTCTGGCACTACCCTTGAACTATTTGAGTCAAACTTATTTCACACACTGGTGTATTCCGAATGATAAGGGTTAACACACCTGGGGCGTCGATATCTTCACCTGTCGTTGTGCTGGGCTGTGATTTCGGGCCTTCCAGCTTCGAGCAATAATGTCATAAATTCCAGACCCGTCCACATAGGACTATTAGAATTTCATCTATTATTGTGTGTTAATCTGTGATTTTGAGCCTGATGGTTAAGAACCGTACTGTATAAATCACAGATTGGTGCTCACACTTAAGGTCCACTATGTGTGTTGTGGTGTTTTCGTCTACCGTATTTAAAAATACGGTAGACTTTGAAATGGGGCTCGTCGGAGCGCATTCATGAGCATGCACATGAAGTTTTTGGCGTGCGGGGCAGAAATTCTGGCAAAGAAGTAACAAGATAAAAATGACGTCACGTCTAGCTACGCAAACCTTTCTAGAGAACGTCTGTTTGGCGCCAAAGCGCCGTGTGTGTGTATGTGTGTGTGTATGTGTGTGTGTGTGTGTGTGCGTGCGTGCGTGTGTGTGTGTGTGTGTGTGTGTGTGTGTGTGTGTGTGTGTGTGTGTGTGTGTGTGTGTGTGTGTGTGTGTGTGTGTGTGTGTGTGTGTGTGTGTGTGTGTGTGTGTGTGACAGCGACTAGAGCCCGCGATTTGAGGACGGACAAGCTTAAAATATTAGGATATTGTCCCTAAAAGAATTATATTGGGACCTTTTTTTCGATTTTTTTAAATTAAGATGCTCTTTGGCGAGAAAATGGCCGTTTCATAAAAACCGGTTGATCCACACTGGAGTCCGTAAGTTTTCTTATTTTTACTAGATATTTTAAAAGGAAATATTGAATGAGTTTGTTAACCAGGATTGTATCTCTGGAACTTTTGGAGTGATAATTCAATATTTTATTTTTAAAATTTATTTTCACGTTTTGGGGATTAATTTCCCGAATTATATGGGTTAATCTTAAAACAATTGAATCTTTTTTTTACGAAAAAAACAATTTTCTCATTAATAATCGCATGATGTTTCGTATACGGTATTTACACAAGCTTACAGTTTGTCTCGGCTGTCGGGTACGATTAGGTCAATTGTGCCCCCCTCTCTCCACCTTCAACTCGACAGCACCCCCATCTCCCTCTCTGACTCGGTCAAGAACCTCGGCGTTATCCTCGATTCCTCTCTTTCCATGACCAGCTTCGTCTCCGCCACGGCCCAGACATGTTATTTCCACCTCCGCCGCATCAGTCAGATCAGAAAATACCTCACTACCGAAGCTGCCACCAAACTCGCTGTCTCTCTCATCTTATCTTGCATCGACTACTGCAACTCTCTCCTTTCCGGCCTTCCTCACTCTACCACTCTCACTCTCCAGCGCGTCCAGAACAATGCTGCCCGCCTCGTCCTCAGAAAGAAAAAATCCGACCACATCACTCCCCTGCTCAAGCTCCTTCACTGGCTCCCCATCCCCCAACGCATCCAATACAAGATTCTGTCTCTATGCTACAAATCCCTGAAAAACTACGCTCCTACCTATCTCTCCAACTTACTTCACCCCTACACTCCTTCCCGCTCCCTCCGCTCCGCCTCCGACCCTCTCCGCCTCCTCATCCCCCGCACCAAACTGAACGATTTCGGCCCCCGCTCCTTCTCCGTCTACGGTCCATCCACCTGGAACACTCTCCCACTCTCTCTCCGTCAGAAACATTCTCTCTCCTCCTTTCAGTCCGCCCTCAAAACTCACCTCTTTCAACAGTTCCAGCACTATGTCACCACACTCCCCACCCCAAGCTGACCGTCGTAATGTATTTTCACTATTTGTGGTACGTGAGTCATTGTCTAAAGCGTGCGCATGCCTGTGCGAGTTGTGAGTGCGCGCTTAGAGTTATAATTATTATAAGATAAGCGCATTATAAATACCGTAATTATTTTATTTTTTTTTTTTTTATTAATCGCCGTGTGTCCGTCTTTATTTTTGTGTGCCAGTGTGTGTGGATCAGAGGGTGGGTTAGAGTAGAAGGAGATGGATTCCTGTCGCTACACGAGCCCACAGAGCGTACTAATGGCGGGAATCGCCGTGTGTCCGTCTTTATTTCTGTGTGCCAGTGTGTGTGGATCAGAGGGTGGGTTAGAGTAGAAGGAGATGGACTCCTGTCGCTACACGAGCCGACAAAGCGTACTAATGGCGGGAAGCGCCCTGTGTCCGTCTTTATTTGTGTGCGCCGACGTGTGTGGTGATCAGAGGTTGGCTTAGAGAGGAGGGAAATGGCTCAGCATAATAAGCCTAAAAATATGAACAACTCTGAATGTTCCTAACAGATAAACGCATCTGAGCTTCAAACAATTCGGTGGACTTTGGGACTTTGGGATGAAATCCTCATCTTGTTGTGTCTGCGGAGACCACTGACCGCCACCCAACTGCAAGACGTAAAGATCCGCATGAGCCCCCGCACTAGCGGAGGCACATGAGGATCTATTCCTCTTGCTAAAACTACTTTGTGGCCACGTTCTTTTGACGGCTATGATGATAATAATAATAATAATAACAAGAAGAAGAAGAAGAAGAAGAAGCAACAAGGACATGGAACATAGTCAACACCACCAACAACAACAAGAGCAACGATGACAACATCAACAGGAACGACAACACTCAACACCACCAACAACAACAAGAGCAACGATGACAACATCAACAGGAACGACAACACTAATAACAACAAGAGACACGACAACAATAAAGACAACAACAATAAGAGAACAACATCCACACATGATAATATCAATTCTTGATTGACCCACTTGGGCAAATCGCATTAAATTGCTGCTCATACAAAGATTACATTGAAATTGCAGTAAAATAATTATTTGAATTAGGATAAGTTTAAAATAACGACAACATTAATAACAATTAAGTTTAACACATTCAAGACGTGCCTCATTCGGATACGGCTCTTTACCGCGTATTCGGATGTGGCACGTCTCTAATGCGTTTTAAATGATCAGCAAACTCGTTTCTGGACTCATTCTTACCTGATACACTGACGAGCAAAAGAAATGCTACAGTTTTGGAATCATCGGAAACACTTCAGTGTTTCCGATGATTATAAATAATAATAATAATAATAATAATAATAATAATAATAATAATAATAATAATAATAATAATAATAATAATAACGGTATTTATAATGCGCTTATCTTATAATAATTATAACTCTAAGCGCGCATTCACAACTCACACACGCATGCGCACGCTTTAGACAATGACTCACGTAACACAAATAGTGAAAATACATTACGACGGTCAGCTTGGGGTGGGGAGTGTGGTGATATAGTGCTAGAACTGTTGAAAGAGGTGAGTTTTGAGGGCGACTGGAAGGAGAGCGAGTGTTTCTGACGGAGAGAGAGTGGGAGAGTGTTCCAGGTGGATGGACCGTATACTGAGAAGGAGCGGGGGCCGAAAGTGCTGAAAGTGTTGAGTTTGGTGCGGGGGATGAGGAGGCGGAGAGGGTCGGAGGCGGAGCGGAGGGAGCGGGGAGGAGTGTAGGGGTGAAGTAAGTTGGAGAGATAGGCAGGAGCGTTTTGATTCCAAAGATGTTGCATTTCTCAGTTTGCTCGTCAGTATGTTGCAAATGACTTTCGTAACTTCTGGAGGTCAGGAGTCCATAAAAGTTCTGTAACACTGTGGGAGAACGATTGGCCATGATAGTTCATGATAGTTCAAGGGTAGTGCCAGATTAGCTTGGCGCTCAGGCGCCAAGCTAATCAGGCTCATCTCTTGGTTTATTGTGACCTATCCGAACTATCTCCTGCTTTGGGATCAGCTGCATGAGGGAGCTTAAATCCTGCACAAGGCACTAAGCAAGGTGCTCCGCTATAGCTGAGCACCTTGCTTAGTGCCGTGTGCAGGATTTAAGCCCACTCATGTACCTCAGCCCTGGAGTCGTGAACGGCGAACCAAGGGACACAATCTTGATTAATTCTACGGTGTATATGTATACGGAGTCGTATCCCATAATGGACAATGAGCCGGAAACGGGAGTTCCGATGTGCTTGGTTTTACAGATATTTGTTTATTTGTTTGTTTGTTTGTTTATTTGTTTGTCTGTCTGTTTACTTGCTTGCTGGTTTGTTTCTTTGTTTGCTTGTGTGTAAGATCACCAAAGGACACACACACACACACACACACACACACACGCACTGGCACACACACAACAACAACAACAACAACAACAAAATGACACAGACAGACACACACTGACAACACACACACAGACACACACACACGCACACACACACTCACACATAGACATGGTGTTGGAAGAATTGTAAAAAACAATATTGCGCTGGGTGAGTGTGGAAGATTCCCTATGTATATTGATGCCTATGTTCGAATGGTGAAGTACTGGTGCAGACTTCCATGTCAGAAAGCAGATACCCAAGACAGTGTTACAAAGACTCTGTTGTGTATGCACGGGTTTGGGTATGCATGGGAAATGCAGTCAGTTGGAAACACTCCTCTGTTCATTCAGATATTCAAAGATCGGCTGATGGATTGTTTCCGACAGGACTGGCATGCATCCCTTACCTCAAATACAGAATACTGCCATTACCACCCAGAAATACTTAGAGCCAGTTACATAGGACAGCTGAATTCTTGTGAACTCAGGCGGGCAATACGTTTACTTAGATGTAACCGTTTACCCTGAGATTTGGAAACCCATCACTAATCCAGAATGTAATTCATGTGATTGGCATAAGGCTGAAGATTTGTGTCATTTTCTGTTCTAGTGTCCAAAATATGCCCCTTTACGTGAAAAGTACATTCTACTGTTTTACTACAGATTCCCATCCGATCTCAAAGTTCAGCTGCTGTGTGGAAACCTACATGATAAACTGGTCTTTAAAGTTGCTATGTATATTTCAGGTTGCCTTAAATTAAGGAATTAGAGGGATTTGCTTTGAACTTTTGTTGTTGTTTTTTTGTGTGTGCGCTGATGCAATTGCTATGTGATTGTGTTTTACAACCAACTTCCTGTATTTTCTGGTTGTAAATTGTACTTTGTTTTCATATGGGCCTGATGGCCTGCAAAAACTGAAATAAATTTATTATTATTATTATTATTATTATTATTATTATTATATAGACACACACACACACACACACACACACACACACACACACACACACACACACTGAGACACACTGCCACACACTGAGACACACACAGAGTCACACACACACACGCACTGACACACAATGACACACACACACACGCACACACACACACACACACACACACACATTGACATACACTGACAACACACGCACTGACACACACACTGACACAAACGCACACAATACACACACACACACACACACACTCACACACACACACACACACACACACACAGTCACACACACACACACACACAGTCACACACACACACACACACACACACACACACACATACACTGACACTGGGTCGGAGGGAGGAGGAGCAAATTTGAATGAAGCATCGACTGTACTACGTCAGAGATAGTGTAACATGACCGCCTCGATATTTTGGCTGGACTGTGATTTTAATCCTCACCGCTCTTGACTGTCAGGACCAAATTCACAAACTAGTCCACCTAGGTCATAGTTCTGGGCTCAGTTGCATGAGTCAGCGTAGTCCTGCGCACGCCACTAGGCACGGTGCTCCGCTATAGCGGAGTACCATGGCTAGTGGCGTGCACAGGACTAACTTCACTCATGGGACTGAGATCTAGAGCATAATATTTTCTATCGGTACACTTCCAGAAAAACAAGTTCTTGCGCTGTTTGGGTGCGTCTCATCAAGGACACCGAGCCGTATTGAGCAAGATGGGTGTGATAACCTTTGCCTCCCACCCACCCTTTCACGTACACACACACACACACACACACACACACACACACACACACACACACACACACACACACACTCATGAACGAGCACGTGCGTGCGGGCTGACCCCCTCCTTCATGGCCTGCTGACCCTTTGAGAAAGCATTAATAAACTAAGAAAGAATATCAACAATAATCATACAAACATGATAAAGCTCATTGTTGCGAAAGAAACAAAGTTGTAGTTTTTGTTTTGTTTTGTTTTTATAAGTTCGGATGCAAGGAGATTTTTATCTAAATCTGGAAATAGTAACATACCACGTGACTGATCACAAACTGGCAGTCAGTGTAACTAGTGTTTCCAACTTGAGGACGTATACCCAGTTCCTGATCACACACTGGCAGTCAGTGTAACTAGTGTTTCCAACTTGAGGACGTATACCCAGTTCCTGATCACAAACTGGCAGTCAGTGTAACTAGTGTTTCGAACTTGAGGACGTATACCCAGTTCCTGATCACAAACTGGCAGTCAGTGTAACTAGTGTTTCCAACTTGAGGACGTATACCCAGTTTACCTCATTCAGCCCGGCGCACGTATTTCCCTAATTTCGGAGGCGTCATCTAACGACTTTGCATATGTTGCAGGAGATGGATTGACCATGATAATTCAAGGGTAGTGCCAGATTAGCTTCAGGGCTGAATGGGTTAAGACAGTGAGTCAGAAATAAACGTTTAACCTGTTCACGTTTAACCTGTTCGATGCAGAGAAATGTGAACACGCAGATGCAAGAGGTATAGATCCTCATGAACCCCCGCAGTTTCGGGGGCTCATGAGAATCTATGCCTCTTGCTGACACCACCTTGAATCCACCCTCCTGGGAAAACGAGGGGTTTTGGGTCTTGAATTACCGAAGATTGCAGAAACACTGGTGATGTGGCAATTGTGCACTGACCCAGTGCACAAATCTCGGCGGACTTTACAGTTCTTTGTGGCGAACCCGACAGACGCCCATTTGACTTGTGCTTGAAAGATTGAAACAATCTGTTGGTGACCGTAATAAACTCTGATAGAACAATGCCTGTCCTATATGAATCAGCAGCACTGTCTTTCCGACAGCAAAGATAAGCATGTGTCCTCTTTTGCCGAGAACATATGTGTCAGGGTAATCAGAGTGCAAGAATGAAGAACGTACAGTTCGTTTTTTGACTTTTTTTCCCCCCTTCTTTTTTGAAGAGACTGAGGTTGGGGATGGGAGGGGGCGGTGGTGGTAGTAGAGGGGTGGTGTTAACCCCTTCCCTGCCACTGTACGTAGCCTGTGCGTACATTTTGTTTCTGAAATCTTGGTTCATTTAACGACCAAAAACCAATACCGTCCAAGAAATATGGCTACAAACTGGTCTCAACAATAGGCATATATCTTCATGATCCCCTGCAGTCGCGGTTCCGATTTAAAAAAAAATCGCATTTGTTTTGCTCGTCAGTATAATTAAATTGTCAAGACATGCAAGAAAAAATCCTGAATTGTAACCTTGTTGCCTTGAGTGACAAATAAATGATATTTGTTGTGCGCGTGTACCTTCCTCCGTAGTTGCTTACTCTTAGTCATTTACCCTCAACTCCTTAGTATTAAAACAAATTGTTCCTTGGTCTGACGCGCTGTCCTCTGTCAGTTGGCCAAAAGGGTCAACGTTGCGCGACAATGAGACACTACGGGATCTATCTTCTAGTCGTATGCTGTTGTGCAGGCGCTAGTGGGGATGTGAAAGTCGGCGGTTCCGGACTTCTTTCCAAGTCGTTTTTCGCCGAGAGCGGGCAGAGGAAATATGAGTACAAAACGAACGCTGGTACGGTAAATCTATTGTACTTTGTGTATGTTGTCTCATACTAACCCAATTTTATTGAAGTATTGTCATGGAATCTGTATTGTTTACTTAATTTTTTTAAACTCATTCAGCCCTGACGCACTACAGCAGGAGATGGGTCGACCATGATAATTCAAGGGCAGTGCCAGATTAACTTGGCGCCTGTCGGCGCCAAGCTAATCTGGCACTGCCCTTGAATTATCATGGACGATCCACCTCCTGCAACAGGTGCATAGTCGTTAGGTGATGCCCCCAAAATTTGGTTAATATGTGCGCCGGGCTGAATGAGTTAATTTTCAGGTCACCCTTAGTATTACACGCGACAGTGTGCCGTGGTATCTGATATATAACTCCCACATCATGGTGAGCGAAAGGCCCTCGGGCCGAGGTCAGCTTTAGCTGGCCCGCGCACAATGGTGCGCGGGCCAGCTAAAGCCGGCGTCGGCCCGAGGATCGTTTGCTTACCAAGTGGGTTTTCTTCACGAGTCGATGTGAATTCAGCAGTACAATAACGATCGCCAGTCGCACGGTCTGACTTGATGTTTCCCCTGTACCTCGATAGACTGAGGCTGACATGTAGGCCTATATTTCATGTGACATTCTCAAATGAAAATAACTCACAGATTCAAATTCAAAGTTTTTCTGTGCCTGATAATATGTCAGAGGTTAGCTGTTTTTGACGATTATAATGAAGGCGACGATAACATTGTCATGAACTAGAGACGAAGATGATGATGATGATGATGATGATGATGACGATGACGACGAGGATGATAATGATGTTGTTGATGTTGAAATTGATGATTCGAATGACGCTCTTTAGTGTCACAATGACAGCTCGCGAGCTGCATGCACAAGTTTCCATTTGCGAGTTTGAATTTGGCTTTGGGAGCTAGCTGAGCAAAACCTCATCGTGCCGATGTCTGCAGTAGCTGGCCCGCGCACGACCGTGCGAGGGCCAACGACGGCAGACGTCGACCCTAGCACTCTTTGCTCACCGGTGATTCACTTGGAATCAAGATACCTGCCCGCGTTTTAAACTTTTCTGGCAGACGTCGGCCTGAAGAAACAAAAAGTGTAACGCTTAAGGCATAACGTCTTTTGTAGACCACAACGGTGATTTCAAAGACAGGGCACCGAAAAGGGTCTGCCCAAAATTTTGACCACAGCTGGGTTCGAACCTGGAACCTTTCGAACGACAGTCGAACGCTCTACGACTTGAGCCATCCAGCTCCCCTGACCTGAAGAAAATGTTGCTAGTTAGACACAGTCTGATTAAACGCTGTTCTAAACTATATTACTCGTAGACTGCCTTGTTTTCAACGCTATGTCTAGACAAATGCCGGTGTCCTGAACTATTTTTCCCTATAGGCCTCAGGCAGGTTTTGCAGAAATTGAAGAAGTTGCAAGGGAATCAACCCAGCAGATGGGCGCCCCGAGTCACCAACTTCCACCATCGTCCTATGCCCTCCTTACGCTTCCAAACCCGAGCAACCTTAGAACAATCCCCGAACATAACTAGTCAGCCAGCCATCCTAGCAGTAGCAGCAAGCGCTAACTTAACTCAAAGCACCAAGCTAGACAATATCACACACGGAAACAGCACGCTTAACAACTGTACTGAAGGGAACAAGACGGCACTGATCTGTTGTCATGGCAAGCATCCCCACAACAACTGCACGGAGGGCAAGAACCTGACTCTGGTCTGTTGTCACGAGAACACGCGCCACGACAACAAGACGGGCAAGAACCACACCCACTGGCTCTGTTGCTACAGCAACCAGACTCACGGTAACAACAGTCATAGCAACAACACTCATGGCAACTGTACCCAAGGCAACACCACCAATCTGATATGTTGCCATGGAAACGGTACTCATAACAATTGTAGTCACAATGCCAACCTGACATTAGTCTGTTGTCACGAAAGCACGCGCCACGACAACAAGACGGGCAAGAACCACACGCACGTCATCTGCTGTTATTCCAACACCACGAATGGCAACAACAGTCATAGCAACCACACGCATGGCAACTGTACCAACGGCAACAACACCGAGCTGATCTGTTGTCATGGAAACAGAACCCATAACAACTGTAGTCAAAACGCTAATCTGACTCTGGTTTGCTGTCACGAGAGCACCAGACACGATAACAAGACAGGTAAAAACCACACACACGTCATCTGTTGTTATTCCAACACCACGAATGGCAACAACAGTCATAGCAACCACACGCATGGCAACTGTACCAACGGCAACAACACCGAGCTGATCTGTTGTCATGGAAACAGAACCCATAACAACTGTAGTCAAAACGCTAATCTGACTCTGGTTTGCTGTCACGAGAGCACCAGACACGATAACAAGACAGGTAAAAACCACACACACGTCATCTGTTGTTATTCCAACACCACGAATGGCAACAACAGTCATAGCAACCACACGCATAGCAACTGTACCAACGGCAACAACACCGAGCTGATCTGTTGTCATGGAAACAGAACCCATAACAACTGTAGTCAAAACGCTAATCTGACTCTGGTTTGCTGTCACGAGAGCACCAGACACGATAACAAGACAGGTAAAAACCACACACACGTCATCTGTTGTTATTCCAACACCACGAATGGCAACAACAGTCATAGCAACCACACGCATAGCAACTGTACCAACGGCAACAACACCGAGCTGATCTGTTGCCATGGAAACAGAACCCATAACAACTGTAGTCAAAACGCTAATCTGACTCTGGTTTGCTGTCACGAGAGCACCAGACACGATAACAAGACAGGTAAAAACCACACACACGTCATCTGTTGTTATTCCAACACCACGAATGGCAACAACAGTCATAGCAACCACACGCACAACAACTGTACCAACGGCAACAACACCGAGCTGATCTGTTGTCATGGAAACAGAACCCATAACAACTGTAGTCAAAACGCTAATCTGACTCTGGTTTGCTGTCACGAGAGCACCAGACACGATAACAAGACAGGTAAAAACCACACACACGTCATCTGTTGTTATTCCAACAACACCCATAGCAACACCAGTCATGGAAACCATACCAACGGAAACCACACTCACGGCAACTGTACCCATGGTAACGTGACCAATCTGACTTGTTGTCATGGAAATGGCACACACAACAACTGCACTCAAGGAAACCACACTGGGCCTGTCTGCTGCTACTCTCACACCACGCATGACAACAGTACGTACAAGAACCACACGCACTTGATCTGTTGCTACGATACCACTAACCACACTCATAGCAACGGTAGTCATGGAAACAGCACTCAAGGTAACCACACGCTAGGCATCACCGACTCTTCAGCCCCTGCCAGTTTAACTGACACCACCCTTCCTTCCATCCCTGTTGACGTGAGTAGCGTGAGTGACCTGGCTGTCGGCAGACGTGAAGCGCCTCAAAGTCAAAGTCCTGAAATGGCGATGCCAGGCGGAGGTAAGTGTCTTCCCGAACCTGTTCAGTGCTAGCAATATTTGATTGAACGCCACCCACCTGCAAGAGGTATAGATCTTCATGAGCCCCCGCAATCGCGGGGGCTCTTGATGATCTATACCTCTTGCTGACACCACAGTGAATCCACGTTCTTGGGACAGTTAGGGATTTTGGGTGTTGAATTAACGAAGATTGCAGAAAAACAGTCTGCGTCAAGTGTATGATGCCGCCGTTACTGATCACAGTGCCGGTGGCCGCATGCGCAAGGGTACTTTTCGCTGACATCTCCAACGCAAAGAGCTTCGATACTTTGTACTATGATATCGCTCGAAGTGAAATTAGGCAACGCTGCGTTTGACGCCACGCGCTGTGAGAAACACCGAGTATGACGTCATATTGTGACTATTACAGTAGCGCGTGTCAAGAGGCTTTAACACCTTCACTGCTAATGGACGCAGACTGTGTTTTTGAAATCAGTCATTTTAAAGTCAACGTCAAAGATGCACAGTCATTAAAGGACTGTTTTCACTCAAGAGGCATAGAGCCTTGTGCATATGCGCTACCGCATCTGCTGTGGTCCATGAATTCTTTGCCTCTTGCAGATGAGCTGTTTTCGCGTTTCCTGGCAATAATGGGTTTAAGAACTCACGTTTGTTATTTTAGCTTTGAAAACCAAGAACATAGGTGTCGTTAGAAATGTGTGTAAACACTAGTGAATAATTTTTTTTAATGAAAAATGGGAATTAACATCAAGTTGGTTTTTTTTCTCCAGGCAATGTTACGTGTATTGTTACGTAAAATACGCATTTAATTTATTTTTAAGAAGAATGGCAAATAAGTCATTAAAACGAAAAAGAATACATGACGGAGGTAGGAAAAAAATAGTAAATAAATAAATAAATAAATATTGCTTCGCATTCTAACTGGTAGTTATACAGTGCTTGTTCAACCATAATAACAATGTATAAGCATGAATTACACATCTTTTCCATCTACGATTTATACTCTTTGTTGCTAGGAGGAGGTAAGATGCGTAGCAAGAAGACAAGAAAGCAGCGGTTGCGGGCCTTCCTGAAGCTGATGGCGGAAAGCCTGCTGGATCTTCTGGAAGAGGACGACGGGGAAGACAGGGACTTGCTGGATTTCTAAAAAGGTAATGATCTACTTTAACTCATTCGAGACGTGCCGCATAAGCCGCGTATCCGGAGGCGGCACGTCTCGAATGAGTTAACCCGTTCAGTGCCAGGTGCCGCTGTGTTTCTGCAATCTTCGTTAATTCAAGACCAAGAAACCCTACATGTCCTAGAAACATGGATTTAAAGTGGTGTGAGCAAGAGGCATAGATCCTCATGAGCCCCCGCAACTGCGGGGGCTCATGAGGATCTATGCCTCTTGCAGTTGGGTGGTGTTCACATTTTATCGGCACTGAATGGGTTAAACCCCTTAGTATCGGTAGCTACATTACAAGGAGGTTAAAAGTTTGCATGTTTGGAACCATCGTGGTTTTGCCACTCAAAAACACCCGGCTTCGAACTGAGAAACGTCGATTCCACGTGATACACAGCAAGCGGTGTAGATTCTCATGAGCTTCCGCCAGTATCTATAGAGTATTTGATTGATTGATTGATTAGTGATTGATCGATCCATCGAACCATTTCTGTTGTTGTTGCTGCTGCTCAGTGCTGTTGCTGTTGTTTCTGATTTGTTTATTGTTGTTGTTCACCTTGTGTTGTTGTTGCTTTTGCAGCTGTTGATGTTGCTAACCCCTTAAACTGCCGGGGCGATGCGAACGCTACAAAGCTGCACGAGACATAAATCTTCATGTTCCCCCGCAAATGCGGGGTATGATGAGGATTTATGTCTGTTGCTAAGTCAATGTTCTGCCTAGTTTTGTCCATTTACATCTGTGTTCTTCAGACGCGAAATTCGTAGTCACTGGCAGCTGCTGTTAAATTCACTATCAGCGTGGGCAGAGGTATTCAAGGCCAGTTCAAGCAATGTTTAGTTCCCACCTGCGGTACCGTTTGTTTGTGTGCAGGTTCGGATCCAGATCTGTACCCCACGGGCTATTATCGAGATTCATGTCGCCAGCATCGGCCCAATGTCCTTTTTTTCTGAGCAGGTCTACCACGATGCGTATATCAATGTGGAATTTTCGAGAAACACTCAACGCCTTCACTGCCAGTGGACGCAAAATTACGTCTTTGAAAGCAAGGTCGATTTGTCCTCCTGCTGTAGTCTGCAGGAACAACCAACAAAAAATAGACCGTAGATCTTAAAGTGTTAATTTTTCTCGTCGGTGGTGGTGCTATTACCTTATAATTATCGTAACCATAAACGCAATGACCCAGTAAACAGAAGGTGATCGAGCCGAAGTCGGCCGCAGTGAGCCCGCGCATCATTCGGTGCTCGGGCCCATTGCGACCGACATCAGCCCGAGGCCGTTTGCTTAGAGCGGAGGCTCAATCCCTCCTTTCCCATACTATACCAGGCGGTTTTAGCAGCAAAAACTACGTGTGTAATCATCACAGACTGGCACGTCAGTATTCATAGTTTTACGCCCAGTTCAGCAGTTTCTGTTGAACGCTGTCCGTGTGACTGGTTTGCTGTAATAAATATTCACACCCTCCACTGTTGCTGCTGATAGTGATGGCAGACTTCGCAGTATGTGTGCGTGTGTGCGCGCGCGCGCGCGCGCGCGCGTGTGTGTGTGTGTGTGTGTGTGTGTGTGTGTGTGTGTGTGTGTGTGTGTGTGTGTGGTATTACATTCAGTATCCCAATGAAAACTCAGTCACATCATTTGGTATCGTAAGTGCTTTACTGACAAATACTGTTTTTATGGGTACATGTATAGATATGATGCTAGCAAACAGACACAACAAAAATAATCGAGATCAGTAGTTACACACTGGTTGTCTCCTTCGATTCGCTGCCGCTGCAGCGAATCGAAGGAGACAACCAGTGTACCGTGGTCTCTTGCGCAAGGGCGCTAGGGGCGACGCTAAATCTTTGTACTGTTTCTCCGAGACAGTTTCATCGCTGCCGAAACTATCCGAAAAACAGTCCGCTAGCCTTCACATCGGCCATACCCATGTCACACACGCCTTCTTATTGAAAGGGTGCTTTTCCCTGCGGTTAACCCATTTAGCCCCATACGCCCTACAGCAGGAGATGAATGGACCATGATAATTCAAGTGTAGTACCAGATTGGTTTGGCTCCGGAAGGCGCCAAGCTAATCTGGCACTACCCTTGAATTATCATGGTCCATCCATCTCTTGCAACTGGTACATAATCGTTCAGTTACACCTCCAAACTTTAGGAAATGTGGCCTTGCGGCTAAATGGGTTAAGTAGTTCTTAATTCAAGGGTACTCTAGCCGATCAGTGATTCCCAAAATTTCGCATTTCTTTTGCTCCACAGCATATCACTTTTGGGATCAAGGTCACACTATGCCACTAAGCACCGTGGCAACATTCGATAACAGCTTTCTGTAGATTTTCCTATTTTATTCTACATTCTGTCTCGAAGCCTATCTTAGACGAAACAAAACACCAAGGCCCAAAACAATTGCTTCCAACACGAAAATTAAAAATCCCTGAACAGCACAAAGATACGCACGGTTTGAAAACCATTTCCTTCAAAGCACCATTGTCTAATCTAACAAATAATTCAAGATTCAAGATTCAAGATTCAAAAACTTTATTGTCCAGAAAAAAAAGATTTTATATGGAAATTTTTCTTTGCAGCACTGGTGTAGGATAATTAAATATATCAGTAGGCCTGCGTAATGAAATTCGGAGACCTGAACCCACATCAAAACAGACAAGAGGAAACATTTGCGCGCACACACAAAACATACGCAAACACACACCACAAACAAACACAAACAGACACACACCACATACACAAAAGGACGCATACAGGTGCACAGCCGGTTGATTTTTTTTAAATATTTCCTCGTTGGGACGTGGTCCTCAGAAAAACACAAATAATCGACGCCAATGGTTGAACACTGGTTGCCTCCAGCGAATCGAGGGACACAACTAGTGTACAGTGGTCACCTGCGCAAGGGTGCCAAGGTCGACACTGCTAAACTTGCTACTGTTTCTCTGAAAGCAAAGGTGTGACTGAATATGTTAAAGAGTTAATTGAACAAGCTTTTCTGTCATCACTTTTACCTGGACAAGAACGCAGGATATAGAACGGGATTATAATCAGTCTACGCTCAACACATTAATTTTGGACAAACGTATCAAAAGTGATTTCTTCAATTAAAGTTAAATTGTGAAGAGGATCCAGTGTAGTTTGTGTATTTTGTGCACGTGCGTTTTTTTTTTCCTCGGCAGGTTTTGTTTTGCAGCGTGACAGCCAGCGGCGTGGTGATCATCAGAACGGAGAGTGAACAAACATGTACAGTGTCCTGGTCAAGCTGGCTGTTGCTCACTTGGTTGTCTGGGGTGGGTGGTGGCACCACTAGAGGGCTGGGTGGGTGGGTAATGTGGCCGGGCAGGCAGGCTTTTTGTCAACAACGGATTAAGGTAGGTGCGTGCGTGAAGAACTTGTGTGCCGGTCTGTAATTTCGGACCTTACTGCTGAAATCGGTAAGATCCAGATCACATACCAGAACACATATGTAATGCGGATGGATAGTGTCCGATTGTGCGAGTCCGTGAAAGTTCCCGTCGCTGGAGATTCTCTCTGGCGCTTTGAGCCGTGGCGTGGTTCCTTGACCCCGATTGCGTCCCATCGCTGGAGGCTCTCGCCAGCGCTTTCAGCTTTCGCAGCTCTCTGTTGAGAGATCCGTGGCTTTAAATTCAGACCAGTACTGCCGTCAGTACATTTCGCTGGAGGCTCTCGCCAGCGCTTTGAGCTTTCGCAGATCTGCTCAGGGACTAGAGGACTACTAACTCTGTCCAGATCTCCGTGGCTTCAAGGATGAATTTGCGTTGACAACCCTGATTGGGCTGTGCCGCGGGTAATGTTCCGTCCGTGCATCCACATTTATTCATGTCGGACTGTGACTTTAGTTAATGATCTGTGATTGTGGGTAAAGATAGCGGGTGTGGGGTGTGGGTGGGTAAGGCATGTATAGAGGACCGTCCTCAAATCACTCGGTAATTCTTCCATTATTCAGTGTGCAGCTTGTCAGGAAGGTTTGTGACACTGTGTCTAATTGCACAGTGATTTTCAATCATTAATCAGCCAGCCCAGTACTGAACCTAATTAACTCATTCAGCCCGACGACCGTATTTCCCAAATTTTGGAGGCGCCATCTAATGACTATGCACCAGTTGCAGAAGATGGATCGACCATGATAATTCAAGGGCAGTGCCATATTAGTTCATCTGGCACTACCCATGAATTATCATGGTCGATCCATCTCCTGCAAATTAATTGTGCATAGTCGTTGGATAACGAAAATTTGGGAAATTTGGCCGTCGGGCTGAAGGAGTTAATAATTGTGCCGTTGCGGTGTGGGACCAACTCGGCTTCGAGCTGAAGCCAGTACGTGCCACACTCGCGTGCCCATTTTTGTTTCACACTCACCAAAACACAAAAAGTTGGTAAGTACCAAGTCATGTGGTACCAAGGATCAGCTCAGCATTTTGTGGACGCGGCCAGAGTCTAGGCTTGAACTGTGACCCACTGGCTTCGTTGAATTGACAGCTAGCTGCGCACCCCACACTGCCCCAGCCCATGCCTGTGTCACCTAACGACTATGTTCCATTGGCCGCAGAAGATGGATACCGACAGACCATGATAATTCAAGGGTAGTGCCTGATTAGCTAATCTGGCACAACTCTTGAATGGCCAT
The DNA here is from genome assembly GCA_036245525.1 of Semisulcospira habei. Classification (NCBI taxonomy): domain Eukaryota; kingdom Metazoa; phylum Mollusca; class Gastropoda; family Semisulcospiridae; genus Semisulcospira; species Semisulcospira habei. The sequence continues at coordinate 190,777,809 of BTPG01000003.1, forward strand.
GGTCGGTTCATCTCCTTCAGTTGTGTGTTGGGTTAATCCCTGTATGTATGCACCCACCAATGCTGCAGCACCCTAATCACGTTTACATCACAGCTGCATAAGGGGTTAACCCTTTGGCTGTCAATAGCGATTTTTGTCGGGTTAGTACTTCCTGCAAGAATCATCGCCACAAAAACTGCAACTAATTACCAAAGGGTTAACTGACATTTACTTGCAAAGTTAATTTTTATGCTTGCTTTTTTTTTTTTCTTTTTTTTTTTTTGGTTTACATTTTTAAAATGTTCAGTTGTGTTTGCAGTTACGTGAAACACAGGAAAACATACATTGTCTATTTGACGTTAAAATTTTTGTTTTTAGTCGCTTTCAGTTGTGTTCGCAATTGTTACACTACCGCAGCCACACGCAAGGTGTTGTAGATGGAAGACGCAGCCAGACAAGAGCGTTTCCAGAAGAGTCTTTTATTTCTTGGTCATCGTGGGTCTAATAGGTTGGGCACAACCAACCTACTAGCATGGCATACTAAAATGGCGAAAATACCGGAGCTCGGTCTCTCGCTTCTCAGCTCCCTCTATCTATCTATCTCACTCTCTTCGTTGTGTACTCTCTATCTATCTCGTTCTCTTCATTGTGCGAGCTCTCTCTCTATCTTGTTCCCTTCGTTGTGAGCTCTCTTTCTATCTCGTTCCCTTCGTTGTAAGCTCTCTCGTTCTGGTCATTGTGCGAGCTCTCTCTCTATCTCGTTCCCTTCGTTCTGAGCTCTCTTTCTATCTCGTTCCCTTCGTTGTAAGCTCTCTCGTTCTGGTCATTGTGCGAGCTCTCTCTCTATCTCGTTCCCTTCGTTCTGAGCTCTCCCGTTCGGGTGTTTCCCCCCAATATATATACCCGTTCTGGCCGAGGGCATCGCCCCTTTGTCTCAATCAGTCAAAGGGGCTATTACTGTCACCCATATTATTCCACATCTATCATGGTGGTCAGCGCCCCCTGACCCTATCTGTCAAAGGAGCTATTACTGTCGCCCATAATCTATCCCCCATCTGCTCTGGTGGATAGCGCCCTCTGATCCTAGCTGACCAGGGACCCATTACTGTCTCTCATAATTATTCCACATCTATTATGCTGGTCAGCGTCCTCTGATCCTAGCTATCAAAGGAACTCATTACTGTCTCTCCTAATTATTCCACATCTATTATGGTGGCCAGCGTCCTCTGATCCTAGCTATCAAAGGAACCCATTACTGTCTCTCATAATTATTCCACATCTATTATGGTGGCCAGCGTCCTCTGATCTTAGCTGACCAGGGACCCATTACTGTCTCTCCTAATTATTCCACATCTATTATGGTGGCCAGCGTCCTCTGATCTTAGCTGACCAGTAACCTATTACTGACTCTCATAATTATTCTTTGTCAGCAGGAGTCTGTGTTCCTCACTACTAACGAGGGCTCATTATTTATTCATTAGTCCCAGCTTAGTAGGGCCGGCCACTTGTCAACTCCACGTGAGCCCGTGGTACTAATTATACCCTCGTTATTTTCATATCAAGGGAAATTATAAAATTACCCGACCGTGATATTGGTCGTATACACTTATAGTGTAACACAATTCTATTGTGATTATGAGAAGCAAAAGTGTTTGCTGTTTATAATGGATGTTCCCAGTAGCAAACCGTCTTCGGGCCCACGACAGCCGCAATGGGCCAGAGGACCTTTGCTTACTGGCATGTCTTTGCACTCATGATTGTGTATTGGACGTTATGGGCTCACGTGCGAAGCAAAAGTGAGTATGTTCTGGGCCAGTGGTCGTTCGTCCGTCCGTCGTCCGCCCGCCCGCCCGCCGTCCTCCATGGTAAACTTTAACCCATATCATACTGAGTCTAAAAGCTTCAAATAGGTACACTGCCATATGCACGCTACATTATAGTACTTACAGATAAGGATATAGACCAATGGCTTTAGTTCAAGGGTAGTGCCAGAATAGCTTGGCGCCTTTAGGCGCCAAGCTATTCTGGCACTACCCTTGAACTATTTTAGTCAAACTTATTTCACACACTGGTGTATTCCGAATGATAAGGGTTAACTCTGGCATTTTCTCGGAGACTATTAAAGTTACCGTCTTCAAACTTGGCCCAAGGATACTTTGTGGCAAGACCTTTCTAAACATACCAATTTCACTGAGGTCAGGGGATCAGGAAATATATATAAAAAGTAGCTATGATGGGACATAATTTCTTTTTTCTCAAATACTATTCACAAATTCAAACTTGGTGCAAAGATACCTGATGTCAAGACCTTTATACGCATACTAAGTAGGTTGATCCCTCGGAAAGGTCAAGGGTCACAAGAGCTCAGGAAATAGGGCCAAAATAGCCATATTTTGACAAAAGATTTTTTTTTTCCAAATACTATTCACAACTTTAAGTCCAAAAAATGTATTTATCCAACGAAGGGGCAATTTCAGTTCGGACGGGAGCGTATTCAAACCCAAACTTGGTACAAAGATACCTGATGGTAAGACATTTCTATACATACTAATTGGGTTGATCTCTTGGAAAGGTCAAGGGTCACGAGAGCTCAGGAAATAGGTGAAAAATAACCATATTTTGACAAAAGATGTTTTTTCTCAAATACTATTCACAACTTGAAACCCACATTTGGTTCATAGATACCTGATGGTAAGACCTATCGTTGCATACTAATTTGGATGACCCCTTGGAAAGGTCAAGGGTCACAAAAGGCTGACAAATGTGCATAAAATACCGATTTTGGATAACATTGTAGGTATTGCCAACATTTTGGCCAATTTTTCAGCCCAATTTGATACAAAGATAGCTGATGATAAGACCTTCCTATGCATACTAATTTAGTCGACTCATCACAAAGGTTAAGGGTCACGGGGGCGGGAGGGGGGGGTGGTGCGGGGGGGGGGGGGGGTTGACAGATATGTGAAAAATGCTTACATTTTCAGAAAACATGAATTTTGCTGCAAATCGGTCACAAACATGAGCCATAATGGCTTTGCCTTTCTTTTTTTCTTTTTAAAAAAATGTTAATACAGGAGTGACCATCTGCCCATCTGCAAGATGCAAAAGTTCCACCCAAATGTAGGGTCATTTTCTTTAACCCGTTTAGCCCAAAGGCCCTACAGCAAGAGCTGGATCGACCATGATAATTTAAGGAAAGTGCCGGATTAGCTTGACGCCAAGCTAATCTTGCACTGCCCTTGAATTATCATGGTCAATCTGTCTCCTGCAACTGGTACATAGGCGTTGAATGACACCTCAAAATGTGGTCGTGGGGTTAAATGGTTTAAAGACTGTTTGCCTCTGGATGTTGACTTCAGCCGCGTGAGCTTACTTTATACTATTGGTGATTGAGATCTGCCTAGCAAGGTTAAACTGCAACTGCTAGGCTTGGCTATTTTCAGCGCTGAATCTGTCTTTACAAGCCTTTATTCGGCATGCATGCATGCCTGATCAGAACCGAACCCTGAACCAATGATTGCTTAGGAGCAGTGTACACATAATACACAAAGTGACCTTGCAGGCAAAGAGTTAACAAAGACGCACAAGACCGGATCATTATCAAAATGATTAAACATTTCTTTGCAGCACATATGAAAAAGTCCGCCCAATGTCCCGTATATGGCGCAAACCGGAAGGCAGCCTAAACCGCTCGATGCTGCGCGATTTCCTCAACGTGGTGTTCCTGCACCTGACGTTTCACCCTGGGTGCTCGCTGGCCAGTCTGGCAAACGTTTTTCACCCCATCCTCACCCCGGTCACGCTGCTAGAGGTTCTTGAGGTGCGTGATTTCACTGAATTTTTAACCCTTTCTGGCTGCGTGTTCAAGAGGGCTAGCTGTTGGTAGCGCTTTTTTGTCGCAATGATTACTACAGGAACCATCACCACAGAAAGCGATGACACACAAACTGTTAAACCGTTAAACCCTTTCCTCCCGATACACCCATTGCTGGAAATAAATTTGACCGATAGTTTAAGGGTGGTGCTAGAATAGCTTGGCGCCTCAGAGTGCTAGAATAGCTTGGTGCCTGAGGCGCCAAGCTATTCTGGCACCACCCTTGAACTAAACTGTTGATCTATCTCCTAATGAGTAACTTAGCCTTCATAAGACAATAAGCATATTTTACAAAATCAGCATCAGGATGTAATTGGTTAGACATCACTTTGGGGCTAAATAGATTCAACTTGAAAAGTACAGACCATGATAACGGTAGCGCCAAGCTAATCTGGCACAAGCCTTGAATGATCATGGTCGATCCATCTCCCACAACTGGTACATTGTTGTTAGGTGACACCTGCAGAATTTGGGAAATACGGCCATTCTATTAACTCATTCTACCCCAGGCACACCACAGCAAGATATGGATCGACCATGATAGTTCAAGGGGGATGCCAGAATACCTCGGCGCCTTTGGGCGCCAAGCTATTCTGGCATCGCCCTTGAACTACAATGGTCGATCTGTGTTCTGCACTGCGCTGCAGTCTTGAGTGGACAACGGCAAAACTTGGGGATTTCGGTCTTGGGGTACAATGAGTTAAATGGGTTAAGATGGCAGATTGTCACCTCTGCCCAAGATTTACAGCCTTTGGAGCAGACTAGTTTGTGTGACTGTATGTGCGTGTTGCCCTATTATGTAGGAGACTTTTTCATTAACAAATCGTCAATTTTTGACTGCGGGACGCTTTAAAACTAGCGCAAGCAGGAGCAGGCTGATGGTGGTTTGGAGGGTGGCAGCTCCCCTTTACTGGAAATCTGTTTCCCTGTAATTTTTTATTCCGCTTATGCCATGATGACCGATTTTTTTTGTGTGGGTAATTCAAGTTTATTTGCTGTAGGTTCTTGAGGAACTGGGTTGTGTGCAGAAAATGTATATGCCACAACGGAAACCAGCGCCGCTTTTCTTCAAACGCCAAGTGACACAAGTAACAAGTGACTTTAGTATATTACCATATTTATATTATATTTATATTGTATTATATTATATTGTGCTAGTCATCTTGGGTGTTAACTCCTTCACTTAGAGAATGTTAACACAGTCCAACTACAAGAAACATTGATCCTCATGAGCCCCCGCGAATGCGGGGGCTCATGAGGATCTATGTCTCTTGCTGAGACCAATTTGTATCCATGTTCTGTGTGTGGCTTTGGGCTGTTGAATGAACTAGGATGTCAAAAATAAAATGCAGCATGAACAGATAAATTAAGCCATCATTTAACTTTTTAAATTGACAATCTGACATATTGCCCCATGAAGCATTCTTTCTTGTTGCAGACATAAACAGCGTCAGCAGCGAAAAGCTGCTGCTGGAAACAACGGTGGACGCTTGCCCGAGACTGGGACAGTTCTTACAGTATCTTATCACCTGAACGGGGATAGCCAGTATACTTCCTGATACGAGTCCGGCACCAAAGTGAAATGTTTTGCGAGGGTAATATGACGTCAACTAAACCTTCTTGCTCGCAGCCACAGGCGCCGCAGAACTTATTTTCAGCGACCACCCTCATCAGAGATTACCTGTTAGCGGCACTTTGAATATAGATGTCGACTTCACGATAGTTTAGGCTATTCTGACACCACCCTTGAACTATCAAGGTCGATCCACACCCTTTTGTAACGTGTCAGGGCATTGTTGTGACACGAGCGACTATACAGGTTGGTCTGCGAGGTTTGTAGAAATAATGTCATGTTTTGCACATTTTTCCTGGGAATTGATATTCATACTTTTAATGTGTGGCATGTGCCGCATAAGACATAAACCCATTTAGCCCCAACGCACTGCAGCCATTTGGGGCGGTCCGTGGCGCAGTGGTGAAAGCGCCTGCCACCAATGCTAAAGATGCGAGGTTCAATTACGGGTTCCGGTTGATTGATTGTACATTGCTTAACGTCCCGACAGCAACAAGGCTTTCTCAGGACGTGCCTGCACTGCTTGTGAAAAAAAAACTAAACAGAAAATTGAATGTATGTCGCCAGCCGGTCAAATACATTAAATAAACCTACAACATGGGGCATAAATAAAGCTAAGACCATTTAGCAACACACATCCAATATCAAGAGCTACAGGCAGTGCAGACAGTAGGGAGAGTTTTAAAAAGGCAAATACAGGTGAATGGACAAAGGGTAGACAGAAACACATGCCCCAGAATAGAGAGAAAAACCCACCCTGTGGGGCTGACCAGGGTGACCCTGGGAACTAAAAAATACCTAACCCCACCCAAGTCCCCCAGGGCAGACCCGGGTGGGGGAGCGGGTTCCGGAGTCGGACATTTCTCCTCTAGTGTCACCGATAATTCGGGCGGATCATCGGGGGTTCTTTCTCCGGCTCTTCCTCCCCCTCCACTGTGGTATCGGTTTCAGGCCACTTAATAAAATTTAAAATACAAGCGATCAAAATTTCCGAAGCCTCAGTAGCTGAGCCGACTCTTCGCACCACGTGAATGTCCTGTGTTTGTCTTGTACTGCGTTTGTCTTCAGAGTGTATGTGTGTGTGTCACATGAGCGTGCGTGTTGGGTTCAGTTCGCGGCGCTTTGAGCCGATTCGCATAATTGGGAAAAGGGACTATATAATAACCGGTATTATTTTTATTATTTAGCAAGAGATGGACCGACCATGATAATTCAAGGGTAGTGCCAGAATAGCTACTGGCACTACCCTTGAATTATCATGGTCGATCCATTCATGCATCTGGTACACAGGAAATTTGAGAAATGTGGCCTTGGGGTTAAATGCGTTAACTTTAATTTGACGGAGGTATTTCAAATGACATCAAAAAGACCATGTTGTTTAGTCACTTTCATCGCGGAATTTGACTTCAGATTTGAATCAGTAAATTTTTTTGTCATCTTTATTCTGAAATATTTTCTTTCTAGTTTGTTTGTGTTTTGTGGGAGTTTTCTTTGCATTGTACACTTTTGGTCTGCATGCAGACACACATACATACTCAAGCATGCACACACACATTATGAAACATTTACGCATTTTAAATTCTGGACATGAATGCCGGTTAAAATGCTGAACATTGAAAAGTTGATACGTGTATATGATATATACATAAAATTTAAAAAATCAATAATTACACAGTCAGATTAATTTCGTTCCAGAACATGAATGCTGGTATTGAACATTGAAAATTTGATACATGAGCGTGCGTACAAACTTTGTAAAACTGCATGTAAGCAGGAAATACACACAGTATGAGTGCTGGTCTGTGATTTAGGACCTTATCGCTCAAGGCCGTAAGGTCCAAACATCAAATACCAGTACACATGTTTCAAAACTAGCACAGGTGCATGAAATACAAAACTTTGTGCAGAATGTTATTTGACAGTCAAATAAATATAATTATACAGTCATATTATGCTCAAAATATCACATGCATTTGAGGTCAAAATTCCCAATTTTGGAATAGTGCTGAAGACAGATTGACCATGATAATTCTAGGGTGGTGCCAAAATAGCTTGGCACCTGTAGGCGCCAAGCTATTCTGGCACCACCCTTGAACAATCATGGTCAATCTAACTCTTGTTTTGCACGTCAATCTAATGGAGAGAAAAACACAAGGAACGCATAAAGAACTGTGGATATGAACAGCACAAAAAATAAGTCGATATGAATAATTCATTACCATTAGCAAAGGGCAGCAGTTCACGATGGACACATTCAAAGACATGCCTCATCCAGATACATGTAATAAAATCTGCGTTATGCCGCGTATCCAAATGCGGCACGTCTGCAATGTGTTGAATCTTGGAAGAGGTCAGACATATCCCTAAGCAAATTATGGCACTACAGATCAAAAGTGACAAAAACAATTCTTGGAACAGCACTTTCAGTACTACCTAGTCGTTCAAGAAATCAACAGCATGACAGATGATGGACCAGCTGTGATAGTTCAGAGGTAGTGCCAGATCAGCGAGGCACTTGAGAAGACGTTGCCTTCAGGCGCCAAGCTAATCTGGCACTACCCTTGAATTGTTATGGTCAAGCCATCTCCTGCTGTAGGATGTCAGGGTTAAATGGGTCAAACACTAAGTTACCTCTTACATTCAGGCACTATTCCTGAGCTATCATGGCCCATCCATCTGTGCTGTAGTGTTTCACAGCTGGAGCTAAAGCACGTTACAACCCCAGCAGCACTGCTGCGGATAGGTATTTGAACCAGAAGAAACTTGCTTTCTTACAGGGTAACACTGATGAATTTCGGGAAAAGGAGAGGGATTTTAGAAGGGCTGCTAGGACTGCCAGACTGAACTATAAAAGCAAGATCGAAACAAAATTTTCTTCTGGCAACGCTAGAGATGCATGGAATGGTCTGAACGGCATGATGGGTAGGCAGCAAAAGAAACAAGCCAGGCTCTGCACTGGGAATCCAGTTGAGATGGCCAATGATCTAAATCGTTTTTACTCACGGTTAGATGGCAGAAACCTTAGTGATAACTGTGATGAATTGTGCCAGTCCGTTGTGCCGGAACCTTTGTCAATTACTGAAGAGGAGGTAGTAAACATCTTTTCTAAGCTGAATGCACACAAAGCACCTGGACCAGATGGGTTAGGTGGCAGAGTATTGAAAACCTGTGCAGGTCAATTGGGGAAGATCTTCACTACTATTTTTCAGTTCCTGCTTGATCATCATACTGTCCCTACGGCTTGGAAATCATCAATCATTGTCCCGATTCCTAAAAAAACCAACGCTCATGAATTCAACGATTTCCGTCCAGTTGCATCGACTTCTATTTTGTCAAAATGCATGGAAAAAGTGGTGAGGAGGCATCTGTTAAATGATGTTGCCGAACTACTGTCTGTACAATCTTGTATTTCAACATCTTGAGAAATCAAAGGCACATGTGAGAATTCTTTTTATTGACTTTTCTAATGCTTTTAATACTGTTGAACCACTAATGCTTTTGCAGCGTATGATGGACTTTAATGTGAACACAAACATTATTCTGTGGGTGCGAGACTTTTTGAAGGACAGGCCACAACGTGTAAATGTACACGGCAGTCTGTCTGACCAAGTGGTGCTAAATTCAGGCTGCCCTCAAGGTTGTGTCCTCTCTCCGACATTGTTTTCTATATACACAGACCATATGCGTTGTCACACTGCCACTTCTCGTCTCTTAAAGTTCTCAGACGACATGGCCCTTGTACGCCTACTCCAAAAAGACAGTTTGGCCGAGTACTTTGCACAGATAGCAGTATTAGAGTCATGGTGCAAAGATAGTTTTCTGGAAATGAATGTGCAGAAAACCAAGGAACTCGTCATTGATGACAGGAAAGTTGATGATATTTTTGTACCTGTCTCAATTAATAATCAACCTGTAGAGGTGGTCACTGAATTTAAGTACCTTGGCACAGTCGTGGATAGTGGGCTGTCCTTCACTGGAAACACTGATCCGATTGTGAAAAAAGCAAACCAGCGTCTGTACCTTCTTAGGAAACAGAGAAGTTTTGATGTCAGTTCCAGGGTTTTAGAATCCGTTTATAGAAGCCTGATCGAAAGCATACTGACGTTTAACATCACTGCTTGGTATGGCAATCTCAGTATGAAAAACAGGGGCAGACTGTCACGTATCGTCAGAACAGCTGAGAAGATCATTGGCATAGGACAGTACCCAGTAGATGATCTGTACCATAGAGCTGTCCGAAGGATAGCTGCTAGCATTGTCAATGATCCTAGTCACCCACTCTCTGATCAGTTTCAAATGCTACCATCAGGCAGACGTTTCAACATGCCACTTGCCAAAAGGAATGTTTTTAAGAAGTCTTTTATTCCAACTGCTGTCTCGATTTTGAACTCTCGTTTATAACGCCGCGATAAGTATGATCTACTTAACATTACCTCCCATCTTGTGATAGATTGCTGCAATGATAATTTTTCATGATATGCTTTTGCAGCGTTTGTTAATGTCTTATATTGTCGTTTCATGACGAGCCGAAAGGCAAATTTCTGTCGTGCCTGGACTCGAACAGACAATAAAGTTGTATTGTATTGTATTGTATTGTATTGTATTGTATTGTATTGTATTGTATTGTATAGTCCGCGCAGTAAACTTTGTGCTCGTTGCCGTACACCCACAGCCGCTTACTTCTCTCCTCCTTCCATTCCTCGGGACGTTAAGCAATGTACAATCAATCAATCCTTCCATTCCCACTCCACTTCCGTCACGGGCACCGCTCGCAGGATCTGTCTCTGTAATACAAAAAAACATGCCGCTCTTGCAGAATCTGGCACAATCATTCAACTGTCATGGCACATTTGACTCCTATTGCGTTTTATTGATGAATTTTGTTAACCTATTTAACCCCATGGCTATATTTCCTGAATTTTCGAGGTGTCACCTAACGACTAGTACACGTTTTGGAGGTGTATCGAACATGATAACTCAAGGGTAGTGCCAGATTAGTTTCGATGTCATTGGCTCAAAGCGCTGCATATGAAACACGGCATTCAATCCAAAGATAAACATGGTACAAGACAAACACAGGACATTCACGTGGGGTGGAGGGTCAGCTCAGCTACTGAGGTGTCGGAAAGTTTGATCACTGGTATTTGAAATTATAAGGTGGCCTTAAATTGATTGAATGCAAATGACGTCATACAGCCAGCGTCATTACGCGCGTCGTCTGCAGTCGGCCATTTTGTTCAGCAGACGTGTGAACACCAGTAATAGCGAAGTTAGAACTTGGCAAAAGTGTGCCTGGATGTGCAATTCTCGGAAGTGATGATATGCCAGAGAAACAAAGACCATTAATGTCCCCAAAGGTGTAATAGTGAGGGTTTTTTTCCCCCCATGTACATCTGCTGTCTGTTTAAGGGAAGGAAAGGAAAGTTGATCGAAGAGAGAAGACGACAATCGAAAAGATATTCGGCACTACAGGGTAAACGTGGGCAGCCTAGATGTACAACACGATTGTAAATTAAAACAGGTTTAACATTTTAAAAAAATGTTCTAGATAAAAAATGCTTTAGAACATTTTCAAATCTTCGGCACGTCACGCTTATTAAAAAAAAAAACAACAGAAAATTGTTGTTTAACCCTTTTACCGCTCTACGGCATCGATTTATAAATAGATTGGAGAGGAGGTTTACCCAACGCTTCATTTCCCCAAAACAAAATCCTTATAATTAAAAAAAAGTATGGCAAAAGTTGACAACACTGAATTGTTGTCTTAAAATAATGTCTAGGTGCCAGTTGTAAAGAAAATCAGACGTGGACCGCAAACGTTCTTCATGATTATTTTTAAGAAATAAAAGAAATACGTATGAAAGAATAAGATCGTTGTAAGCCATTCTAAAGACCAGTAAGACGAGCAGAAAAAACAAAACAAACAGCAAGAGCAACACGATAAATGTATAAAGAAATAAGTAAAAAAAATAAACACAAAATAAATAAATAATAAATAAACAAATAACACCGCGGGAGAAGGAGTGGGGGGTTGAACCCGCATCTTTGACGGCATCAGTCAAATCATGCGTGTGATTTAAGTCTGCGTGCAATACCTACTGAGGTAAGGGGAAATAGGAATAAACTGAGCTTATTATAATTATATGCAAATCACGATGCTGTTAGTGTCTATCAGCTAACATTGCTTTGGACTGGTGCAATGATTTAGTGTCTGAGGACGGATTTCTTCATAACTGTGCACTCAGTATGTTTTTTCCCCAAATAACTTGTTCTGTTGGAGTCACGGAGATCGTAGACATTAAATTCAAGGTGACCTCCGATCTCTCAAACAACGCAGCGGTTGTAATTGTATTTATTTAGGTTTTTTTTAAAAGTCTTTATCTTGTAAAAACCGTCCACGTTTACGATCGCTACTCTTCATCTCGGCCATCTCTGCTGCACAAAATGGCGGCTGTAGCAGACAAACCCAATTGTGTATCACGTGATCGGCTTCGTCTTGCATTTAATCAGTTGGTACCAAAGTGGTTCTTGAGAAAATAAAAAGGTTGTTGTTGGTTCTTTTGTTTAAATTCATTGTGCCCAAGCTACAAAATACCCACATTTTGGAGTTATCCTGTGAGGACTGCACTACAATTCAGGAGACGCATCGACCATGATAGTTCCGAGGGTCATGGCAGAAGAGCTTGGCAACTATAGGCACCATGCTATTCTGCCCCCACCTTTGAACTATCATGGTCCAGCCATATCTTGCTGTGGTGTGTCGCGGGCAGAATGAGTTATAAACACTGACCTGCATGATGACTCTTTCTGCCGTGTACCTGGAGCGACGAATGTTGACCAAGTTCTGGGAGTTCTCATTCACTTCACGAATCGGGTATGCCACAATTGGCCACACCGCTGACCTCGGCTGACCTCGGCCCGCGCATGTTCGTGAGCAGGCCATCGCCGGCCGACGTCGACCCGATGACCTTTGCGTACTGGGATTGTACTTGGTGCGAAAATACCACGATAAATAAGTTTAACTGAGTGTCCATAGCTTTTAAACATTTTCATTGGAAAATAGCTATGGACAATCAATATAAGTTAAAATAATGAAATCGTAAGTATAGGACAAACGCACAGAGCTCACACATGCAGTAGACTCAGCCATCCTGTTCCACGTGCACACACCCTCATGAGCTGCTGCAGCCGTAGGGGCTCATGAGACTATGTCTCTTGCTAGCATGCAGCGGTCCCATTTACACCCCCAGTCTGGCATACAGCGGTCCCATTTACACCCCCAGTCTGAAAAGGTAAACTGTAGGACTTATCCGGACGCATGTCACAGAATATCTTGATCATTTGTTTCTCACACAGAGCGTGACCACAAAGCTTCAGTCAATGACTGACCTGCTGAAGTGATTGCTCGAAGACAGGTTTTCCTCCAACGTGACGAACCAGTTCGTCCGGCATGTCCGTCTGCTCCAGTATGTAGTCGTCTGCATGGTTTATACTGAAACATCAATACAGTCAGCTTCCCAATACGCAAAAATTCAAATATACATGTACAGCAACAGTTGCTTGCGTGTTGATCTGCGAGTTTGGGCCTTATGGATCCGAGTCCAAAATACAACATTTTTGTACATCATTAAGAGTAACAGATGTTTTTAACTCATTTCATCCTAATAAAATTGTTCATTTTTTTTCAAATATCTTTGTGGTCAGCATCACGTGTCTGGAGACAGATCAACCATGATAGTTCAAGGGTGGTTTGGGAATAGCTTGGCGCCTACAGGCGCCAAGCTATTCTGACACCACCCTTGAACTATCATGGTTGATCCACATCCTGTCGTAGCATGTCAGGGTTTTACGGGTTAAGACCATCCAACTCCCACCACCCCCGCCCCACCACACTTCTATTCTCCCACCCCACCTGGAAGATGCATAGACCCTCAAGACCTGCACACACTGTGAGGACTCATGATGATCTATGCCTCTTTGTGGCGCAGTTTATGACAATTTCAATGGTTAACAATTGTTGACTGTTGCTACTTACTATTCCACTTTTAGTTCGATGTAACAGCGCAGCTGTGCGAAGCCTTGACACACGCCACAAGTAACGCGTCCATCTCCACCACAGGGATGGCACCTGCAAGTGCACTTCAGAATTTAATCGCTGCAGCAAAGTCACCGTCACATTTGTCTTTAAATCCAGTTAACCCTCTCAGTGCAGACACACTACAAGAAGACATGACTTGACAAAACTTATCGTTCTCTGAAGACTACGTACTAGTTCAGGAGACAGATCAACCATGCTAGTTCAAGGGTGGTGCCAGAATAGCTTGGCGCCGATAGGCGCCAAGCTATTCTGGCACCACCCTTGAACTAGCATGGACAAACATTACTCTTCAACAACTTTGGTATATATAGTTCCATCGCCCAGTAGAGAATAATAATTGAAATGGCTGCATAACTAAATTAGAAAAGAAAATGTTTTCTTTTTCAGGTAGTTCCATCATCCCTGTAATATTAAAATGCGAAGGGCTGAAATTACAAGAAACAAAAATCCTCTTACGTTCGTTTGCCATTAATGCACATGCCGCAATCAGCCGAGTACACGTTGCCTTCAGCGTCGTGTCTCTGTACGCGTCCATCTCCCCCGCACGAGTTACAGCGAATACGACCCCGCCCGTGACACCGATGGCAGGTCAACCATCCATTAGCGTGACAATTGGCTGTAGATGAAGATTGTTCAGTGAGAGCAATTCAGTCTCATTCAGTGTAAATGTACCTGCAATTTTACTTGTAGAAGAAAGAACTTTCTGTTTACCAGGTACAGCTGAACTTGATTTTACCCTTTTAACCCCTCGGCCGCATTTTCAAACTTTTGGAGGCGTCTTCTAACGACTATGTCAGTACCAGTTGTAGGAGATGGATTGATCATGATAATTCAAGGGTAGTGCCAGATGAGCTTGGTGCCTTCAGGCACTACCCTTGAATATCATGATCAAGCCATCTCCTGCTGCAGGATCCCGGGGCTAAGTGGGTTAAGCGATCTCCCTTATTAGACATCACCCGTCATCAAAGACCATCATCTGACGGGCGACACTTTCTGCGCTTCAAGGCTTGCCAAGAGGCCACTTATCTTTATGAACAGTTTATGAATCGAACTGTTTGCATGTCCAGCGCCGAGTCATTCCCATTGGTATGTGCACTGTCCTTGTATACTTTTCACGTCTGCCTTTCCCAGTTTCTATGTTGAGGCTGCAGTGTCTCTGAAGACATGGTCGATCCATCTACTACTATAGTGCATTGGCGCTGAATGGGTAATTCTGAATCAGCCATAGGTCCAAAATCACAGACCAGCACAAATGTTTACAGCGCAAGCTGAATTGCTATAAGTTTGTGGATTTTTTTTTTACAGCATTATTATTTTTTACAGTGCCACTGTTCCTTTACAAGACGGCTCTTTTGCTCTTAATTACATCTTCCTACCAGACAGCTCCTTTGCACTTGATTACATCTTCCTAGCAGTATTTGTATCTGCATTTTTCCTTCTCCGCATAATTGTAATCTGGTTGTGTATTGCTACACGGTGTGCAAGAGTGTGGTTTTGGACCTTGTGGCCTAGAGCTGAAGTCCTGAAATCACAGACCACGACACATTGCGTGATGTATTTGTACATTTACATAGACGCTGCCCCACAACAAATGCCTATTGCTTTGACTCCAGGTTTTGTACTGGCATCGTATAATGTTTTTACTAAGGGGCGTTCCAGTATGCAATGGCTATCGGGCTAAAATCAGCTACAATGGGCCTTGCACAGTTGTGTGTGGGCCCACTGCGGGCGACTTGGTCTCCAAGGCCCTTGCATGCTGGGTTTACTCTCATTAACCCTTTTAGCCCCAAGGTCGCATTTCTCAAATTTTGCAGGTGTTGCCTAATGACTGTGCCAGTTGTAGGAGATAGATTGATCATGATAATTCAAGGGTAGTGAATTGAATTATGCGAGCGCACACAAAGCTTTAACCCGTTCAGCGCCGAGAAAATGTGAACACCACCCAACCTGCAAGAGGTATAGATCCTCATGAGCCCCCGCAGTTGCGGTCCGATGTGTGCCCGCATATTCGTCATTTGCATGCTACCGAACGTGCTCCGACTGGCCCATCTCAGTCTACCGTATTGAAATACGGTACACAAAAAGATAGGTTAATATTTTCATGAAATGCAAAACAAATTCACAATGCCGCCTCTAATTGTAAGGGAAACCCAACATAATTGCAGGTTTGTATAGCAGGATAATGTTTAGATGTGTGCGGTCGCTTACCTATAAAACCACACCACAGAAAAGTGAACCTAGCGAGTGGGACATCATATGTGCAGTGCACATACCTGAAAATGTTTCACAACGGCTTTTTATTACCGTTTGCTGCAAATCATGAAACATTTGTCCGCTGTCGCTACTAGCGATATAGCTGAAAACAGGGCCGATATTCTTTATTATCAAAACAGTTACATTTCCTGGATACATATGTAAAATATACTGTGGAGCAAAAGAAATCGTCTGCGATTCCTAAAATGTCGCCTTTTTGCGCTCCACAGTATATCACTTTTGGGGTCAAGGTCACGCGCCATTAAGCACAGTTTCAACATTTAGCTTCCTGTAGACGTTTCCCATTTCTACATTTTCGTCTCGAAACCTATCTCAGGAGAAAAACAGCAACGCCCCAAAAAACTTTGATTCCAACACAATACATAATCCCTGAACAGCACAAAGATACGCACGGTTTCAAAACGATTTCCTTCGAAGCACCATTGTCTAAACTAAAGACCAATACTAGTTCTTAATGGCTGCAACTTTTCAATCTTCGCTGAAATGTTAATTGTTCTTCCCAGTAGGCCAGAGAAATGAAATTCTGAGACATGAACCCGCTACAAGACAGACGAGGAAACATTTCCGCGTACACAAACATACCGCAAACACTGCAAAACACACACCACAAACCAGCGACGCCACACCCACACCCCCACACAAAAGGACGCATACACGTGCACAGCCGGTTGATATTTTTTTAAAATTTCCTTGTTTGGGACGTGGTCCTCCGAAAAACAATCAACGGTTGAACACTGGTTGCCTCCAGCGAATCGAGGGACACAACCAGTGTACAGTGGTCACTTGCACAATGGTGCCAAGATCGATACTGCTAAACTTGGTACCGTTTCTCTGAAGACTTCCTGCAAGCAAAGGTATGACTGAATATGTCAAGGTCCTAGATACTGATGGAGTTGGGGATGAGCGCAGGGTTCAGGACATCGTAGCCGGGTTTTCGCGTCTTGTTGCGCTCCAGCACCGCCTTCTCAACCGTCTCTAGCTCCCTCTGAAAACGCTCGCCCACTATCACGGCAGGTGGATCGACGATGAAAGAGCCCAGTGGGGTGCCGAGGCGGGCGTTGCCGCGAGAGGTGAAGAGACTGACAGCTCGCATCAGGAGGGAGTTCTTGTCACCAATCAGCTTGGCAACGTCCTCTTCGCTCCGAGGAAGCTGGAATGAAACGATTGAAAATGTCAATTCAACACTGTGCTGGTCTGTGACTCTGGACCTTACGGCCTCGAGGCCGTAAGGTCCAAAGTCAGATCAGTAATGAAATGTCACAATGTGAGGTATTGCAGTTAGTTTCACGTGAAGTTTGCTGTAAAATAAATAAACTAAGAGACAGGCACAGAGTTGTACAAAAAGGAACTACACGAATACAGTCTACAAATGGGTCATCCTCAGTATATCGCGGTACTTGGGAACCATGAAGTCAGATCGCGTTCTTCTCTGTCAGTCTATTGTATTGCTGAATTTAAACAAGACACCTCTTGGTTAGCTATAGGTCTACGGGCCTACAACAGCGAAGTCTGACGTCGGCTTGAGAACCATTTCCTCACCGGAATTCCGTGGGAGCTAGAGACCCGACAGTGTTTTAACAGATACTGCAGTTTACTGGAGTGGCTAATACTGAGGCTGACCTCTATTTTAACCCTTTGGCTGTCGGTAGCGGTTTTTAGTCGCGATGATTCCTGCAGGATGTCAGTTATTTCTGCAGGGATCATAGCGACAAATACCTCTACCGACAGCCAAAGGGTTAAATATTTGCTGAAGGAATATGACCAGTTTCTGACCTTATCGGTGGGCGGGTCCCCCAGCAAAACAAAAGGGTAGTTGGGAGCGTATCCGAACTGGTCGTACTGGGGAAAGTTGACTGCCGCGTGCCCCACGCTGCACGTGAAGATGACGCTCGTGATCAGCAGCGCGAGCTGGTCGAGTGAGGTCAGAGCACCGTGGGTCAGCGGCAGGCCGTGTATTCCGTAACCGCCCTCGGCGCGGGGCTTGGCCAAAACTGCTGCCCAAGCCTGAACCTCGTAATCTGCCTGGAGTTCCTTGTCGTCAGGATAGTAGAGGTTGATGTAGGCCGTCGCGTACTTCTGAAAGGTCAGGAACGAATGTCAAAGAAGCTACCAAGCGAGTAGGAAAATGAATGTCAGAATATTGAGAATACCAACAGCATTTTCACAAATTTTTTGAAAATTATAATATCTCAGACTCAGTGTATCGCCATACTTGGGCGCCATTCAGTCAGCATTATTCGAGTACGCGTTAACTCAACCGAGACGTGCCGTCTCCGGATACGCGACTTAAGCTGCGTATCCGGAGGCGGCACGTCCCGAATGACTTTGACGTACCTTGTTCGGAAATGACAGGGTCAAAATTTCACATGCTTTGACGAAAATATTAATCCAGGACAAACGATATCGCATGTTTATCCGGCCTTCCGGTTTAGTTTTCGTCCACAGACGTCCAGTTTTCTGACCTTCCAACCCTTCCGAGTGTCGGTAGCGGTTTACTGTAGGAATCATCGCGACCAGAAAACCGCTACCAGCACCCAAAGAGCTAATTTAACCTCTGAAAAAACTCTGTATAGACTTCCGAAGAAAATAGCAACCACAAAGATGCTCTTAGCCTTACTTGGCGGTACACGGGACAGTTAATGTGTCATCTGCCCGAAGGCAACTCATAAGAGACCAGTTGCAAGAGTGAAAATATGTCTGCAAGCTATTAAACAGGTTGCCCGTTACAGTAGTCAAACCTTTAACCCCTTTCCTGCCAAGGTACGTACATTTAGTTTCTGAAATCTTTGCTTATTCAACGAGCAAAAGATATCATCCAAGAAACATGGGCGTTAAGTGGTGGCAGGAAGAAGCTTAAATCCTCATGAACCCCTGCAGTCGCGGGGGCTCACAAGGATCTACGCCTCTTGCAGCTGAATCGCGTTCACTTTTTCTCGCAGTGAAGGGGTTAATGGTTTGTGTGTAACAGAGACCTCGTAGCCATCCAGTCGGGAGCAAAGCACAACGTGACAGAAAACGTTCGCAACCACCCCGCAAGCCTTTCGCTCGAGAACAGGCGGACGTCGAACGACCGATTTGTCGCCGACAACCTGCTTGGGAGCACAAAAGACCCTGATGGCGTTACAAGATCTGGGATGTTTGGCCAGTAATGACAGGGAACTTTTGCAACCGCCAGCACGCCTTTCGCTTGCAAACAGGGGGACATCAAATGACTCCCTGTCCGCACGAGCGACAGACGAGGCGGGCGGTTGCGAAGGTTGCCCATTACATGTGGGCATGTTCAATACCACCTAATCCTCTTGATACAAAAAAAAAAAGCCCGGCTCTCCCACACCCAAGACACATACCTTGACGACGTCATAAAGCTGCAGCCCGTCCTCGCGGTAATGATAGTTGGGCAGCACGTCCGCGTCCAGAACTCCGCGAGCTTTGAGCGCCTCGGGCAGCGTTCCCTCCACATCCACCCTCCATTCCTTCAAACCTCGGATGCCCAGCTCCCGAATCGTGTCATGTCCCACGGCGGACACCTGACATAGGAAAATTAAACCTTTAGTTGATTTGCGTTGTAGTCAAGTACGGTTTACCGTTTAGTCGGTCACTGTATGGCTTTAGCTCGAGTGGTTCCCATTAGACAACGGGAAACGGAAGACGAAACGCGCCGAGCACCCGAATAGGCGATAAACGCAAATCAGACGTAGGTAAAAATTGCACGAGTTTCGACGAAAACAGTGGATTAAAAGCCAGGACAAACCCGCGATACTGTATGTTGGTCCTGCTATTAACTGTTTTCGTCGAAACGCGTGCAGTTTTAGCCTATTTCTGATCTCCGGAAATCGTCTGATTCATCCGATAGATGCCTGCGATGTACAGTTCGCGTGATAGATGGCACACAACTTTGGTTCTCAAATATCATCGCAGAGAATCACATTTCTGAACTATTGAGACCAATCATTCATTGCAAGTTGACCTAATACGATTCACTTTCAACAATCTCCTACAATTTGCTCTTAGCCTTACTTGGGTTATACACGAAACTTAGATGGCGTTATGCCCGAAAACCAAACGTAAGCGACCAGTTGCAGCGACTCGATTTCGTAAAAGTGCAGAAATATTTTATGAAATGACTGCCTCATATTCAGCCCAGTTCAAACAATTTTACGTTGAACAAGCTTGTTTTCAAACCTGAAACAGCACGTCGGCAAGATGGACTCCGATATTGAAATCTGGCCGTTTCCCGCCGAGGCTCTATCACGTTATTGATGAGGGCTTTTTGTATTTCGACTATATTTTTTACGACTGTACACCAAAATCAGCAAATAGAAGTTCAATTTAAAAGAAAATATATCGCACATTAGGTAAATTGGCACTAAACGATAATTGGTATAGAAGTTTCTTTGCGGAAATATTTGGACGGGGGAAAACCGCTGTGTGCTGATGTCAAAGGTCCTATGCACCCCAATAACAAAAGGTCTTCGAACCAAACAAGGCTGCAGTTGGCCAGCGCATTTATTTGATAGGCCTAATCGTTGTAGTCCTATGCGGTTTGTTTTTTAGTCGGTCATTGTGGCTAGTGAGTGGTTTCTGTTGGACAAGGGACAATGGAGGACGGTAATAAAAAGCCAAGAATCCGAGCACAGCGATCTTTAATTTTAATTTATATTTCTTACACCTTGGTGCATTTAAGCGGCAGGGTTGCATCACCTATTGTCTAATACAGCACGAGTGTAAGAGTCGAGAATCCACGGAGACAATAGGCGATGCAATGTGTTTAGCTTTGGTGCACCACGAAAACGTTAACCCTCTTGTTGGTAGCGGTTCGTCGCGATGATTCCTACAGAAATCACAACAAACCCGCTACCGACACAATTAGGGTTAAATGTGTAAAGGTCAAAGAAATGTTGCCAGTAACAGAATATCATAACACATCTAGGTGAACAAAAAGGACCGACCATATTCCGACTGAAAACAAAAAAGACGTCCATTTTGTGCAAAGCAGTATTTCATTGTATTACAATGAAAATATCGCTTTTCAGAATATAAAATGGGCGTATAATCAAACAGATTCACCCGCTTTGACAACTCACTTTATCAAACAGCCCGCCCGGGCTCATCAGTATTGTACTGGCTGCCGCGTTGATTTCCAGCAGAAACATGAAGTGAGGCTTCAGGAGACGGAAGATCGGGTGGTTTCCAGATAGCTCGCGGTTGGCGGCCAGACAAAAGCTCTCCATCAGCAGGTGGGTGAAGTGCAGATGGGTCAAGACCTGGTGGGAGTTGGCTTCGGCCACATTGTACCTGGACAAGGACAAAGCCCATAAGAATCACGTTTGATAAAACTACCAATTTTACGTTTTCAAAAAAGGGGCATTTTTCACACAGTTGTAAGACTTTCGTGACCGTAGACCCAAGTTGAAAGTTAGCATTTCAGAACAAAATCACTTACATATTTATCGATTTCTGGACCTCGTGACCCTTGGCGTTTCTGGATGGTCATCCAAATATACACATAAGACTCATCCGATATCTCTGTACGTGTGGGTCTGAAGTTACAGTATATTAAACAAGAGAAAAATAAACCGAACAGGATCCAACTGCAAGAGACAGATCGTCATGTGGCCCAGAGTTGCGGGGGCCCACGAGGATCTATTCCTCTTGCCCACAACATCTTGTACCCATGATTCGCGAACAGGGACTCGTTGGCGTTCAAGTAAAAAGATTGCAGACAATCGGTGTACATTGGCACTTTTAGGGTTAAAAGAGATGATTAAACTCGAATACAAAAATTAGAGTTTAAAATTAATGGACGATCAATTTGTCTCGGATCTTTCATATATCTACAGCTACGTTCAAGCCACGAAGATGGTACTGTTCAGATGGTACTGCATGTTTAGTATTTTCACCGAGGATATTAACCCATTACATTCCGAGGTTGATTTTCTTTAGATTATCGAGTTGGCCTATGAAGGTTACTTTACCGTTCAAAAGACAGACTGATCACGACCACTCTTTAACTATCATACTCAAATCTATTTTATGTTAGAGCGCATCAGGACTTGACCCTTTTAGCCCCAAGGTCACAGTTCTCACATTTGGAGGTGTTCCCTAACGACTATGATTGATCATAATACAACGGCAGTGTCAGATGAGCTTGGCGCCTGCTGCAGGGTGCCGGGACTAAATGGGTTAAAGGTTTAACAGTCCTGGTTTACACACCACATTTTGGCGAGAAGCCAGGTGTATTCGTCGTCTGTTGGAAGGAAGACGGGGTTGTCCGCCCCTGGTTGCTGGAAGAGCTGGATGGCGATTGGCAAGAGTTGCTTCTCTTTGTTGACGAAGAGGAGGGCAAGTGGAGCCGTCAATACACGGCCTTCAGGGCCATGTCTGGAAAAGGAAAGTAAGCGCGGGTAAGTATTATGTTCCATGTTTCACGACGGTTCTCAAAGCGCCCGTTACATGCGCATTTATAAAATGTAATGCTAGGTGCACCACTGCGCACCTCAGGGGCGGATCGGTGGGGTTCCAGGGATGATACAGGTGAAATTTTTGTAAAATGTTATATCAAAGTCCCTTTTCGGGTCGTCCCCCTCCCCCTCCCCCCCCCCCCCCCCACGCTCGTTTTCGACGGGTGGTTACAAGTACTCACACGTTATCCTTTCGATGTTTCGGCTAAAGTATTTGTGTCAGGTTAAAGGACCCTAACAAAACGCCCCCCCCCCCCCCCGATACACACTAGAAAACTGATCCGCCCCTGCACCTGGTACAATTAAGCTCATTTGTGTAGATTAGACGCCCAATGGTAAACAAATGTAAACGAGCAAGCGATGGTTCACTAGACAGTAATGTACAAGCAGCACAGAACGGGCGCCTTCTGACGAACCAGTTTTACTGATGAAACACGAGAGATGAGCATTCACTGATGCCGTTTCCAGTACACAGGTGTGCACTACTTAGTGTCCGGGCGCTTTAACCCGTTCAGCGCCGCTCATACATATTTCTGCAATCTTTGTTAATTCAACACTAGAATACCCTAGCTGTTCCATGAACGTTGATTCAGTGTGTGTCAACATGAGGCATAGATCATGAGCCTCGGCACCTGCGGGGGCTCATAAGGATCTATACTTCTTGCGGGTTGGGTGGTGTTCAGATCTGATCGGCACTGAGGGGATTAAACTCCAATGTGCACGCAGTCGCAGGCGCCGCATGCAGTCCCGGTGGCTGCATGCACACGGGGGTTAACAAACCTGAACTCATTCAAGGCGCCCCGTAACGCTATACGACGCATTCGCAGCTATTGATGCAAGGGTCCCTTGAATGGGTTAAAGTACAAATCCACTGACTAGCACATAACGTAAATTGAAAGCATCTTCGAGAATCCCGTGTTAGACGAAGCTGGCGTTTTCTTCACACAGTGCTATATTACCTTCGTCTAACCTACCTGTGAACTTCCCCATCCAATTTTATAATGCCAAGAGACCAACATTCGTGCGGCATTGTTACAATTGGAGTCTTTTTACACATAACGGCTGTTCATTGTTAATCCAACCAACCAAATCACTAATTCAAGAATTCTAGAGGATGTAGATGATCGTCTTGTTCTATACCTGCATATTTCTGTGGGCTGGCGATTTGGGTGCCGGATAGGCGGGGGCAGGGGATCTAACTGTCCAGCGCCGAGTAATACCCGTTGGTATGTGTAACAATTCAAGACATCCCCCACCCCCCAAAAAAAAAAAAAAAAAAAAAAAAAAAAAAAAAAAAAAAAAAACCCACAAATTAAATGATAAATAAAATTAAATAAAAATACCGAACAGTAACGAAACCCATGCACAACCAAACAGCCTGCTAGCCCGCCAGCCAGCCAGACAGACACCTAACCTGAAGTCCTGCAGGTGTTTCAGATCACACACGAACAGCCTCTTGGCTGCCATCACCTCCGCTGGCGTCTGTTCCTCTAGGAAGGGACGCAACTCATCTTCAGTCACGCCCAGGTTGTCGGGAATGGAGCAGCAAAGGCGGATCACGGTGGGGTCCGGACCGCACAGCCGCTGGTAGCCGAACCACCAGTCATGGCGCCAGTCATGGTGTTCCAAGCAGGGAGGTCGGTAGTACTGGCCAGTAAATTCGGAGTTCAGCTCTATCTGGGACAGTGCGGACCACGTGGACGGCTCGAGGACATTGGCGATGTTCACAATGGTAGCTTTCAAGGCCGTGCCCAGCAGGAAACTCTGCAAGAAGCACGTGTATATAGTGATCGATAAATTTGTAATGCAGCTACTCGTACCGAGTACACTACCTGTGGCTTCTTCCTGTACCGTTTGCCGACGACTAAACTGATCGAGCCACGCTGGAATTACGCCACAAGTTCCCTTCTATTCAAATGAGATGCTAAGCATGCTTGTGGCGTGCGTGCTGACCCAGTGGGTCTGTCCATTTGGGGAGTATTCCCGCTCATGGTACGGTTAACCCATTTAACCCTAAGGGCGCACATCCAGGATTTTGTACGCGTCATCTAACGACTAAGCACCAGCTGTAGGAGATGAATCGACCCTGATAATTCAAGGGTAGCGCTAGATTAACTTGTCCCTATCAGGTGCCAAGCTTATCTGGCACAACCCTTCAATTATGGCCGATTCATCTTCTGCTGTAGGGCGTTGGGACTAAATGGGTTAATTACATGTAATTAACCATTTTAATCAGCCCCTTCACATACTTGGCCGCCCATGATGCGGGAAACCGTGATCGAGAAAGCACAATATTTCAAGATGACCATACTAAACAGACCTTTGCAAGCCGTTGGTTGTCGGTAGAAGTTTTGGTCGAGGCGCTGCCCAAATGAATCATCGACAAAACAAGTCACCAACAGCCAAAGTGGTTGTGGTTTGTTTTTTTAAGGTCCGTTACGTAAAAATCACCTCGGGGAAAAAGCGCCAGGGTCAGTAAAACTGAATCGTGTGACAGACTATAACAATAAAATCAGTCGGCAAGAGAGCGACAAACCTTGTAGTCGGTGGAGAATTTCTCCTCTGGCGGCACTTTCTCCACCCGGGCAGGTCCTTCGTTGTCTGGTGACAGTCTTAACAAATGAAAGCAAAGCAAGTTCACATCTCATTCATTGCCGGAACAATGCGACCGACGACCAAATGCAAGAGGCATAGATCCTCACGAGTCCCTGCAGTTGCGGGGGCTCATGCGGATCTATGCCTGTTGCTGACCCCACTTTGAATCCATGTTCCTTGGACCGATGGGGCGCTTATATGTTGGACTTGCCATTTGAAAATCTTGGCTGTTCTTTCGATGTTTCCTCGACTAGCTGTTACTGTCGATACCGTTCAGTAGTTATGCACCTTTTCCGCCGAGCAGCATAACTGGTATCAGTAAAGGTTTTAAAGAAAACACTCCCTTAACCCCTTAACTGCCGAGAACAGGTAATCCTGACCTAGCAAGACATATCCCACGAGGCCCAACAATTGCGACTCATGGGGATCTGTGTCTCCTGCTGACGCCACTTCACAGCCATGATCGTTGAACGACCAGGTCTGTTTGGAGTTGAAGTTTTTATCTAAATGCAACCTGCGATCACTGGCATTGAAGGTGTCAAGACTCACTGGTAGATTTTCCTGGCCTCCTTCAGCCTCTCAGCGCGCATGTCCGGAAAGGGGTCGTTTTTTGGGAGGAAGGTGTCCAGATGCGGAACCTTGTACACCTTGTCCGCCTCCACCCATCGGTTGAACGGGAACACAAACTGCAAAGTCACGAAACGAGCAGATCAGTCGTCGACTCGTTCAGTGCCGAGAATCTACAATTTGTTGTGGGCCTGCCCCGCGCTTGTCTCCATCCCAGAATCTGTTATGGGGTCATATGTTTGTCAATGTGTCGCGTGTGCTTTCAGGCCCACTACTGCCGTAACTGTTCAAGATACACTTATGTAACATGGTTACGAAACCCTACACACAGGTCTAGTTATGGTTCATTTAGACAAAGAACAATTCAGTTCAGCACACTGTCTTTATATCAAGTAAACCGACAACGACTCAATCCATTCTATAAATACGCTATCAGAACGAGAAACAGCTAAACAGATTGATACGCCAACGTGACGGCTGCGCAGAAGACATAAGTGCAATTAGGTGCAGAAATGCGTCTTTAAATTTACTGCAAGTTTTAATTTAGTATCAACCTTTAAAGTGTTTTGTTCAGGACACCGATTCACTCATTTATTGACGCCGTTAAAAAGAAAATGTATTTTATCTTTTGGCATTATTCTACGTTGGATGTACTTGCAAGGAAAGGGCCATCACAAAATAAATTTGTTGTTCGCTTTAGATATTGAGCCTAATGTCTAAGAAACCTTATTTGTTATAGCCCTTGGTTGACAGAGGGTCTGGTTAGTCTTTAAAATAAATTAAACCGCACACATTGTGGCAAGCTGTTTGATGTATTAGCAGATGTCATGTGCGGACTGCTAGTTGTGTTCTACACCGACTCGTAAGAAATTTGAATAAATAAACCACTAGACCGCATACAAATTTTTCTTTAAAATATGCATTAACCCCGTTAGCCCCAAGATCCTCCCATTTATCAAATTCTGGAGGTGTTATAATAATAATAATAATACCGTTATTATATAGGTGTTGCCTGAAGGCCGTTCTTAATTAAACACACCTTAGTTCGCCAACTTTGACGATCTAGAGTTCACGATCTCGGGCGAACCAGGTTGGTTCTAATTGGATGATCTAAAGATACGGCGACCTAGTTCGAAGTAGTTCGAGAAACAAGGCAAACCATAGTTTACTGTCGGAAAAAGATCGCTCGACATGCCGATCGATCCAAGTCGTACCTCTTCTCCGATTGGTCAAAACTTTTACCCTCTTCTGCGTTGGAGATAGTAACCGATACAACAACTATGGCGGACGGCGATATTTCACTCGTGCGAAGACCAAGACCTATTTTATTGATTTGTTGGAGGCGCAACGCTGTTGGTGGGATCGCTACTGCACGGAGTACAAAAACTAATCGTTCAAATCGCATAGCGGCACAGCGGCAGCCATTTTAAACAAATTCCCAGACAGTAAGTACGCCGAACCAAGCACTTCAGTTAAGAAATAACCATGGCAAACCTGGTTTGCTGAAGTTCGCCTAGGTTCGTTCAACCGCAATTATGAAACAAACCAAAAGATCGATCTTCTCCGATCTAGGTTTGCCGAACAGAAGGTTCGTTCAATTAAAAACAGCTTTAACGATTATGTACAGTTGCACGAGATGGATTGACCATGACAATTCAAGGTAAGAGCCAGATTGGCTTCGCGCCTGAATGCGCCAAGCTAATCTGGTACTACCCTTGAATTACGGTCAAGCCATCTCCTGCTGTAGGGGATCCGGGGATAAACGGTTTAACTTCAGTCCATTTGTTCACACTCCAATAATTGGTATAGAGACGACGAACTCTCACTTGTCCATTTGATCGGGTAAATATGGCCGCTACACTAACAAAATATGTATACAAGTGTCTTGGGTGTCGTTCACAAACCAGAAAGTAGGTCAAGATTTAAATAGGGTCGATTCCCTTCCAACTGACTACAGTCAAACTGCACACTGGTTTTATACTGTGTAATCTGCAGATGTTCCACATCACTTTCCACGTCTCGTGCTAGTGAACCCGTTAATGATGCAGACAGAAAACGATACAGTAAAAATTAAATTGCGTTATATTGCCTGGCAGTATATTTTTGCTTTCATACTTCAAACAGCACAACAAGCAGAAAGCACTTCCAGTAAGCAAAAGAATCTCGGGGCCGACATGGGCTTTAATTAAACCGTGCACGGCTGTGCCGTGCACGGTTTAATTAAAGCTCATGTCGGCTCAGATTTTTAAAAAAAACTTTTGCTAACTGTGCATCTTACCTCCGAGCCGTCGCTGGTTTTTTCTATGGTAACGCTCTCCAGGTACCATTGGCTCATCAGCCCCGAGTTGTCACGTCTTAACTCAAGCACGTCCGGTTTGTCGGTCAGCGCCTGCGTGTCAAGGGCCTTCAGCGTGAACAGGTCCTGCTGGCCGCGCTCGAATTCGTTTCGGAAGAAATTGTCTAGCGGGATGGGTGGCGTCACGTTGCCCTCGACGTCATAGATGACGATAGTGACGTTGGCGTTCGTGCCCGCGTCTTTGACGTCACCAGTCTTGACGTGCACATTGTAGACGTTGCTTGACATCGTTATAGGTGGTGCTGTGGTTAATTTGGCGTCCTGTATAAAACAGATTCGACTTGCTCAAGAAAAATCCCGACGCTAGGTACCTAATCCAGACCTAACGGGGCCCAGCCATTAATCTCTACACGCAGCTTGTTTTTTAAATTGAAAATTCAACGCTAAAGATCTACAAAGTGGTTTCAGCAAGAGGCATACATCAGAAGCCCCTGGCAAATGCGGGGGCTCATGACAATCTATACCTCTTGCAGAGGGGAAGGGGCACTTTCTCGGAAGCCAAGGCGTTAACCCATTTGGCCCCGACGGCCTACAACAGGTGATGGAGCGGCCATGATAATTGAAGGATAGTGTGGTTGGCGCCATTAGGCGCCAAGCTAATTTGGCACTACCCTTTAATTATCATGGTCGAACCATCTCTTGGAACTGGTACATCGTTAAGTGAAACTTCTAAAATTTGAAAAATGTGGCCATGGGGTCAAATGGGTTAACCACCTACAAATGCGAGGAAATAAAGATACACGTTTAGAATGAACAAGCAGAAAATAGTTTACTTGAAGTAGGCTTACTTAAACTTTTGTGCTCGTCCTCTCAAAACGTGTGTCTAACCAGCAAAGTTAAGGGCTTGGAAAGGACGAGCAACAAAACTGCTTATGCTCCAAGTTTCAAAGCGTGCTTCTTTGTCGGGTTTTTCCTTAGGAAGAGTGAAATATAAAACTGAACGAGTTTTGTGTTCACGACGCCATATCAAATTATCTCATTACATCCTCGGGATAAAATTAATATTTTGACATCCTTTTGACGTCTGTCAGTTCTGTAGACTGATCGTACTAGTTTAAGGGATGTCAGAATAGCTTGGCTCCAAGCTATTCTGACACCACCCTTTAAACTATCATGGTCGACACGCATCCTGTCGTAGCTTATCAGGGTTAACAAAAACATGTTGCGGTAACTACTGTAGTCATCTTCGTAGCCGTTCTAAAAATGAAATATTGAAACGAAAAGAAACGAGTAACGTAACCAAAACTCGTCACTATTTCGACCTAGTTCACAGCAGTCTTTCCTTATCGGGCAGTAGCTGAGAAGTATTCTTTAAGATTTTTATTAACCCTTTGGGTGTCGGTAGCAATTTTGGTCGAGGCGATTCCTACTGAAATCACCGACCAAAATTGCTACCGACACCCGACAACTATTAACTTTAAAAACCAACTACCGCCGCAACTGTTCAAAAATACTCTTCTGTAACACATTGTGACGAAACGCTGCACACGTCTTGTTATGCTTCATTTAGACAGGACAAACCAGTTCAGCATACGTCTTTATATCAAGTAAAATGACCGATTCCACTCCGTTCTAGAAATTCAACGCTTTCGGTACCGGAAACGGCTAAAACTAAAACTAAAACACGCCAACGGCTGCGCAGAATAAATAAGTGCGACGATGCGCGTGCTCTGGCTGCGTGTCCAAAGTGCTGTCAAAGTTCATTAGGTGTGTCGACACGGCATAATGACCACAAATGGTGCTGAAGTGTCTCCCAGATTTATGCGTAATGGTACATTGGTACTTTAAAACAGTCGTGATGCTCTTTGAAACCGTGTTTTTTTTACCTCAATGCTTCTTAACTGCGAGAATCGCCTGTATAGTGCAGGCACAAAAAACAGCTATTCTCCGTTATGGTGTAAATAATATACGTCTGCAGTATACAAAAGGTCTTCGGGCCGACGGCAGCCGCATTGGGCACGCGGTCGGCCCGAGGCCTTTTTCGCCATATTTCTTTCTCGTTTCTCGGTCGTCTGTTTCGGTTTTGTTTGGGTTCCCTTGCATTTAGTAGACACACTGAGCCTTACCGACATAGGCTGGTTCAGATAGGCGTTTTCAAGACGTATTTATTCCTACTACTGACCGTCAGTTTTCAAGTGACAAAAAGAAAAACATACTGCTAAAAGTGAGTAGAACGATGTACACTGTATTGTTGATAAAATCGTGAACATGAATTTGTCTACCCCAGCCTGTGCTCACCAGTGCCCGAACCATCCCTAGCCGGTCTCCTCCCAACGCGCAAAATCGCAACATTTAGTCCCACGCACGATGTCACCACTGTACTTGCGCGCATGCACATAGAGCCTAAAACTGCATTTTTCTATTATAAATCAAACACACAATGTCAGGGCTGTAAATACTCACACGCAACTTTGAAGTGTTCAGCGAAGACCGGTCCACGTTCTAACGCTTACCTATCGCAGAAATTTTCAAAATGGATGCTTTTCCTTCAAACCATTGTCTTTTATACTCAAACCACAGGATATGAGAACCTAAAATATGTTCACTGACAACGGCTCTGAGCCTCCACAGAGTCTCAAATCCGCGGTCAGGGGACATATCTGTTTAGGTTTTCTATTCCTGTGCCGGCCAGGCAACCTCACGAAAGTAGTGATTTTCAAGTTTCACGCTTCAAGCATGCTGCCAAACTCAAGGTTGTCGTGATATAGCTGATGTTGCCAATGTAACAAGTTGAGTTGCTGGAACAAGCGGGGTAATGGGTGGTGTGGGTACCATCACGGCTACACTGACCACTTCTTTTGCGATTTACGAATCACAGATTAATCCGTTGAGTGCCAGTTGATGCAGATCGCGTTTCTTCATTCCTTATTAAGTCCACACCAAAGTGTCTCAGCTGTCCCAGGAACATGGATTCAAAGTGGTGTCAGCAAGAGACATTGATCCTCATGAGCCCGCGCAACTGCGGGGCCATCATGAAGATCTCTGCCTCGTGGGGCGGTTCGTGGCGCAGTGGTTAAGGCGCCTGCCACCAATGCCAAAGGTGCGATGTTCGAAAACGGGTTCCGGCGTCGGACTTTTTTCCTCTGGTAAGTGTCACCGTTAATTCGGGCGGACCGTCGGGGGTTCTTTCTCCGGGTACTCCGGTTCTTCCACACCCCCCCCCCCCCCCCGCACCCCCCACACTTTGGTACCGGTTTCAGGCCACTTTACAAATTTCAAATACAAGCGATCAAAAATCTCTGTAACTTCAGTTCCTGAACTGGCCCTTCGTCTGTCTTGTACTGTGTTTGTCTTAAATGGCGTAAATCCGTGTCTGTTACGTGAGTGTGCGTGTTGGGTTTCAGTTCGCGGCGCTTTGAGTCAATTCGCCCAAAAATTGAGAAAAAGCGCCTATATAATAACGGTATTATTATTATTATTTATTTAGATCTACACTTCTTGTATTTGGCTGCTGTTCGGATTTTTTGTGCACTGAAAGGGTTAATAATAATACCAATCACCTTGCAAGATTACTTTTACAAATTGCTAGTCTGAAGCACTCAGCTACCAAGGTCGGCGGTTTGGAGGAAGGTCAGCTGTTTCCATTTCTTACCGCTGGCTAAAAGAAATCAAACAGAATAATGCGGGTAGGTAGGGAGGGGAAGCGCAGAGGGTGAGGTGGTGGTGATGGTATTGGGGGGGGGGGGGGGGCTGAACGAATTTCTACCTTATCTGGATTCAAAGTCACGACCTTTCGGTCGAGAGTCGAACGCTGTACTACCCACTGCCCTGAGAGGGGCCTTTGTCGGGCGACTCGTCGTTAACCAATTAACCCCGCGGCTGCATTTCCCAGTTTTAGAGGCGTCACCTTAACTATGAACCAGTTGCAGAAAATGGATCGACTATGATCATTCAAGGGTAGTGTCAGATTAGCTCGGGTCGCAGAGAGGGATATCTACAAGAAAGCTTTCGTCATACCCGACGGTCATTGGGAGTTCCTGAAGATGCCTTTTGAAATGGTGAACGGTGGCGCCACTTTGAAGAGAGGACTGAAATAGATCCTAGAGGATATGCAGAATGTGGTCTTTTACTGGGACGACATCTTGGTCCAGACCTGGAAAGATCCCCTCAAGGCCCTCCGAGAACTGTTCCAGCGTCTTTCAGATGCGAATTTCACCATCCGACCAAGCAAGTGTATCTTTGAGGCAGACAACGTGGATTTTGGCGGGCACCGGTTGAGCGAAGGCTTGGATGGACATGACGACAACGTGAGAAAGATCATGGATGCCCCACGATCTACTACCAACACGCAGGTTTTCTCATTCATGGGACAACCCAACGAGGTGAGGTGGGAGGAGGCTCAAGAGCGAGCATTCCAGGCACTTCGTGATATCCTGACCGAGAAGCCCATTCTACACCTCCCCGACCTATTGAAGACCTTCGTCCTGAGGACCGACGCCTTCAACGACGGAGTGGGTGCCATCCTAATGCAGGAGAATGATGGGAAACTTTACCCAGCGAGCTACGCCAGCTTGAAGTTAACCCGAGCCGAGTAGAATTATTCTACCATCGAGAAGGAGTGCCTAGCCATCATCTGGGGAGTGAGGAGGTTTGAACGGTACCTGCAGGTACCATGTGTGCTGCAGACGGACCATCAACCATTGAACTATATCAACTTTATTTTCTTTGTTCAGGGCAGTTTAAAGGAACTGTGAAACGATTATTTCAGAGTAATTTATTTGATTTGATTTTTTTTATGTGAGATTGTTAGTGTTTATAGTTTTGTGTAGTTTAACAAACCCACAACTGTGTTTTCAGGTTTGAGAAAAATCTTTTTTTTTTTTTTTTTGAAATTTCGTCCTAAAAAGCGAGGTAATGTTATGTTTGTGGTTGTGTTACTGTGTTGTGAGGTTTGAGAAGAAATTTTGTGAAATTTTGTTCTAAAAAAGGAGGGGGGGGGGGGAGGTAATGTTACGTTTGTGGCTGTGTTTATTCTTTTTAGAGCATGTGTGTGTTGATCATAGAAAGGTCCTATATTCATTTGAGTTGTTTTGGATAAGAATTGCGTACCTTTTTAGTGGGATTCATTTTTCTTTGCTTTGAGAAATGCGATCGATTTCTGTTGTCTAGCTAGAATGACGCATTTTTTTTTTTTTTTTTTTTTTTTTTTTTTTTTTTTTTTTGTTGCTACAGTGTTGAAAAGTTTAACTTACATTAGACTGAAAAGTTCGGGCAGGGTCGCGACCTTTCTAGTGACTTCAAATATGACGTGAAAGTAAACAGGTTTGGCTACAGTTAGCAACATTCATTGTATGCACGCAATTTACGTAATTTATGAGTATTAATGAGTTTTGGTCAAGTTTTCTTTTCTGACTGGTTGAGTTGTGTAATTTTTCGGATTTTCTGTAATATAATAATAATAATTAATAATTACGGTATTTATAATGCGCTTATCTTATAATAATTATAACTCTAAGCGCACACTCACAACTCGCACACGCATGCGCACGCTTTAGACAATGACTCATGTACCACAAATAGTGAAAATACATTACGACGGTCAGCTTGGGGTGGGGAGTGTGGTGATATAGTGCTAGAACTGTTGAAAGAGGTGAGTTTTGAGGGCGGACTGGAAGGAGGAGAGAGAGTGTTTCTGACGGAGAGAGAGTGGGAAGGTGTTACAGGTGGATGGACCGTAGATGGAGAAGGAGCGGGGGCCGAAAGTGCTGAGTTTGGTGCGGGGGATGAGGAGGCGGAGAGGGTCGGAGGCGGAGCGGAGGGAGCGGGAAGGAGTGTAGGGGTGAAGTAAGTTGAGAGATAGGTAGGAGCATAGTTGTTCAGGGATTTGTAGCAGAGAGACAGAATCTTGTATTGGATGCGTTGGGGGATGGGGAGCCAGTGAAGGAGCTTGAGCAGGTGAGTGATGTGGTCGGATTTTTTCTTTCTTAGGACGAGGCGGGCAGCATTGTTCTGGACGTGCTGAAGAGTGGGAGTGGTAGAGTGAGGAAGGCCGGAAAGGAGAGAGTTGCAGTAGTCGATGCGAGATAAGATGAGGGAGACAGCGAGTTTGGTGGCAGCTTCGGTAGTGAAGTATTTTCTGATCTGACTGATGCGGCGGAGGTGGAAATAACATGCCTGGGCCGTGGCGGAGACGAAGGTTGTCGTGGAAAGAGAGGAATCGAGGATAACGCGGAGGTTCTTGACCGAGTCAGAGAGGGAGATGGGGGTGCTGTCGAGTTGAAGGTGGAGGGAAGGGGGGGGGGGCTGGGAAAGTTTCTGACGTGTGCCTACCAGCATGGCTTCCGTTTTGTCGTCGTTCAGTTTGAGCTTGTTTGCTGTCATCCAGTTTTTCACGTCTTTGTAGCAGTCAGCCGTGCGAGTCAGTAGTGACTGAGTGTTGTCGAGTTTGTCTTTGTCTAGTAGTTGTGAGTCGTCAGCGTAGAGGTGGTGGTGTATGTGGTGAGACTGGATGATGTTGGACAGGGGAGAGGTGTAGAGTGTGAAAAGGACCGGACCCAGGACGGACCTCTGTGGAACGCCGCAGGAGAGCCTGACTGGGTTGGAGGAGACGCCGTCGATGGTGACTGACTGCTGTCTGTCGGAGAGGTAGGAGAGAAACGAGGAGTGAGCAGAGTCAGTGATGTCAAAGGAATGGTGAAGGCGATGGAGGAGGATAGAGTGGTCTATGGTGTCGAAGGCGGCAGAGAGATCGAGTAGCGTAAGAAGGGAGATGTTGCCCGAGTCGGTGGAGATAAGCAGGTCGTTAAGGATATGTAGAAAGGCTGTTTCAGTGCTGTGATGTTTGCGATAGGCAGACTGGCAGGGACTGAGGAGGTTGTTGTCGGCGAGGTGGAGGTTGAGCTGGTTGAGGACAACCTTCTCAAGAAGCTTGGACAGGAAAGAGAGATTGGAGACTGGGCGGTAGTTCTTGAGATCGTTTGGGCCGAGGTTGTGGGTTTTTTTTTAGGAGAGGACGGACAATGGCGGACTTGAAGATATCGGGGACGGAGCCATTTTCTAGAGATGTGTTGATGATGTCGGTGATGAAGGGCAAACATTTTGGAAGGCCGTCCCGGTAGAGAGAAGCTGGGAGGGGGTCTAGTTCGCAGGTTTTGAAAGTCATGGACTTTATGGTCTTGAGAACTTCATCCTGAGAGACGGGGCAGAAGGACGAGAGGGGAGTGCCGGAATAAGGGGGGGGGGGGGGTCAGGAAGGCAAGGCGGAGAAGGCAGAGTGTCGAGTGTGTT
The DNA here is from genome assembly GCA_036245525.1 of Semisulcospira habei. NCBI lineage: Eukaryota > Metazoa > Mollusca > Gastropoda > Semisulcospiridae > Semisulcospira > Semisulcospira habei. Next base: position 190,812,813 of record BTPG01000003.1, read on the forward strand.
GCGCAGAGTTTGGATTTTGTCGGAGAAATAGGTGGGAAATGCGGACGGGAGTTCTTCTTTACTGTGTGTGTTGGGAAGAGGAGAGTCTTTAGAAGTGCCTAGCAGTGTGTTCATGGTAGCGTAGAGGGTTTTGGATGAAGTGGATTCCAGGATTTTGTTTTGAAGATGTTTACGTTTGGAGTCGGAGATCATTCTGCAGACTTTGGATCTTGTGGTTTGGAAGATTTGTCTGTGAACGGTGAGGTCGGATGAGCGCCAGCGGCGTTCCGCTTGTCGGCGCTCGCGCTTGGCATCAGCTATGTCGTCAGTGAGCCAGGGGGAGGGGAGTCGGTTGGGTATAGAGCAGGTGGTGACAGCGGCGTGGATGTCTAGAAGTTTTCGAAGGGAGGAATCGAAATGGGATGCAAGATCAGGAGAGGCGGCGGGGTCCAAGAGAAGGTCAACAGCTTCGTCGAAGAAGCTCTCCCGGTTGACAGATTTTAGTTTGCGACTAGAGACAAAGAGCTTGTTTTTTTTCGGGGGAGGTAGGTTGAGGGCGACGAGAGTAGCGAGGTGGTCGGAGGGAAGCACAGAAGAGGTGTTAGAGTCGAGGAAGAGTTGATCGGAGGTGCGGGTGATGATCCAGTCGAGGGTGTGGCCAAGTCGGTGGGTGGGTTTAGTGATGTGTTGTGTAAGATTGTGGTTTAAAAGTGACGTGCAAAGGCGTTTTGTGTCAGGGTGGTCGGGTTTGTCGAAGTGGAAGTTGAAGTCGCCAAGAAAGATGTGTTTTCCGGGTCGTGTGCAGTAGTGGTTGAGGAGGAGGTCGAACTCGGTGAGGAACATGGAGTTTGTGAGCTTGTTTTGAGAGCTTGGAGGGGGCGATATATACATGAGAAGATGAGGGACTGGCCTGGGAGTGTTGCTACGGCCTCGACAGATTTAAAGGAGGGATGAGCAAAAGGTAGAGACTGAGAGAAGGAGAAGTGAGCAGAAAGACAGTCCCTGTAGATGATGGCAATGCCACCCCCTCTGGAAGCACGCGGGAAGGAGGACAGGCGGTAGCCACTCGGAGTGACGCTGGCGATGATGGGTTCATCACCAGCTGAGCGGAGCCACGTTTCGGTGATCACGACAACATCTAGGTCATCGTCTAGAATGAAATCTGAAATCACGTCGGCTTTGCCATCTTTGCAGACAGACTGTGCATTGAACAGACACTGTTTTAGGTTGGATGAGCCAGAAGAGGAAGAGGGAGAATAAACGGACGAAGAAGAGGACAAAGGAAGAGGAGGGTGGGGAGGGGGGAAAGAGGATGGAGGGGAAGGAGGGGGGAAGGGGAGAGTGGGAGGAGGAAAAGACGGGGAAGAAGAACCGGGCAAGAAAGAGGATGCGAGAGGAGGGTGAGGAGGGGAGGGGGAGGGGGAGGAGGAGGAAGATGAGCAGGAAAAGCTGAGGTTGAGGGAGGGGAGGGGCAAAAGGGATGAGAAAGGGGGAGAGGGGACGAGGAGGAAAAAGCAGGCAAAGGAGGAGGGGGTGAGGGGAGGAAGAGAGAGGATGGCGGGGGCGGGAGGGGGCGGCTGAGGAGAGCGAGGAGCGGTAGATGAGTAAGAGAGGAAAAGAAATGGGAGAAGAAGGAAGGGAGGTGGAGAAATCGAGGAGGCGGGGGGAGGCGGAAGGGGTGGAAGGGCATTGGAAAGGGGAGGAAGTGTGTGGTTGTGTTTGTTGTGGTGAGTCCCGCCTTTTGCTAATTCCGCCCCTGCGGCCTCTCTTTCGCGATCGGATGCCGCGTAAGGCATCTGCAACTCTGTCAGCGGAACCGGCGGTGCAGTAGGTGGCGTGGCGACGTAGAGATAGCAGTTGTTGGCGTGTGTATCTGATGAGCAAGAAAGGACAAGAAAGAAGAAGACGAGAAGAGGGTTCAGTAGGGTGTGTGTGTGTGTGTGTGTGTGTGTGTGTGTGTGTGTGTGTGTGTGTGTGTGTGTGTGTGTGTGTGTGAGTAAGTGTGTGTGTGTGTGTGTATGTGTGTGTGTGTGTGTGTGTGTGTGTGTGTGTGTGTGTGTGTGTGTGTGTGTGTGTGTGTGTGTGTGTGTGTGTGTGTGTGTGTGTGTGTGTGAGCGGTGTGGTAGGAGAGCAACCTGATTTTCGGTCGGTCAGCGGCGAGATTGTGCAATGGCGCCGAAAGTGGGGAGGGCGAGATGTCGACGGGAGAGCACACGTAAACCTATAGAACGGTAGGAACACAAACGAGTTTACAACAACCAAGCAACAGATGCAACCGCGGGTGGCAAACAGACTCACACAGTAAACACTTCACACACTAGCGCGCAGCACATGAAAACAGGACGGCGGAGAGACCCGGCGAAAAACCCACGCTGCGGAAGAAGCAAAATGGCGATGTAAACAAAATTCAAATGACAGACACAATTCAATACGATATCACTCAAACAGCAACAAGATCCGACGAACCACAAGCATACAATCCTCATCAGCGCACTCTTATACGATACTCAGCAGACTTTCAGCACACGAAACACAGTACATCCAACGAAAAACCACCAAAACACTGGGAGCGAAAAAGTATAAAAGAGCGCTTTAGGAAATATATGTGTACATTGTTTGAGAGACGCAGTGTGTCAAAAGTGTTGATGCATTGTAGAGGAGACAGTGTATCAGTGTTGGCGCATTGTATGAGATGATGATGATGATGATGAAACTTTATTTATCAACGGTAAAAAGTTTTGACAGAAACACATCGTCAGTTTACAAACTTGCCGTTGCTAACATCTAACACATAAAATAGGTTTAAAAAATAATAATAAAGACATTATATTTACACACATTTAAAATAGAAACAAAATAATAATAAAATTAAAAAAAATTATATACACAGAAAAATAGTAACACTCAACATTCATCTTATACCACACACACACACACACACACACACACACACACACATACACACACACGCACACACACACACACACACACACACACACACACACACACACACACACACACACACACACACACACACACTATACATAAATACATGTGGTACATGAAAGTATTAACCATCAGGTTTGTTTAAATGAATGCCCAGTGATGTTATATTTGGCTCATTAAGAAATCGAAAAGTTTCGTTTTTAAGATTCCAAGCGAGGCTATAGTCTTCAAATGTGCAGGAATAGTGTTTCTGTTGAGTTTCTATCACAAACGGTCCAGAAAATGATAAACTAGTTTTAAAGAGGTCAATTTTAGGCAGAGGTAGAGGTAAAGTATTGTTCCTTGAGGTCCGTTCGCGTTCTTGCTGTGCTATAAATTTGGTGGTTAGATACTGCAGTGTGATGTTATTTAATATCTTGTGCATGAGGATGCATTTGTTGAAACTAAGTTGTTGACGAAGGCCGAGAATGTTTAGATGTCTAAATTTGTCTGTGGTAGAAATGGGCCGCGTATCTATCATTTGGACAGCTCTTTTATATATAGAGTTTAACCTGTTCTTGTGAACATCACTACAACCGTCCCACACTATTGAGACATAATCAACGTGAGACTTGATATGGGCATGAAAAAACAGTTTACGAGTATGTGTATTCGTTACTTGTCTAAGCTGGGACAACAGGAAAGTGTTTATAGCAATGGGTTTACAGACTGTATTTATATGCGTCACCCAACATAGTTGTTCGTCAACGTGTATTCCCAAGAATGTGCGCTCTGTGACTTGTTCTATCGGTTTAGCGTTCAGTTGTAAATGTAACGACTGTGGTCGGCGTTTTTGTTTTTGTCGTGTAGTGATTAAAATACTCTTTGTTTTTCCTGGATGAAGAACCAAATGATTCACTCTACACCTGTCGTAAACCTCACTGAGACTACTTTGTAAGCTAAGGTTAATGTCAGCTGTTTGGTTTTTTAAAAACCAGAAACATGGAGGCTCGTATCGTCCGCAAACAGTCTGCAGTTGACATTAGTGCTAGTAATATGCAAGGGCAAATCATTAATGAATATTATAAATAGACGAGGTCCCAAGATCGACCCCTGGGGGTCACCGTAGTTAACTTGTCCTTGTTTAGAGTATTTTGTTTTTAGTCTTTTCGGTACGATCTAAAGAATGTTATGGCGGTTTCACTTATATGGTATGCTGCTAGCTTCTTTAAGAGAATATCATGGTCGACAAGATCAAATGCTTTGTAGGTCTAAGAAAACAGCTCCAGACAACAGGTTTTTATTTATTGATTCCAGCCAGCTGGCTACAATGTGTGTGAGTGCTGACTGACACGAGTGTTTCGGTCTAAAGCCGGACTGATGAATATTTATGAAATTGCCCTTTTCTAGAAAATCGAGGAGGTGTTTTTGTATGTGTTTTTCAAAGGGCTTTGACAGTGCCGACAAAAGTGAGATAGGACGGTAGTTGACATCTTCAAGATCTTTTGATGTAGGCATTGGAACTTGGCCTCTTTGAAAATAGTTGGAAACGTGCTGTGTTTTATACAGAGGTTAAAGATTTAAGTGAGTGTCTCTACCGTATATGGTAGTGACATTGTCAGAATTTTGTTGTCGATACCATCATTCCGTTGGACGTTTTGTTTGGCATGCTAGAAATAAATTTGCTGACTTCAGCGAAGGTAGTATTAGGAATGATGAATGTCTGCAGTATATTTTTGGCCTCACAGTATTTTTTCAGTACACTAAGAACTTTGTACTCTGCGTTACTACTTGCAGCTGACTGAGCAAGTGTTTCAGCTGTTGATAGGAAGTGGTTATTTAATATATCAGCTGACAAATGGGACGGAATTTCAGGGGCCGATTTACCCTTCGTTATAACGTTCAGGGCATTCCAAACCGATGCTGTATCTGTTTTGCCCTAATCATTTCCTGGAAGAACATTTTTTTGACGCTCTCACTATGTATTTAACTCGATTTTGTTGTTTCTTATATTCATCAAACTGTTTTTCTTTCTTAAGTTTGTCTCTAAATGACATGGCCTGTTTGATACATACTGTTAACCAGGGTGGCAGGGTAGAATGCTTAACTCGTTTTTCTCGTATGGGCGCATGCTTATTTAGGACCCCAAGGAACAGATCCACCCAGTACGACAGGGCACTGTCAGGAGAAGTGTGGTTATACACGTCACTGAAAGGAGTATTGCTTAGATCCCGCAGAAAGTCGCCGTTGTTACATTTTTTGAAAGAACGATATTTAATTGTTTTATGTCTTTTTTGGTTCTCTTTGTCTAGTTTCCTGGAGACTGTGCAACATACTGGGTTATGGTCGCTGACAGCTAAGGAGGGAACATGTACATTGATATTTTATCATCATTTGTCACATAAATATGATCAATCAGGGTTGAAAATGTAGATGTGGTTCTAGTGGGGGTTTAACTCAACTGTTCTAAACCGAATAGTGCTGTTGCTGACGCCCATGCAGCATGGGTCCCTTTAGAGACGCAGTGACCCAATGGTTGGATACAGTTGTGGATGCATTGTGCTGAGATTGCATCGTGCGAATAAAATACTTTTGAAACTGTTACTCCAATGCGGTTTACAACCTTATGCTACGTGTGACGAGTTGCAGCTGAGTGAAGTTTCTTTACAAGAACCCTACGTGCGTGCGTCTGGTGTGATTGTATCATACTACGACTACGACTACTACTACGACTACCACGTAACACACGCCAACAGTGGCAGAGGCGCTCGTGGACATCTTCAGGCGTCAGAGGATTTCTGAGGAGATCCTGAGTGATTTAGTGACCCAATTCGTCTTTGACTGTATGGAGGAAGTCAATAGGCTGTTGAGCATCCGACACCTCACTACGACCCCTTTACCGCCCCATATGTAACGGGTTGGTTGAAAGGTTTAACGGGACATTGAAGGCTATGCTAAAGAAACTGTGTTGCTGAGCAGCCAAGCTTGTGGCATAGGTACATCAATGCATTGCTCTTCGCTTACCGTGAAGTTTCCCAGGATTCGACATGGTTCTCCCCCTGTGAATTAATGTACAGCAGGAATGTAAGAGACCCATACACCTCTTGAGCTGTGAATCGACGTGCGTGTGGTGAAGATCAGCTACCAGTATGTCTTTGACCTGAGAGAGAAGCTGGAGGATACCCTCAGGGTGGCTCGAAAATAACTGGAAACAGGTGCAGCAAAGGAAAGCATTACTATGGCCGTAAAGCCAAACATCGACGCTTCCAGCCAGGTTACCCGGTGTTGGTTCTTCTCCTCACCGACAACAACAAGCTTCTGATGTAATGGAAGAGACCGTTCCTGGTTGACGCAGTGGTTGGAATCAACGACTACAGAGCCAAGATCAACAACAAGATACCACGCGTATGCTGAAGAAGTACGTTGAGAGAGGTCGTAAGGACAAACCACAACAAGCGGAATCGGTGCGTCTGGCTGACGAGAGACTAGACGACGAGAACCTGTTCAACCTAAACATACTCCGTCACAAGGAGGGTGTTGAAGACATCCATTTCGGTCAAAACCTGAACCAGGGACAACACGAACTACTGAGAGTTCTACCTACGCAGTGCAAACATCGGTTTACGCCTGACCCGGGGACAACAGACACTGCAGCATGAAGTTAATCTGACATCAAACGAGCCGATTTGTCTACCTTATCAGACGAGGGACGAACTGAAGAAAGACATCAAGGAAATGCTGCACCTGGAAGTCATCAGGGAGTCCAAGTCACCATATGCATCCCCAGTGATCATCGTGAAGAAACCAGATGGATCCAACCAAAGTCCATGCCCACTGCCGAAGAACTGTTCCAAAAAGTCAGTGGAGACCGGTTCTGCTCCTAAGCAAGGGCACTGACAAATCAAGGTTGCAGAGAGGGATACCTACGAGACAGCTTTCGTCACACCCGACAGTCATTGGGAGTTCCTGAAGATGAAGAAACAGTAGAAGAAGAGGAATGACAAATATCCTAGGGTATATGCAAAGTGTGTTTTTATTGGGATGACATCTTGATCCATACCAAGATCTGGGAAGATCACCTCAAGGCCCTTCGAGAGCTGTTCCAGCGCCTGTCAGATGCGAATTTCAACCATCCGACCGAGCAAGTGTATCCTTGGGACCGACAACGTGAACTTAATAGGGTACCGGTTAAGCGACGGCTTGAAAGCACTACACGACGACCACGTCAAAAATATCAGGGATGCCCCACGACCTACTAACAAGAAGCAGGTTCGCGCATCCATGGGACTGACAAACTACTACCGAGAGTACATCCCGAACTTCGCAGCTGTCACAGCATCCCTGACTGACTTGCTGACGAAAGGACAACCCAACGAGGTGAAAGTGGAGGAGGCCCAAGAGCGAGTATTCCAGACAGTTCGTGACATCCTAACCGAGAAGCTCGTTCTACATCTCCCCGATCCAAGAAGCCCTTCGTTCTGAGGACCGACGCCTCCAACGACGGAGTGGGTGCCGTCCTAATGCAGGAGAATGATGGAAAACTCTATCAAGTGAGCTACGCCAGCAAGAAGTTGACCCGTGCCGAGAAGAACTACTCTACCATCGAGAAGGAGTGCCTACCCATCATCTGGGGAGTGAGGAGGTTTGCGTTGTGCCTTCAGGGAGTACCATTTGTCTTGCGGACGGACCATCCACCCTTGAACTATCGTAACTCTGCCAAAGTCACAAACTCCCGTATCATGAGATGGGCAATGTTGTTACAGAACTTTAACATTAAGTTACAGTCAATCAAGGGTTCACAGAATGTCGGAGCGGATTATCTGAGTACAGCAGTTTAAAGGAACATTTCTTTTCTTTGTTCAGGACGGTTTAAAGGAACTGTGAGACAATTATTCCAGAAAAGTTTATTTGATTTAATTTTTGGTATGGAGGTTGTTAGTGTTTATCGTTCTGTGTAGATTGACACTGCCACAATTGTGTTTTGATGTTTGCGAAGACTCTTTTTGAATTTCGTTCTAAAAAGGAAGGCAATGTTATGTTTGTGGTTGTGTTAATCTTTTTAGGGCATGTGTGTGTTCATCATAGGAAAGGATGCGATGTTCAGTTGAGTTAATTTAGATTAGAATCACGTACCTTTTTAGTACGATTCCGCTTGAGAAACGTAAACTCTAGGTGGTATTAGCAAGAGGCATAGATCCTCACGTGCCCCCGCAAGTGCGGCGGCTCATGAGAATCTATGTCTATACCAACTGAATCGCCTTTACGTTTTCTCGGCAGTTATGTTAGAGAGGCGACATCAAAACATTACTGCGCTGGTCTGAACAGGTTTCCCGACAAAAGCAAATTTGGACCAACACTTCTGATTGGTCTAAAATTCTGAAAAGTGCAAGAGACATAGATCCTCATGACTCCCCGCAATTGCGGTGGCTCACGAGGATTTATTCTCTTACTGACGTCATTCTGTACGCAGTGCACGCTGTGCATGTTCAGGCTGTAACCAGTTCTGTTTATCGTACCGGTGATAAGATGCTTTAGATTTCAGACGTACAATATACGTACAGTGGCAGTGAAGGGATTAAAAGCGGTCGTGATGCACTTTGCAACCTACGGATACGCGTGCGTCAGCAGTTGCATTATTGTATGTTTCACAATCACGTCTATAGCACGAAAAACAGCTATTCACCGTCATGGTGTTAAATACTATGCGTATAATGTATGGTTAAATTAATCTCTTCTTTCTTACTCCTCCGTTGTCTGTTTTTGTTTTGTTATTTCCCCCATAGCCGTTCTCACGCTAAACCGCACCCGGAATCATCCCTAGCCTTTCTCCAAACCAGCCAAATCTTCACATGTAGTTCTCACGCACTCTGTAACAAATGTGCTTGCGCGCGAGCGCACACAAAGCTTTAACCCGTTCAGCGCCGAGAAAATTTGAACATCACCCAACCTGCAAGAGGTATAGATCCTCATGAGCCCTCGCAGTTGCGGGGGCTCATGAGGATCTATGTCTCTTGCTGTCAACAATTCGAATCCAGGTTCCTGTGACAGCTATGGTTGTTTATGAACCACCATATTATAAATTCTAAGGTGTTGAACGAACGAAGAATGCAGAAGCACAATCTGAACCAACTGGCGATGAACGGGTTAAAATGCAATTTCAGATATTGACACACAATGTCAGGTAGGTAGTTTACTCACAGGCAACTTTGAAGCGTTCAATGACGGTTGGTTCAAGTTCTAACGTTCAACACTCGCAGAAGTTTTCAAATGGATTGTTTTCCTTCACACCCTTCTCCTTTATACTCGAACCACAGGACAAGAGAACATACATTGATTATGTCCCCCGACAGCTCTGCTTCGAACATTTACAGTCTCGGAGCCGCTGTAAGAGGACGAACCTACTGTACGTTTCTTTTTCCTGTGCTAGATAGGGAATAGACGGGAAGTGTTTCGCGCTCCACTAACACTATGAAGGAAAACCACGCGATCGCGTTCTTGAAACCATTGGCCTGGACGAGTAAAGCTTAAGGCCGATAGCACGGCGCGGTATGGCTCGTCAGTATACTCCGATACAATTTACTTTCCACACCACGGTTAAACTCGCTCCTTAACCCATTACATCCCGAGGATGATTTTCTTTAATAATCTTATTGTCCTATGAATGCTACATTACAGATTAGGAGATAGATCGACCCTTTTAGTTGGAGTGGTGCCAGAATAGCTTGGCGCCTCAGGCGCCAAGCTATTCGTGCACCACCCTTAAACTATCATAATAAAATTAATTTCAAGTAGTGGTGTATCAGAATGAAAAGGGTTAAAAAGATCTGTTTTGATCAATACATCCACGGGCACAATTAATTTTACCTCGAACGTTTTATGCAAGGTTTTACGATTGTGGTTGTGTTATCCTGTGAGAGCATCCGATGTTGTTGTTTTTTTTTTTTAGCTTTCACTGTTATGATTCACGTGCCTTTTTAGTAAGATTTTCTTGTATTCGTGAGTAGAGCCGATTTCGTTTTGTTGTGTTTAGTCCGGTGCGTTCTGGAGAGGTCGCACCGTCTTGTGACATCGTAAGTGTCACGTCGGTTAGTTGGCATCGCAACATTTTCGCTACTTTTTGTTTTCATGTGCGCGTGTATTGAGCAGCTTTTATTTTGTTTGGGAATGTTCTCGTACCTTTTTGAGCTACCAGGTGATAGGGATACCATACTTTTATGTGACTTAATTATACGCTAGAATTTAGAGCTGAAGTGAGCAGCCGAGTTTTTGTAGCCTGTTATAGTCTTTCTGGAAGGTTCATTGTTTTGAGCTTCGGCTGCGTGTTTCGTTCTGATTGATTGCGTTGTATGATTTCCGTAGAAGATTCTGGATTTTCGTAGTATATATAAGGAGGTCGCTGGGAAAGCGCGTTAGTACATTGTCTTGCTTTGTCAGTTGTAGAGACACGTCGTTTATTGCGAGAGACGTTGTGTATGAGAAACTTTGTGTCGTAGTGTGGACATAGCAGAAGAGACTTTGTATCAGTATTTGTGCATTTGGAATTGCTCTGTGTGGATATCGCATCGCTGAATTAAATATTGTTGGAACTGTTACTCTAGTATTGTCTACATCCTTAAGCCACGTGTGACGGATTGCAGCTGAATGAGGTTTACTTTAAAGAACTCTACGTGTGTGTGTGTGTGGTGTGTTTATCATACTTCGACTACAACTCCACCACGTAACATTTTGGCGACCCCAACGAGATCTCTTCAGTTGGTTCAGTGGAAAGGGTAGCAGGAGAAACAGCCAGCAGTGAAAAGCAGAGATGGCGACATCGGAGATGGAGACATTCCTGAAAATTGGAAAGGAATATGGACTTGAAGGAGCTCAACTCCTCGAGTTTGTAAAGGAGAGAGAAGAAAAAGGAGAAAGGAAACGAGAGAAAGAAGAAAAGGAGAGATTGGAGAGAGAAGAAAAAGAAGAAAAGAAACGAGAGAAAGAAGAAAAGGAGAGACTGGAAAGAGAAGAAAGAGCCAAAGAGCGTGAAATTAGGAAACTCAAAATTTAAGCAAAAGAGGCGGAGAGGCAGCGACAACACGAAATTCGTCTGAAGCAGATGGAGATAGAGGCACAGAGCCAGAGAACTAATGAAGCAACAGCATTAGCGAGCAGAGGACAAACAGCCCGTGCGCCAAAACTTCCACCTTTCATTGAAAATTCAGATAAGATGGACGCTTATCTGGAGCGATTCGAGCTCTTCGCAAATAGCAACAATTGGAAACAAGAGACTTGAGCTATTAAACTGAGCACACTTCTAAATGGCAAAGCGCTTGAATTTTACACCCGTGAAGAAGCCGAAGATTATACTCAGTTGAAAGCCGCCCTGTTGAGACAGTACGACTTCACTGAAGAAGGTTACAGGCGACGATTTCGGAACTACAAGCCTGAAAAAGGAGAAACACCCGGCCTATTCATTGAGAGAATTAGAAGCTACCTGGAGAAATGGATAGAGCTAGCTGGTTTAAACAGAGAGTACCAAGACTTGTGTGACCTCATCATCAAAGAACAAGTTTTCAGCGCATGTTCTAAGGACCTGGCCGCCCACCTCAGAGAGCAAAATGACCAGTCACTAAAGGCCCTGGCCGACTTCGCTCAAAGATACCTTGACGCTCACAATATGAAGTTCGGGTCCAGTAAGCCACAGCGTGTGTCTGCACCAGCAGAGGAAATCCACATTGTTAGAGACACCCCGAGATGCAAGCCGGTGGAGAACCTGACATGTTTTCTCTGTGGAAAGAAAGGTCACAAAGCGATACGGTGTCCTTCTAAAGATGTTCCCCGAGGCGACAACATCAGAAGATCCAACCAAGATCGTGGGAGAGCAGGCAGAAGCAGTACCACGTCTCAACACAGAGCCGCTACTGTATTAGCCAATGATGTGACGTCATCCAATGACTTTGAGTCTAGAGAAACGCGAGTAACACCAGAGCTGATTGAATCTTTCAAAAAGAATGGACGCATCCCAATAGGAGATGGGGCTACATTTTTACCAGTCTCAAACATCGCGCTGCCTGAGAATGAAGTGCCGAACATGCCGGTGGTGTCAGGATTCGTCGGCGACACACCAGTGAGAGTGTTGAGAGACACTGGTTGTAGCTGCATCATCGTGAGAGAGGACCTAGTAGCTGAAGACCAGAAGCTACAGGAGTGGACCACCCTCATTTTGGCTGACGGAACTGTAAGGATTATCCCCCTTGCCAAACTCAGTGTCGACACCCCATACTTGACAGGAGAGGTGAAGGCGTTGTGCGTGAAGACGCCAGTCTACGACCTCATCATCGGAAACGTTGATGGTGCCAGAAACGCAGACGATCCAGATCCTGAGTGGAGACCTGAAATATGTTCTGTTACCACGAGAAGTCAAGCAAAGAAGAGTCATCAGACCATCCCTCTTAAAGTGGCGGACAACACGGGAGCAGCTGTCGTGAATAGGGACAGGCTGGTGGAGCTACAGAGAGGTCAAGACAAACCAAAATTGGCGGAATCGGTGCGTCTTGCTGATGACGAAAAACTAGACGACGAGAACCTGTTTGACCTTAATGAACTCCGACACAAAGAGGATGTAGAAGATCGGTCAGAATCTGACCCAGACTCAACGTGAAGAACTGCGCGTCCTGACTCAAGAGTTCGAGCATCGGTTTACACCTGACCCAGGGACAACAGACACCATCCTGCACGAGGTAAACCTGACGTCAAACGAGCCAGTTCGCAGCAAACCTTATCGTCTTCCTTATAACACGAGGGAAGAATTGAAAAAGGATATCAAGGAAATGCTGAGTCTGAATGTCATCAGAGAGTCCAAGTCACCATATGCGTCCCCAGCTGTCATCGTGAAGAAACCCGATGGATCCAACCGAGTGTGTGTGGACTATCGCAGACTCAATAAACTAACAATCTTTGATCCAGAGCCTATGCCCACAGCGGAAGAACTGTTCCAGAAGGTCAGTGGAGACCGAATTTTCTCCAAAATTGACCTAAGCAAAGGGTATTGGCAAATCAAGGTTGCAGAAAAAAGATATCCCCAAGACAGCGTTCGTCACACCGGACGGTCATTGAGAGTTCCTGAAGATGCCTTTTGGTATGGTGAACAGTGGTGCCACATTGAAGAGAGGACTGAAAAAGATCCTAGAAGATATGCAAAATGTGGTCTTTTACTGGGATGACATTTTGATCCATACCAAAACTTGGGGGGACCACCTCAAAGCCCTCCGAGAACTGTTCCAAAGACTGTCAGATGCGAATTTCACCATCCGTCTAAGCAAGTGTATTCTTGGGGCTGACAACATAGACTTCATTGGACATAAATTGAGCGAAGGTTTAAAGGGGCTACACGACACCAACGTGCAGAAGATCAGTTATGCCCCTACGACCTACGACCAAGACGCAAGTCCGCTCATTTATGGGCTTGGCGAACTACTACCGGGAGTTCATACCAAACTTTGCGGCAGTCACAGCACCCTTGACTGAGTTGCTGAGGAAAGGACAACCTAACATAGTGAAGTGGGAGGAGGCCCAAGAGCGAGCATTCCAGGCGGTTCGAGACATCCTAACCGAGAAGCCTGTTCTACACCTTCCTGACCCGTTGAAAACATTCTTCCTGAGAACAGACGCCTCCAACGAAGGAGTAGGTGCAGTCTTGATGCAAGAAGATAACGGAAAACTCCACCCAGTGAGCTACGCCAGCAAAAAGTTGACCAGAGCTGAGAGAAACTACTCGACCATCGAGAAGGAGTGTCTAGCCATCATCTGGGGAGTAAGGCGATTCGAACTGTACCTTCTGGGAGTGCCATTTGTTCTCCAAACAGACCATCAGCCCTTGAACTATCTAAACTCTGCAAAGTTTACAAATTCTCGTATTATGAGATGGGCGATGTTCTTGCAGAATTTTGACATTAAACTACAGTCTATCAAGGGTTCGCAGAATTTTGGAGCAGATTACCTGAGCAGAGCAGTTTAAATGAACATTTCTGTGTCCAGAACATTTGTATGAAACATTTCGATGCTTAGGACTGTTTACAGGAACTGCGAGACGTTTATTTTAATTTGATTTTTGATGTGAAGTTAATTTTGTTTAGGGTTTTGTGTAGGTTTACACAGCCACAACCGTATTTTTGAAATTTGAGAAGAAATGTTTGTGAAATTTCATTCTTAAGAGGGGGGGGGGGGGGGTAATGTTACGATTGTGGTTGTGTTATCCTGTGAGAGCATACATGTATTATTCGTAGGTAACGTTCCGATGTTTTTTTGAGCTTTCACGGTTATGATTCACGTGCCTTTTTAGTAAGATTTTCTTTTATTCGTGAGTAGAGCCGATTTCGTTTTGTTGTGGTTAGTCCGGTGCGTTCTGGAGAGGTCGCACCGTTTTGTGACATCGTGTCACGTCGGTTAGTTGGCATCGCAACATTTTCGCTACTTTTTGTTTTCATGTGCGCGTGTATTGAGCAGCTTTTATTTTGTTTTGGGAACGTTCTCGTACTTTTTTGAGCTACCAGGTGATAGGGATACCATATTTTTATGTGACTTAATTATACGCTAGAATTTAGAGCTGAAGTGAGCAGCCGAGTTTTTGTAGCCTGTTATAGTCTTTCTGGAAGGTTCATTGTTTTGAGCTTCGGCTGCGTGTTTCGTTCTGATTGATAGCGTTGTATGATTTTCGTAGAAAGATTCTGGGTTTTTGTAGTATATATAAGGAGGGCGCTGGGAAAGCGCGTTAGTACATTGTCTTGCTTTGTCAGTTGTAGAGACACGTAGTTTATTGCGAGAGACGTTGTGTATGAGAAACTTTGTGTCGTAGTGTGGACATAGCAGAAGAGACTTTGTATCAGTATTTGTGCATTTGGAATTGCACTGTGTGGATATCGCATCGCTGAATTAAATATTGTTGGAACCGTTACTCCAGTATTGTCTACATCCTTAAGCCACGTGTGACGGATTGCAGCTGAACGAGGTTTACTTTAAAGAACTCTACGTGTGTGCGTGTCTGGTGTGTTTATCATACTTCGACTACAACTCCACCACGTAACACAAGGATCATTTTCCCAACTACTGAAAACTTCCCTTCGAAACGTACGAACACACTTTCTTTAAAGCATATACAATTTTAAGTAGCCACAACCATCTGTCAAGAAGTGTTTATCTTTAGAAGTAAACTACAAACAAGATGAGGATTTCATCCCCGAGTCAACCGTATTGTTTGGAGCTCACATGCGTTTTTGTTTTAATAACACTCAGAGTTGTTCATATTTTTTAAGCTTATCCTTCCGATCCATTTCCCTCCTCTCTAAGCCAACGTCTGATCAACACGCATGCCGGTGCACACAAATAAAGACGAACATACGGCGTCTTTAGCACGCTCTGTGGGCTCGATTAGCGACAGGAATTCTGAAGTAGAATAGCACGAGCAGCAAAATGACGTCACTACAATAAACTTGACGTCATGGCATCGCTAGTCTCACGACGCTGTGTACACAGTGACGTATTTGACGTTTCACGTCACTCATCCGAAAGGCACACAGCCTCTTCCAGGGCCGACTGTCGTTCCACACGGCCTCTTCCAGGG
The DNA here is from genome assembly GCA_036245525.1 of Semisulcospira habei. Classification (NCBI taxonomy): domain Eukaryota; kingdom Metazoa; phylum Mollusca; class Gastropoda; family Semisulcospiridae; genus Semisulcospira; species Semisulcospira habei. Next base: position 190,828,315 of record BTPG01000003.1, read on the forward strand.
TTGACCGATTCGATTCTATAGTGGCCCCAAAACTTGCAAAAACGAAATAATCACTTAAACAGTTGAAGAGATATAACGCTGTTTACGAACTCATTGAATGTCCATCTCCAAACTAGCTATATCCGAAATTCCAAGTGAATAGAACAAAAATTATGGATTCAAATGTGGGTCAACCGACTTCATATACTGAACGGCAATTTCTCTCTTGAACGAGTCAACCGGTTTGAATATGCTCGAAGTCTCTCCGAAATACACCTCGATCAAAACATTTACCAATGCTTCAGGCCTATTCGTACAGAAACTCCGGAGACACTCTTGTCTACATACATACTGTGCTTCCCGCCAAATGTACGGTCAACAGCGCGGTTAGCCCAGCTAGGCACGACGTAATTTGTGTTATTTCACCGTCAGTCTGATGTGTGCCCGCATATTCGTCATTTGCATAATACCAAACGTGCTCCGACGGGTCCCATCTCAAAGTCTACCGTATTGTTAATACGGTAGACAAGATAGGTCGACATTTTCATAAAATGCAAAAAGATTCACAAGGCAGTCTCCGATTGTAATGGAAACCCAACATAATTGCAGGTTTGTATAAAGGGGGGGGGGGGGGGGGGGGTAACGTTTACATGTGTGCGGTCGCTTACCTATAAAACCACACCACATGAAAGCGAACCTAGCGAGTGGGGCAACTAATGTGCAGTGCAGAAACCTGAACACGTTTCACTAACGGTTTTATTACCGTTTGCTGCAAATCGTTAAACACTTGTCCGCTGTCGCTACTAGCGATATAGCTGAAAACAGGGCCGATATTCTTTATGAAAGCAGGAATATTTCCTGGATACATATGCAAATATACCGTGGCGCAAAAGGCGACATTTTTTTTAAACGGATTCCTAAAATGTCGCCTTTTTGCGCCACAGTACACTTTTGGGATCAAGGTCACACGCCATCAAGCACAGAATCAATATTCAGCTTTCTGTAGACGTTTCCCATTTATTCTACATTCCGGTTTGAAATCCGAGAAAAATCAAGCAACGCCCAAAAATCTTTCTTTCAACACAATAAAGAATCCCTAACAGCAGAAAGATACGCCCGGTTTCAAAACCATTTCCTTCGAAGCACCAGTCTAAACTAAAGACCAATATGCTTCATGGCTGCAACTCTTCAATCTTCGCTGAAATTTGGTTAACTGTTCGTTGCAGTAGGCCAGCGTAATGAAATTCCTAGGCCTGAACCCACAGACAAGAAACATTTCCGAGCATACAGAAACACACCCCACACACACCACAGGCACGCACACAAAAAAACGCATACACGTGCAGCCGGTTGATTTTTTTTATTTCCTTGTTTGTGACGTGGTCCTCAGAAAAATAATCGACAGCAATGGTTGAACACTGGTTGCCTCCAGCGAATCGAGGGACAACCAGTGTACAGTGGTCACTTGCACAAGGGTGCCAAGATCGATACTGCTAAACTTGGTACCGTTTCTCTGAAGACTTCCTGCAAGCAAATGTGTGACTGAATATGTCAAGGTTCTAGATACTGATAAAGTTAGGGATGAGTGCCGGGTTCAGGACATCGTAGCCGGGTTTTCGCGTCTTGTTGCGCTCCAGCACCGCCTTCTCAACCGTCTCTAGCTCCCTCTGGAAACGCTCGCCCACTATCACGGCAGGTGGATCGACAATGAAAGAGCCCAGTGGGGTGCCGAGGCGGGCGTTGCAGCGAGAGCTGCAGAGACTAACAGCCTGCATCGTGCGCAGGAGTGAGTTCTTGTCAGCAATCAGCTTGGCAACGTCCTCTTCGCTCCGAGGAAGCTGAAATGAAACGATTGAAAATGTCAACCATTCAACACTGTGCTGGTCTGTGACTCTGGACCTTACGGCCTCGAGGCCGTAAGGTCCAAAGTCATAGACCAGTAATGAAATGTCACAATGTGAGGTATTGCAGTTGGTTACACGTGAAGTGAAGTTTGCTGTTAAATAAACTAAGAGACAGGCACAAAGTTGTACAAAAAGGAACTACACAAACAGTCTACAAATGGGTCATCCTCAGTATATCGCGGTACCTGGGAACCATGAAGTCAGATCGCGTTCTTCTCTATCACTATTGTATTGCTGAATTTAAACAAGACACCTCTTGGTTAGCTATAGGTCTACGGGCCTACGACAGCGAAGTCTGACATCGGCTTGAGAACCTTTTCCTCACCGGAATTCCGTGGGAGCTAGAGACCCGACAGTGTTTTAACAGATACTGCGGTTTACTGGAGTGGCTAATACCGAGGCTGACCTCTATTTTAACCCTTTGGCTGTCGGTAGCGGTTTCTAGTCGCGATGATTCCTGCAGGATGTCAGTTATTTCTGCAGGGATCATAGCGACAAATACCTCTACCGACAGCCAAAGGGTTAAATATTTGCTGAAGGAATATGACTAGTTTCTGACCTTATCGGTGGGCGGGTCCCCCAGCAAGACAAAATGGTAGTTGGGAGCGTATCCGAAGTGGTCGTACTGGGCAAAGTTAATTGCCGCGTGCCCCACGCTGCACGTGAAGATGACGCTCGTGATCAGCAGCGCGAGCTGGTCGAGTGAGGTGAGAGCACCGTGGGTCAGCGGCAGGCCGTGTATTCCGTAACCGCCCTCGGCGCGGGGCTTGGCCAAAACTGCTGCCCAAGCCTGAACCTCGGAATCTGCCTGGAGTTCCTTGTCGCCAGGATAGTAGAGGTTGATGTAGGCCGTCGCGTACTTCTGAAAGGTCAGGAACGAATGTCAAAGAAGCTACCAAGTGAGTAGGAAAATGAATGTCAGAATAAATATTGAGAATACCAACAGCATTTTCACAATTTTTTTGAAAATTGTAATATCTCAGACTCAGTGTATCGCCATACTTGGGCGCCATTCAGTCAGCATTATTCGAGTACGCGTTAACTCAACCGAGACGTGCCGTCTCCGGATACGCGACTTAAGCTGCGTATCCGGAGGTGGCACGTCCCGAATGACTTTCACGTACCTTGTTCGGAAATGACGGTCAAAATTTCACATGCTTTGACGAAAACATTAATCCAGGACAAACGATATCGCATGTTTATCCGGCCTTCCGGTTTAGTTTTCGTCCACAGACGTGCAGTTTTCTGAACTTCAACCCTTCCGAGTGTCGGTAGCGGTTTACTGTAGGAATCATCGCGACCAGAAAACCGCCTCCAGCACCCAAAGAGCTAATTTAACCTCTGAAAAACTCTGTATAGACTTCCGAAGAAAATAGCAACCACAAAAAGATGCTGTTAGCCTTACTTGGCGGAACACGGACAGCTAATGTGACATTCTGCCCGAAGGCAACTCATAAGAGACCAGTTGCAAGAGTGAAAATATATGTCTGCAAGCTATTAAACAGGTTGCCTGTTACAGTAGTCAAACCTTTAACCCCTTTCCTGCCAAGGTACGTACATTTAGTTTCTGAAATCTTTGCTTATTCAACGAGCAAAAGATATCATCCAAGAAACATGGGCGTTAAGTGGTGGCAGGAAGAAGCTTAAATCCTCATGAACCCCTGCAGTCGCGGGGGCTCACAAGGATCTACGCCTCTTGCAGCTGAATCGCGTTCACTTTTTCTCGCAGTGAAGGGATTAATGGTCTGTGTGTAACCCGAGACCTCGTAGCCATCCAGTCGGGAGCAAAACACAACGTGACAGAAAACGTTCGCAACCACCCCGCAAGCCTTTCGCTCGAGAACAGGCGGACGTCGAACGACTGATTTATCGCCGACAACCTGCTTGTGAGCACAAAAGACCCTGATGGCGTTACAAGATCTGGGATATTTGGCCAGTAATGACAGGGAACTTTTGCAACCGCCAGCACGCCTTTCGCTTGCAAACAGGGGGACATCAAACGACTCCCTGTCCGCACGAGCGACAGACGAGGCGGGCGGTTGCGAAGGTTGCCCATTACATGTGGGTAGGTTCAATACCACCTAATCCTCTTGATACAACAGGCCCTCCCCACACCCAAGACACATACCTTGACGACGTCATAAAGCTGCAGCCCGTCCTCGCGGTAATGATAGTTGGGCAGCACGTCCGCGTCCAGAACCCCGCGAGCTTTGAGCGCCTCGGGTAGCGTTCCCTCCACATCCACCCTCCACTCCTTCAAACGTCGGATGCCCAGCTCCCGAATCGTGTCATGTCCCACGGCGGACACCTGACATAGGAAAATTAAACCTTTAGTTGATTTGCGTTGTAGTCAGGTACGGTTTACCGTTTAGTCGGTCACTGTATGGCTTTAGCTTGAGTGGTTCCCATTAGACAACGGGAAACGGAAGACGAAACGCGCCGAGCACCCGAATAGGCGATGTGCGCCAATCAGACGTAGGTAAAAATTGCACGAGTTTCGACGAAAACAGTGGATTAAAAGCCAGGACAAACCCGCGATACCGTATGTTGGTTCTGCTATTAACCGTTTTCGTCGAAACGCGTGCAGTTTTAGCCTACTTCTGATCTCCGGAAATCGTCTGTGATTCATCCGATAGATGCCTGCGATGTACAGTTCGCGTGATAGATGGCACACAAACTTTGGTTCTCAAATATCCTCGCAGAGAATCGCATTTCTATACTATTTTGAGACCAATCATTCGTTGCAAGTTGACCTAATACGATTCACTTTCAACAATCTCCTACAATTTGCTCTTGGCCTTACTTGGGTTATACACGAAACTTAGATGGCGTTATGCCCGAAAACCAATCGTAAGCGACCAGTTGCAGCGACTCGATTTCGTAAAAGTGCAGAAATAGTTTATGAAATGACTGCCTCATTATTCAGCCCAGTTCAACAAACAATTTTACGTTAAACAAGCTTGTTTTCAAACCTGAAACAGCACGTCGGAAAGATGGACTCCGATATTGAAATCTGGCCGTTTTCCGCCGAGGCTCAGTCTATCACGTTATTGAAAAGGGCTTATTTTTGTATTTCGACTATATTTTTTACGACTGTACAGCAAAATCAGCAAATAGAAGTTCAATTTAAAAGAAAATATATCGCACATTAGGTAAATTGGCACTAAACGATAATTGGTATAGAAGTTTCTTTGCGGAAATATTTGGAGGGGGAAAAACCGCTGTGTGCTGATGTCAAAGGTCCTATGCACCCCAATAACAAAAGGTCTTCGAACCTAACAAGGCTGCAGTTGGCCAGCGCATTTATTTGATAGGCCCAATCGTTGTAGTCCTATGCGGTTTGTTTTTTAGTCAGTCATTGTGTGGCTAGCGAGTGGTTTCTGTTGGACAAGGGACAATGGAGGACGGTAATAAAAAGCCAAGAATCCGAGAACAGCGCTCTTTAATTTTAATTTATATTTCTTACACCTTGGTGCATTTAAGCGGCAGGGTTGCATCACCTATTGTCTAATACAGCAAGAGTGTAAGTCGAGAATCCACGGAGACAATAGGTGACGAAATGTATAGCTTTGGTCCACCACGAAAACGTTAACCCTCTTGTCGGTAGCGGTTCGTCGGGATGATTCCTACAGAAATCACAACAAACCCGCTACCGACACGCTTAGGGTTAAATGTGTAAAGGTCAAAGAAATGTTGCCAAAAACAGAATATCATAACACATCTAGGTGAACAAAAAGGACCGACCATATCCCGACTGAAAACAAAAAAAGACGTCCATTTTGTGCAAAGCAGTATTTCATTGTATTACAATGAAAATATCGCTTTTCAGAAAATAAAATGGGCGTATAATCAAACAGATTCACCCGCTGTGACAACTCACTTTATCAAACAGCCCGCCCGGGCTCAGCAGTAATGTACTGGCTGCCGCGTTGATTTCCAGCAGAAACATGAAGTGAGGTTTCAGGAGGCGGAAGATCGGGTGGTTTCCCGATAGCTCGTGGTTGGCGGCCAGACAAAAGCTCTCCATCAGCAGGTGGGTGAAGTGCAGATGGGTCAAGACCTGGTGGGAGTTGGCTTCGGCCAGATTGTACCTGGACAAGGACAAAGCCCGTAAGGATCACGTTTGATAAAACTACCAATTTTACGTTTTCCAAAAGGGGCATTTTTCACACAGTTGTAAGACTTTCGTGACCGTAGACCTCAAGTTGAAAGCTAGCATTTCAGAAAAAAATCACGAACATATTTATGGATTTCTGGACCTCGTGACCTTTGGCGTTTCTGGGTGGTCATCCAAATATACACATAAAAGACATCCGATATCTCTGTACGTGTGGGTCTGAAGTTACAGTATATTAAACAAGAGAAAAATAAACCGAACAGGATCCAACTGCAAGAGACATAGATCGTCATGTGGCCCAGAGTTGCGGGGGCCCACGAGGATCTATTCCTCTTGCCTACATCTTGTACCCATGATTCGCGAACAGGGACTCTGCGTTCAAGTAAAAAGATTACAGACAATCCGTGTACATTGGCACTTTAGGGGTTAAGAGATCATTAAACTCGAATACAAAATGAAGGGTTTAAAATTCATTTCCAGGTCTGGACGATCAATTTGTCTCGGATCTTTCATATATCTACAGCTACGTTCAAGCCATCAAGATGGTACTGTTCAGATGGTACTGCATGTTTAGTATTTTCACCGAGGATATTAACTCATTACATTCGAGGTTGATTTTCTTTAGATTATCGAGTTGGCCTATGAAGGTTACTTTACCGTTCAGAAGACAGACTGATCATGACCACTCTATCATACTCAAATCTTTTATCAGGACTTAACCCTTTTAGCCCCAAGGTCACAGTTCTCAAATTTGGAGGCGTTTCCTAACGACGATTGATCATAATACAACGGCAGTGTCAGATGAGCTTGGCGCCTGCTGCAGGGTGCCGGGACTAAATGGGTTAAAGGATTAACAGTCCTGGTTTACACACCACATTTTGGCGAGAAGCCAGGTGTACTCGTCGTCTGCTGGAAGGAAGACGGGGTTGTCCGCCCCTGGTTGCTGGAAGAGCTGGATGGCGATTGGCAAGAGTTGCTTTTCTTTGTTGACGAATAGGAGGGCAAGTGGAGCCGTCAATACACGGCCTTCAGGGCCATGTCTGGAAAAGAAAAGTAAGCGCTGGTAAGTGTATTGTGTTGTTCCATGTTTTACGACGGTTCTCAAAGCGCCCATTACATGCGCATCGATAAAATGTAATGCTAGGTGCACCACTGCGCACATCAGGGGGTGGATCGGTGGGGTTCCATGGGTGCTTCAGGCGAAACTTTTGTAAAATGTTATATCAAAGTCCTTTTTTCGGGTCGCCCCCCTCCCCCCGCCCCCCCTCCCCCCTCTCGTTGTCGACGGGTGGTGAGGTTGAGGTTACAAGTACTCACGTTATCCTCTCGATGCTTCGGCTAAAGTATTTGTGTTAGGTTAAAGGGCCCTAACAAAACGCCCCCCCCCCCCCCCCCCAGATACACACTAGAAAACTGATACGCCCGTGCACCTGGTATAAATAAGCTAATTGTGTAGATTAGACGTCTAATGGTAAACAAATAATGTAAATGAGCAAGAGATGGTTCACCAGACAGAAATGTTGAACAACAAGCACAGAACGGGCGCCTTCTGACGAACCAGTTTTACTGACTAAACACGAGAGATGAGCATTCACCGATGCTGTTTCCAGTACACAGGTGTGCACTACTTGTGTGCGGGCAACAGTATGTGCGCTTTAACCCATTCAGCGCCAGCTCATACAGATTTCTGCAATCTGTTAATTCAACACTAGAATACCCTAGCTGTTCCATGAACGTTGATTCAGTGTGTGTCAACATGAGGCATAGATCATGAGCCTCGGCACCTGCGGGGGCTCATAAGGATCTATACCTCTTGCGGTTGGGTGGTGTTCAGATCTGATCGGCACTGAGGGGATTAAACCCCTATGTGCACGCAGTCGCAGGCACCCCATGCAGTCCCGGTGGCTGCATGCACACGGGGGTTAACAAACCTGAACTCATTCAAGGCGCCCCGTAACGCTATACGACGCATTCGCAGCTATTGATGCAAGGGTCTCTTGAATGGGTTAAAGTACAAATCCACTGACTAGCACATAACGTAAATTGAAAGCATCTTCGAGAATCCCGTGTTAGACGAAGCTGTCGTTTTCTTCACACAGTGCTACATTACCTTCGTCTAATCTAACTGTAAACTTCCCTATCAAATATTAAAATGCCAAGAGACCAACATTTGTGCGGCATTATGTTACAATTGGAGTGTTTTTACACATAACAGCTGTTCATTGTTAATCCAACCAACCAAAACACTAATTCAAGAATTCTAGAGGATGTAGATGATCGTCTTGTTCTATACCTGGGTATTTCTGTGGGCTGGCGATTGGGTGCCTGATAGGCGGGGGCAGGGGATCTAACTGTCCAGCGCTGAGTAATACCCCTTGGTATGTGTAACAATTCAAGACCCTCCCCACCCCACCCCACAAATACATATATATATTTTTTTTAAAATAGTTAAAATTATATAAATAAAAATACCGAACAAAAGTAACGAAACCCATACACAACCAACCAGCCTGCTAGACAGCCAGTCAGCCAGCCACCTAACCTGAAGTCCTGCAGGTGTTTCAGATCACACACGAACAGCCTCTTGGCTGCCATCACCTCCGCTGGCGTCTGTTCCTCTAGGAAGGGACGCAACTCATCTTCAGTCACGTCCAGGTTTTCGGGAATGGAGCAGCAAAGGCGGATCACGGTGGGGTCCGGGCCGCACAGCCGCTGGTAGCCGAACCACCAGTCTTGGCGCCAGTCATGGTGTTCCAAGCAGGGAGGGTCGGTAGTACTGGCCATTAAGTTCGGAGTACAGCTCTTCTATCTGGGACAGTGTGGACCACGTGGACGGCTCGAGGGCATTGACGATGTTCTCAATGGTAGCTTTCAAGGCCGTGCCCAGCAGGAAACTCTGCAAGAAGCACGTGTATATAGCGATTGATAAATTTGAGCATGCAGCTACTCGTGCCGAGTACACTACCTGTGGCTTCCTGTACCGTTTGCCGACTACTAAACTGATAGAGCCACGCTGGGATTACGCCACAAGTACCCTTCTATTCAAACGAGATGCTAAGCATGCTTGTGGCGTGCGTGCTGACCCAGTGGGTCTGTCCATTTGGGAAGTATTCCTGCTCATGGTACGGTTAACCCATTTAACCCTAAGGGCGCATATCCAGGATTTTGTACGCGTCACCTAACGACTATGCACCAGCTGTACGAGATGAATCGACCCTGATAATTTAAAGGTAGTGCTAGATTAACTTGTCCCTCTCAGGTGCCAAGCTTATCTGGCACTACCCTTCAATTATGGCCGTTTCATCTTCTGCTGTAAGGTGTCGGGGCTAAATGGGTTAATTACATGTAATTAACCATTTTAATCAGCCACCTCACATACTTGGTCGCCCATTTTGCGGGAAACAGTGATCGAGAAAGCTCAATGGCCACAAGATTTCAAAATGACCGCAACAGACCTTTGCAACCCGTTGGTTGTCAGAAGTTTTGGTCGAGGCGGTGCCCAAAAGAATCGCCTCGACAAAACAAGTCAACAGCCGAAGTGGTTGTGGTTTGTTTATTTTAAGGTCCGTTACGTAAAACTCACCTCGGCAAAAAGCGCTAGGGTCAGTAAAACTGAATCGTGTGACCGAGACAGACTTAATAAAATCCGTCGGCAAGAGAGCGACAAACCTTGTAGTCGCTGGAGAATTCCTCCTCTGGCGGCACTTTCTCCAACCGGGCAGGTCCTTCGTTGTCTGGTGACAGTCTGAACAAATGAAAGCAAAGCGCGTTTACTTCTCATTCATTGCCGGAACAATTGCGAGCGACGACCAAATGCAAGAGGCATAGATCCTCACGAGTCCCTGCAGTTGCGGGGGCTCATGCGGATCTATGCCTGTTGCTGACCCCACTGGCGCTTATACGTTGGACTTACCATTTAAAAATCTTGGCTGTTCTTTCGACGTTTCCGTGACTAGCCATTACTGTAAATGCAACCTGCGATCACTGACATTTTAGGTGTCAAGACTCACTGGTAGGTTTCCCTGGCCGCCTTTAGCCTCTCAGCGCGCATGTCCGGAAAGGGGTCGTTTTCTGGGAGGAAGGTGTCCAGATGCGGAACCTTGTACACCTTGCCCGCCGCCACCCATCGGTTGAACGGGAACACAAACTGCAAAGTCACGAAACGAGCAGATCAGTCGTTGACTCGTTCAGTGCCGAGAATAATCTATAATCCGTTGTGGGCCTGTCCCGCGCTTGTCTCCATCCCAGAATCTGTTATGGGGTCATATGTTTGTCAATGTGTCGCGTGTGCTTTCAGGCCCACTACTGCCGTAACTGTTCAAGATACACTTATGTAACATATGGTTACGAAACCCTACACACAGGTCTAGTTATGGTTCATTTAGACACAGAACAATTCAGTTCAGCACACTGTCTTTATATCAAGTAAACCGACAATGACTCCAATCCATTCTATAAATACAACGCTATCAGAACGAGAAACAGTTAAACAGATTGATACGCCAACGTGACGACTGCGCAGATGAAATAAGTGCAATTACGCGTGTCCCATCTGGTGTTCAAAATGGTGCTGAAATGTGTCTTTAAATTTACTGCAAGTTTTAATTTAGTATCAACCTTGAAAGTGTGTTTTGTTCAGGACACCGATTCACTCAATCATTGACGCCGTTAAGAAAATGATGTAGTTTATCTTTTGGCGTTATTCTACGTTGGATGTATCTAATAATTATGTATGCTTTATTCGAAAATGTAATTATACGACAAACGGTGGAACCTGTCGCACAAGTACTTGCAAGCAAAGGGCCACCACAAAATAAATTTGTTGTTCGCTTTAGATATTGAGCCTACTGTCCAAGAAACCTTATTGTTCGTTATAGTCCTTGGTTGACACAGAGTCTGATTAGTCTTGAAAATAAATTAAACCGCACACATTGTGGCAAGCTATTTTCCTGTTAGACGTATTAGCAAGTGTCATGTGTGGACTGCTAGTTGTGTTCTACACCGACTCGTAAGAAATTTGAATAAACCACTAGACCGCAGAACTTCCGGTACAAATTTTTCTTTAAAATATGCATTAACCCCGTTAGCCCCAAGATCCTCCCATTTATCAAATTCTGGAGGTGTTGCCTGAAGGCCGTTCTTAATTAAACAAACCTTAGTTCGCCAACTTTCACGATCTAGAGTTCACGATCTCGGGCGAACCAGGTTGGTTCTTAATTGGATGATCTAAAGATACGGCGAACCTAGTTCGAAGTAATTCGCGAACTTCGGCAAACCATCGAAAAAAGATCGCTCGACATGCCGAGCGATCCAAGTCGTACCTCTTCTCCGATTGGTCAAAACTTTTACCCTTTTCTGCGTTGGAGATAAGATAGTAACCAATACAACTATGGCGGACGGCGATATTTCACTCGTGCGAAGAACAAAACCTATTTTATTGATTTGTGGGAGGCGCAACGCTGTTTGTGGGATCGCTACTGCAAGGAGTACAAAAACAAATCGTTCAAATCGCAAAGCGGCACAGCGGCAGCCATTTTAAACAAATTCGCAGACAGCTTTAACGATTATGTACAGTTGCACGAGATGGATTGACCATGACAATTCAAGGTAAGAGCCAGATTGGCTTCGCGCCTGAATGCGCCAAGCTAATCTGGTACTACCCTTGAATTATGGTCAAGCCATCTCCTGCTGTAGGGGATCCGGGGATAAACGGTTTAACTTCAGTCCATTTGTTTACACTCCAATAATTGGTATATAGACGACGAACTCTCACTTGTCCATTTGATCGGGTAAATATGGCCACTACACTAACAAAATATGTATGCAAGTGAAACCAGAAAGTAGGTCAAGGTTTAAAGAGGGCCGATTCCATTCCAACTGACTACAGTCAAACTGCACACTGGTTTTATACTGTGTAATCTGCTCCACATCACTTTCCAAGTCTCGTGATAGTGAACCCGTTAATGATGCAGACAGAAAACGATACAGTAAAAAATATTGCTTTGTTATATTACTTCAACCACCACAACAGGCAGAAAGCACTTTCAGTAAGCGAAGTATTTCACGGCCGACATGAGCTTTAATTGATCCGTGCACGGCTGTGCCGTTCCACGGTTTAATTAAAGCTGATGTCGGCTCAGATTTAAAAAAAAAAAAAACTTTTGCTAACTGTGCAGCTTACCGAGCCGTCGCTGGTTTCTATGGTAACGCTGTCCAGGTACCATTCGCTCATCAGCCCCGAGTTGTCACGTCTTAACTCAAGCACGTGCGGTTTGTCGGTCAGGGCCTGCGTGTCATACGCATTCAGCGTGAACAGGTCCTGCTGGCCGCGTTCGAATTCGTTTCGGAAGAAAATGTCTAGCGGAATGGGTGGCGTCACGTTGCCCTCGACGTCATACATGACGATAGTGACGTTGGCGTTCGTGCCCGCGTCTTTGACGTCACCAATCTTGACGTGCACATTGTAGACGTTGCTTGACATCGTTATAGGTAGTGTTGGGGTTAATTTTGGCGTCCTGTATAAAACAAAGATTCGACTTGCTCAAGGAAAAACCCGACGCGCTAGGTACCTAATCCAGACCTAACGGGTCCCCGCCATTAATCTCTACACGCCAGCTTGCGTTTTTGAAATTATTGTAAATTCAACGCCAAAGATCTACAAAGTGGTTTCAGCCAGAGGCATACATCAGAAGCCCCTGGCAAATGCGGGGGCTCATGACAATCTATACCTCTTGCAGAGGGGAAGGGGCACTTTTTCTCGGAAGTCAAGGCGTTAACCCATTTAGCCCCGAAGGCCTACAACAGGTGATGGAGCGGCCATGATAATTCAAGGGTAGTGTGGTTGGCGCCATTAGGCGCCAAGGTAATTTGGCACTACCCTTTAATTATCATGGTCGAACCATCTCTTGAAACTGGTACATCATTAAGTGAAACTTCTAAAATTTGAAAAATGTGGCCATGGGGTCAAATGGTTTAACCATCTACAAATGCGAGTTAATAAAGAAACACGTTTAGAATGAACAAACAGAAAATAGTTTACTTGAAGTAGGCTTACTTAAAGTAAACTTTTGCATCCTCTCAAAACGCGTGTCTAACCAGCAAAGTTAAGGGCTTGGAAAGGACGAGCAACAAAACTGCTTATGCTCCAAGTTCCAAAGCGTGCTTCTTTGTCGGGTTTTTCCTTAGGAAGAGTGAAATATAAAACTGAACCGAGTTTTGTGTTCACGACGCCATATAAAATTATCTCATTACATCCTCGGGATAAAATTAATATTTTGACATCCTTTTGACGTCTGTCACAGTTCTGTAGACTGATCGTACTAGTTTAAGGGATGTCAGAATAGCTTGGCTCCAAGCTATTCTGACACCACCCTTTAAACCATCATGGTCGACATGCATCCTGTCGTAGCATATCAGGGTTAAGAAAAAAAGTTGCGGTAACTACTGTAGTCATCTTCGTAGCAGTTCTAAAAATGAAATATTGAAACGAAAAGAAACGAGTAACGTAACCGAAACTCGTCACTATTTCCACCTAGTTCGCAACAGCTAGATGTTGGGGCTGACGTCGGTCTCGCGTATAGCTGTGCGCGGACCAGCTGCTGCCGACGCGTGCCCGATCAGTCTTTCCTTATCGGGCAGTAGCTGAGATGTATTCTTTAAGATTTTTATTAACCCTTTGGGTGTCGGTAGCAATTTTGGTCGAGGCGATTCCTACTGAAATCACCGACCAAAATTGCTACCGACACCCGACAACTATTAACTTTAAAAGCCAACTACCGCCGCAACTGTTCAAAAATATTCTGTAACACATGGTGACGAAACGCTGCATACAGGTCTTGTTATGCTTCATTTAGACACAGGACAAACCAGTTCAGCATACGTCTTTATATCAAGTAAAATGACCGACTCCACTCCGTTCTAGAAATTCAACGCTTTCGGTACCGGAAACGGCTAAAACTATACCGACACGCCAACGGCTGCGCAGAATAAATAAGTGCGACGATGCGCGTGCTCTGGCTGCGTGTCCAAAGTGCTGTTAAAGTTCATTAGGTGTGTCGACACGGCATAATGACCACAAATGGTGCTGAAGTGTCTCCCAGATTTATGCGTAATGGTACATTGGTACTTTAAAACAGTCGTGATGCTCTTTGAAACCGTGTTTTTTTTTACCTCAATGCTTCTTAACTGCGAGAATCGCCTGTATAGTGCAGGCACAAAAAACAGCTATTCTGTTATGGTGTAAATAATATACGTCTGCAGTATACAAAAGGTCTTCGGGCCGACGGCAGCCGCAGTGGGCACGCGGTCGGCCCGAGGCCCTTTTCGCCATATTTTCTTTCTTGTTTCTCGGTCGTCTGTTTCGGTTTTGTTTGGGTTCCCTTGCATTTAGTAGACACACTGAGCCTTACCGACATAGGCTGGTTCAGATAGGCGTTTTCAAGACGTATTTATTCCTACTACTGACCGTCAGTTTTCAAGTGACAAAAAGAAAAACATACTGCTAAAAGTGAGTAGAACGATGTACACTGTATTGTTGATAAAATCGTGAACATGAATTTGTCTACCCCAGCCTGTGCTCACCAGTGCCCGAACCATCCATAGCCAGTCTCCTCCCAACGCGCAAAATCGCAACATTCAGTTCCCACGCACGATGTCACCACTGTACTTGCGCGCATGCACATAGAGCCTAAAACTGCATTTTTCTATTATAAATCAAACACACAATGTCAGGGCTGTAATACTCACACGCAACTTTGAAGTGTTCAGCGAAGACCGGTCCAGGTTCTAACGCTTACCTATAGCCGAAATTTTCAAAATGGATGCTTTTCCTTCAAACTATTGTCTTTTATACTCAAACCACAGGACATGAGAACCTAAAATATGTTCACTGACACCGGCTCTGAGCCTCCACAGAGTCTCAAATCCGCGGTCAGGGGACATATCTGTTTAGGTTTCCTATTCCTGTGCCGGCCAGGCAACCTCACGAAAGTAGTGAATTTCAAGTTTCACGCTTCAAGCATGCTGCCAAACTCAAGGTTGTCGTGATATAGCTGATGTTGCCAATGTAACAAGTTGAGTTGCTGGAACAAGCGGGGTAATGGGTGGTGTGGGTACCATCACGGCTACACTGACCACTTCTTTTGCGATTTACGAATCACAGATTAATCCGTTGAGTGCCAGTTGATGCAGATCGCTTTTCTTTATTCCTTATTAAGTCCACACCAAAATGTCTCAGCTGTCCCAGGAACATGGATTCAAAGTGGTGTCAGCAAGAGACATTGATCCTCATGAGCCCGCGCAACTGCGGGGCCATCATGAAGATCTCTGCCTCGTGGGGCGGTTCGTGGCGCAGTGGTTAAGGCGCCTGCCACCAATGCCAAAGATGCGAGGTTCGAAAACGGGTTCCGGCGTCGGACTTTTCTCCTGTGGTAAGTGTCACCGTTAATTCGGGCGTACCGTCGGGGGTTCTTTCTCCGGGTACTCCAGTTCTTCCACCCCCCACCCACCCCCCACACTTTGGTACCGGTTTCAGGCAACGTTACAAATTTCAAATACAAGCGATCAAAAATCTCTGTAACTTCAGTAGCTGAACTGGCCCTTCGTCTGTCTTGTACTGTGTTTGTCTTAAATGGCGTAAATCCGTGTCTGTTACGTGAGTGTGCGTGTTGGGTTTCAGTTCGCGGCGCTTTAAGTCAATTAGCCCAAAAATTGAGAAAAAGCGCCTATATAATAACGGTATTATTATTATTATTTATTTAGATCTACACTTCTTGTATTTGGCTGCTGTTCGGATTTTCTGTGCACTGAAAGGGTTAATAATAATACCAATCACCTTGCAAGATTATGTTTACAAATTGCTAGTCTGAAGATCTCAGCTACCAAGGTCGGCGGTTTGGAGGAAGGTCAGCTGTTTGCATTTCTTACCGCTGGCTAAAAGAAATCAAACAGAATAATGCGGGTAGGTAGGGAGGGGAAGCGCAGAGGGTGAGGTGGTGGTGATGGTATTGGGGGGAGGGAGGGGGGAGGGGGCTGAACGAATTTCTACCTTATCTGGATTCAAACTCACGACCTTTCGGTCGAGAGTCGAACGCTGTACTACCCACTGCCCTGAGAGGGGCCTTTGTCAGGCGACTCGTCGTTAACCAATTAATCCCGCGGCTGCATTTCCCAGTTTTAGAGGCGTCACCTTAACTATGAACCAGATGCAGAAAATGGATCGACTATGATCATTCAAGGGTAGTGTCAGATTAGCTTGGGTTGCGGATAGGGATATCTACAAGAAAGCTTTCGTTATAGCCGACGGTCATTGGGAGTTCCTGAAGATGCCTTTTGAAATGGTGAACAGTGGCGCCACTTTGAAGAGAGGACTGAAACAGATCCTAGAGGATATGCAGAATGTGGTCTTTTACTGGGACGACATCTTGGTCCAGACCTGGGAAGATTCCCTCAATGCCCTCAGAGAACTGTTCCAGCGTCTGTCAAATGCGAATTTCACCATCCGACCAAGCAAGTGTATCTTTGAGGCAGACACCATGGATTTCGTCGGGCACCGGTTGAGCGAAGGCTTGGATGGACATGACGACAACGTGAGAAAGATCATGGATGCCCCACGACCTAATACCAAGACGCAGGTTGGCTCATTCATGGGACAACCCAACGAGGTGAGGTGGGAGGAGGCTCAAGAGCGAGCATTCCAGGCACTTCGTGATATCCTGACCGAGAAGCCCATTCTACACCTCCCCGACCTATTGAAGACCTCCGTCCTGAGGACCGACGCCTCCAACGACGGAGTGGGTGCCATCCTAATGCAGGAGAATGATGGGAAACTTTACCCAGTGAGCTACGCCAGCTTGAGGTTGACCCGAGCCGAGTAGAATTATTCTACCATCGAGAAGGAGTGCCTAGCCATCATCTGCGGAGTGAGGAGGTTTGAGCTGTACCTGCAGGTACCATGTGTGCTGCAGACGGACCATCAACCATTGAACTATCTCAACTTTATTTTCTTTGTTCAGGACAGTTTAAAGGAACTGTGAAACGATTATTTCAGAGTAATTTATTTGATTTGATTTTTTTTATGTGAGATTGTTAGTGTTTATAGTTTTGTGTAGTTTAACACAGCCACAACTGCGTTTTCAGGTTATATAAAAATCTTTGTTTTTTGAAATTTCGTCCTTAAAAGCGAGGTAATGTTATGTTTGTGGTTGTGTTACTGAGTTCTGAGGTTTGAGAAGAAATTTTGTTCTAAAAAGGTGGGGGGGGGGGGGGGGGGGAGGTAATGTTACGTTTGTGGTTGTGTTTATTCTTTTTAGAGCATGTGTGTGTTGATCATAGGAAGGATCCTATATTCATTTGAGTTGTTTTGGATAAGAATTACGTACCTTTTTAGTGATAATTTAAAATAAAAATAGAAACAAAATAATAATAAAATTAAAAAAATTATATACACAGAATAATAGTAACACTCAACATTCATCTTATACCCCCCTCCCCCCCACCACACACACACACACTATACATAAATACATGTGGTACATAAAAGTATTAACCATCAGGTTTGTTTAAATAAATGCCCAGTGATGTTATATTTGGCTCACTAAGTAATCGAAAAGTTTCGTTTTTAAGATTCCAAGCGAGGCTATAGTCTTCAAATGTGCAGGAATAGTGTTTCTGTTGTGTTTCTATCACAATCGGTCCAGAAAATGATAAACTAGTTTTAAAGAGGTCAATTTTAGGCAGAGGTAGAGGTAAAGTATTGTTCCTTGAGGTCCGTTCGCGTTCTTGCTGTGCTATAAATTTTTTGGTTAGATACTGCGGTGTGATGTTATTTAATATCTTGTGCATGAGGATGCATTTGTTGAAACTAAGTTGTTGACGCAGGCCGAGAATGTTTAGATGTCTAAATTTGTCTGTGGTAAGAATGGGCCGCGTATCTATCATTTGGACAGCTCTTTTATATATATAGAGTTTAACCTGTTCTTGTAAACATCACTACAACCGTCCCACACTATGGAGACATAATCAACGTGAGACTTGATATGGGCAGGAAACAACAGTTTACGAGTATGTGTATCCGTTACTTGTCTAAGCTGGGACAACAGGAAAGTGTTTATAGCAATGGTTTTACAGACTGTATTTATATGCGTCTCCCAACATAGTTGTTCGTCAACGTGTATTGCCAAGAATTCATGCTCTGTGACTTGTTCTATCGGTTTAGCGTTCAGTTGTAAATGTAACGACTGTGGTCACCGTTGGTGTTTTTGTCGTGTAGTGATTAAAATACTCTTTGTTTTTCCTGGATGAAGAACCAAATGATTTACTCTACACCTGTCGTAAACCTTACTGAGACTACTTTGTAAGCTAAGGTTAATGTCAGCTGTTTTTTTGTTTTTTTTTTTAAACCCGAAACATGGAGGCTCGTATCGTCCGCAAACAGTCTGCAGTTCACATCAGTGCTAGTAATATGCAAGGGCAAATCATTAATGAATATTATAAATAAATGAGGTCCCAAGATCGACCCCTGGGGGTTACCGTAGTTAACTTGTCCTTGTTTAGAGTATTTTCCATGGATATTCACCTTTTGTTTTTAGTCTTTTAGGTATGATCTAAAGAATGCTATGGCGGTTTCACTTATATGGTATGCTGCTAGCATCTTTAAGAGAATGTCATGGTCGACAAGATCAAATGCTTTTTGTAGGTCTAAGAAAACAGCTCCAGACAACAGTTTTTTTATTTATTGATTCCAGCCAGCTGTCTACAATGTGTGTCAGTGCTGACTGACACGTGTGTTTCGGTCTAAAGCCGGACTGATGAATATTTATGAAATTGCCCTTTTCTAGAAAACCGAGGAGGTGATTTTTTTATGTGTTTTTCAAAGGGCTTTGACAGGGCCGACAAAAGTGAGATAGGACGGTAGTTATTGACATCTTCAAGATCTTTTGATGTAGGGATTGGAACTTGGCCTCTTTGAAAATAGTTGGAAACGTGCTGTGTTTATACAGAGGTTAAAGATATAAGTGAGTGCCTCTACCGTAAATGGTAGTGACATTGTCAGAATTTTGTTGTCGATACCATCAATCCCGGTGGACGTTTTGCCAATCGATGTTTGTGTACATCTGGTATCGTCTCGATGGCAGTCTGTTCAACCTCAGACGACTGCAGGCCCACACCAAAACCCTAGACCAAATGATTAGTGAGCTGCTCTTTGCTGATGACGCTGCCCTCGTTGCACACAGAGTGAGAGCCCTGCAGCGTATCACATCCTGCTTCGCAGACGCTGCCCAGCTCTTTGGACTCGAGGTCAGTCTGAAAAAGACAGAGGTCCTCCATCAGCCGGCACCCAAGGTAGAGCATCGCCCTCCCCACATCACCATCGGCGATTTTAAACTGAAGTCAGTGTACCAGTTTACCTACCTTGGCTGCATCATCACATCAGACGCCAAGCTGGGCAAGGAGCTGGACAGCAGGCTGGCAAAAGAGAACAGTGCTTTCGGGCGTCTATATTAGCGGGTGTGGCACAATCAACAGCTGCAAACAGGCACCAAGATCAGCGTGTACAGAGCTGTCGTCCTCACAACCCTGCTGTATGGTTCCGAGTCCTGGGCCCTCTACCGCAGCCAACTACGACTCCTCGAACGCTTCCACCAGCGCTGCCTGCGTACAATCCTGGGCATTCACTGGAGTGACTATGTCACCAACGTCGAGGTCCTTGAACAGGCAGAAACTGTGAGCATCGAGGCTTTGCTGCTGCGGACACAGCTCCGCTGGGCGGGGCACGTCTCCAGGATGGAGGATCATCGCCTACCAAAGATCACCCTGTTCGGCGAGCTCGCCACTGGACACAGACAGAGGGGCACCATAGAAGAGATACAAAGACTGTCTCAAGAAGTCGCTTAGTGCCTGCCAAATCGACCACCGTCAGTGGTCTTCACTCGCTGCGGACCGTGACACCTGGCGCTCCACCATTTACAAGGCAGCTGTCTCCTTTGAGGACTCGCGCAGAGCTAGCCCTGTGGGCAACCCCCATAGACTTTTCCTATAGTATCTTCGTTCGCGAAGTCAAGCCAAGAACATGTCTTTGACCTGAGAGAGAAGCTGGAGGATACCCTCAGGGTGCTCGAAAATAACTGGAAACAGGTGCAGAGCAAAGGAAAGCATTACTATGACCGTAAAGCCAAACCTCGACGCTTCCAGCCAGGTTACTCGGTGTTGGTTCTTCTCACCACCGACAACAACAAGCTTCTGATGTAGTGGAAGAGACCCTACGTGGTTGAAGCAGTGGTTGGAATCAACGACTACAGAGCCAAGATCAACAACAAGATACCACGCGAATCTGCTGAAGAAGTACGTTGAGAGAGGTCGTAAGACAAACCACAACAAGCGGAATCGGTGTGTCTGGCTGACGAGAGACGACGAGAACCTGTCCAACCTAAACAAATTCCGACACAAGGAGGGTGTTGAAGACATCCATTTCGGTCAAAACCTGACACAGGGACAACACGAACACCTGAGAGCTCTGCCTACGCAGTTCAAACATCGGTTTACGCCTGACCCGGGGACAGCAGACACTGCAGCATGAAGTTAATCTGACATCAAACGAGCCGATTTGTCTACCTTATCAGACGAGGGACGAACTGAAGAAAGACATCAATGAAATGCTGGACATGGAAGTCATCAGGGAGTTCAAGTCACCATATGCATCCCCAGTGATCATCGTGAAGAAACCAGATGGATCCAACCAGAGTCCATGCCCACTGCCGAAGAACTGTTCCAGAAAGTCAGTGGAGACCGGTTCTGCTCCATGATTGACCTAAGCAAAGGGCACTGGCAAATCAAGGTTGCAGAGAGGGATACCTACAAGACAGCTTTCGTCACACCCGACAGTCACTGGGAGTTCCTGATGATGCCTTTTGGAATGGTAAACAGTAGAAGAAGAGGAATGACAAATATCCTAGGAGATATGCAAAGTGTGTTTTTACTGGGATGACATCTTGATCCATACCAAGATCTGGGAAGATCACCTCAAGGCCCTTCGAGAGCTGTTCCAGCGCCTGTCAGATGCGAATTTCAACCATCCGACCGAGCAAGTGTATCCTTGGGGCCGACAACGTGAACTTAATAGGGTACCGGTTAAGCGACGGCTTGAAAGCACTACATGACGACAAGGTAAAAAATATCAGGGATGCCCCACGACCTACTACCAAGAAGCAGGTTCGCGCATCCATGGGACTGACAAACTACTACCGAGAGTACATCCCGAACTTCGCAGCTGTCACAGCATCCCTGACTGACTTGTTGAAGAAAGGACAACCCAACGAGGTGAAAGTGGAGGAGGCCCAAGAGCGAGTATTCCAGACAGTTCGTGACATCCTAACCGAGAAGCTCGTTCTACACCTCCCGGATACAAGAAGCCCTTCGTTCTGAGGACCGACGCCTCCAACGACGGAGTGGGTGTCATCCTAATGCAGGAGAATGATGGAAAACTCTATCAAGCGAGCTACGCCAGAAAGAAGTTGACCCGTGCCGAGAAGAACTACTCTACCATTGAGAAGGAGTGCCTACCCATCATCTAGGGAGTGAGGAGGTTTGCGTTGTACCTTCAGGGAGTACCATTTGTGTTGCGGACCTTGAACTATCGTAACTCTGCCAAAGTCACAAACTCCCGCATCATGAGATGGGCAATGTTGTTACAGAACTTTAATATTAAGTTACAGTCAATCAAGGGTTCACAGAATGTCGGAGCGGATTATCTGAGTAGAGCAGTTTAAAGGAACCTTTCTTTTCTTTGTTCAGGGGCGGTTTAAAGGAACTGCGAGACAATTATTCCAGAAAAGTTTATTTGATTTAATGTTTGATATGGAGGTTGCTAGTGCTTATCGTTGTGTGTAGATTGACACTGCCACAATTGTGTTTTGATGTTTGCGAAGAATCTTTTTGAAATTTCGTTCTAAAAAGGAAGGCAATGTTATGTTTGTGGTTGTGTTAATCTTTTTAGGGCATGTGTGTGTTCATCATAGGAAAGGATGCGATGTTCAGTTGAGTTAATTTAGATTAGAATCACGTACCTTTTTAGTACGATTCCGCTTGAGAAACGTAAACTCTAGGTGGTATTAGCAAGAGGCATAGATCCTCACGTGCCCCCGCAAGTGCGGCGGCTCATGAGAATCTATGTCTATACCAACTGAATCGCCTTTACGTTTTCTCGGCAGTTATGTTAGAGCGGTGACATCAAAACATGACTGCGCTGGTCTGAACAAGTTTCCGGACAAAAACAAAATTGGACCAACACTTCTGATTGGTCTAAAATTCTGAAAAGTGCAAGAGACATAGATCCTCATGAGTCCCTGTAATTGCGGTGGCTCATGAGGATTTATTCTCTTACTGCCGTCATTCTGTACGCAGTGCACGCTGTGCATGTTCAGGCTGTAACCAGTTCTGTTTATCGTACCGGTGATAAGATGCTTTAGATTTCAGACGCACAATATACGTACAGTGGCAGTGAAGGGATTATAAGCGGTCGTGATGCACTTTGCAACCTACGGATACGCGTGCGTCAGCAGTTGCATTATTGTATGTTTCACAATCACGTCTATAGCACGAAAAACAGCTATTCACCGTCATGGTGTAAAATACTATGCGTATAATGTATGGTTAAATTAATCTCTTCTTTCTTACTCCTCCGTTGTCTGTTTTTGTTTGGTTGTTTCCCCCATAGCCGTTCTCACGCTAAACCGCACCCAGAATCATCCCTAGCCTTTCTCCAAACCAGCCAAATCTTCACATGTAGTTCTCACGCACTCTGTAACAAATGTGCTTGCGCGCGAGCGCACACAAAGCTTTAACCCGTTCAGCGCCGAGAAAATTTGAACACCACCCAACCTGCAAGAGGTATAGATCCTCATGAGCCCTCGCAGTTGCGGGGGCTCATGAGGATCTATGTCTCTTGCTGACACCAATTCGAATCCAGGTTCCTGGGACACCTATGGTTGTTTATGAACCACCATATTTTAAACAACTCTACAGTGTTGAACGAACGAAGAATGCAGAAGCACAATCTGAACCAACTGGCGATGAACGGGTTAAAATGCAATTTCAGATATTGACACACAATGTCAGGTAGGTAGTATACTCACAGGCAACTTTGAAGCGTTCAATGACGGTCGGTTCAAGTTCTAACGTTCAACACTCGCAGAAGTTTTCAAATGGATTGTTTTCCTTCACACCCTTCTCCTATATACTCGAACCACAGGACAAGAGAACATACATTGATTATGTCCCCCGACAGCTCTGCTTCGAACATTTACAGTCTCGGAGCCGCTGTCAGAGGACGAACCTACTGTACGTTTCTTTTTCCTGTGCTAGCTAGGGAATACACGGGAAGTGTTTCGCGCTCCACTAACACTATGAAGGAAAACCACGCGATCGCGTTCTTGAAACCATTGGCCTGCACGAGTAAAGGTTAAGGCCGATAGCACGGCGCGGTATGGCTCGTCAGTACACTCCGATACAATTTACTTTCCACACCACGGTTAAACTCGCTCCTTAACCCATTACATCCCGAGGATGATTTTCTTTAATAAGCTTATTGTCCTGTGAATGCTACATTACAGCTTAGGAGATAGATCGACCCTTTTAGTTGAAGTGGTGCCAGAATAGCTTGGCGCCTCAGGCGCCAAACTATTCTTGCACCACCCTTAAACTATCCTAATAAAATTAATTTCAAGTAGTGGTGTATCAGAATGAAAAGGGTTAAAAAGATCTGTTTTGATCAATACATCCACGGGGCACATTTTACCTTAAACGTTTTATGCAAGGATAATTTTCCCAACTACTGAAAACTTCCCTTCGAAACGTATGAACACATTTTCTTTAAAGCATATACAATTTTTAAGAAGCCACACAAGAAGTGTTTATCTTTAGAAGTAAACTACAAACAAGACGAGGATTTCATCCCAGAGTCAACCGTATTGTTTGGAGCTCACATGCGTTTTTGTTTTAGGAACACTCAGAGTTGTTCATATTTTTAAGCTTATCCTTCTGATCCATTTCCCTCCTCTCTAAGCCAACGTCTAATCAACACAGATGCCGGTGCCCACAAATAAAGACGAACATACGGCGTCTTTAGCACGCTCTGTGGGCTCGATTAGCGACAGGAATTCTGAAGTAGAATAGCACGAGCAGCAAAATGACGTCACAATAAACCTGACGTCATGGCATCGCTAGTCTCACGACGCTGTGTACACAGTGACGTATTTGATGTTTTACGTCATTCATCCGAAAGGCACAAAGCCTCTTAAAGGGCCGACTATTGTTCCACACGGCCTCTTTCAGGGTTGACCGTTTGATTCGAGTATATAGTGGCCCCAAAACTTGCAAAAACGAACTAATCATTTAAACAGTTGAAGATATAACGCCGATTACGAACTCATTGACTGTCCATCTCTAAACTAGCTATATCCGAAATTCCAAGTAAATAGAACAAAAATTACGGATTCAAATGTGGGTCAACGACTTCATATACTGAACGGCAATTTCTCTCTTTAACGAGTCAACCGGTCTAAATATGCTCGAAGTGTCTCCGAAATACACCTCGATCAAAACAGTTACTAGCGATTCAGGACTATACCTACAGAAACTTCGGAGACACTCGTGTCTACATACACACACTGCGCTTCCCGCCAAATGTACGGTCAACAGCGCGGTTAGCCTAGCTAGGCACGACGTAATTTGTTGTGTTATTTCACCGTCAGTCTGATGTGTGCCCGCATATTCGTCATTTGCATGCTACCGAAGGTGCTCCGACGAGTCCCATCTCAAAGTCTACCGTATTTTCATGAAATGCAAAAAGATTCACAAGGCAATCGCCGATTGTAAGGGAAACCTAACACAATTGCACGTTTGAATAAAAGGGGGGCAACGTTTAGATGTGTGCGGTCGCTTACTTATAAAACCACACCACAGAAAAGTGAACCTAGCGAGTGGGACAACTTATGTGCAGTGCAGAAACCTGAACATGTTTCACCAACGGTTTCATTACCGTTTGCTGCAAATCATGAACCTACTTGTCCGCTGTCGCTACTAGCGATATAGCTGAAAACAGGGCCGATATTCTTCATTATCAAAGCAGGAATATTTCCTGGATAAATATACAATATACTGTGGTGCAAAGGCGACATTTTTTTTTTAACGGATTCCTAAAATGTCGCCTTTTTGCGCCACAGTACAGTTTTGGGATCATGGTCACACGCCATTAAGCACATATTCAATATGCAGCTTTCTGTAGACGTTCCCCATTATATATTCCGTCTCGAAACCCGAGAAAAAACCAGCAACGCCCAAAAAACTTTGCTTTCAACACAATAAAGAATCCCTGAACAGCAGAAAGATACGCACGGTTTCAAAACCATTTCCTTCGAAACACCATTGTCCAAACTAAATATTCTTAATGGCTGCAACTCTTCGATCTTAGCTGAAATTTGGTAATTGTTCGTCCCAGTAGGCCAGCGTAATGACATTCTGAGGCCTGAACCCACAACAGACGAGGAAACATTTCCTAGCACACAGAAACATACGCCACACACACACCACAAACACGCACACAAAAGGACGCATACACGTGCACAGCCGGTTGATTTTTTTTTTAATTTCCTTGTTTGTGACGTGGTCCTCAGAAAAACATAACGACACCAATGGTTGAACACTGGTTGCCTCCAGCGAATCAGCGAATCGAGGGACACAACCAGTGTACAGTGGTCACTTGCACAAGGGTGCCAAGATCGATACTGCTAAACTTGGTACCCTTTCTCTGAAGACTTCCTGCAAGCAAAGGTGTGACTGAATATGTCAAGGTCCTAGATACTGATGGAGTTGGGGATGAGCGCCGGGTTCAGGACATCGTAACCGGGTTTTCGCGTCTTGTTGCGCTCCAGCACCGCCTTCTCAACCGTCTCTAGCTCCCTCTGGAAACGCTCGCCCACTATCACGGCAGGTGGATCGACGATGAAGGAGCCCAGTGGGGTGCCGAGGCGGGCGTTGCCGCGAGAGCTGAAGAGACCAACAGCTTGCATCGTGCGCAGGAGGGAGTTCTTGTCAGCAATCAGCTTGGCCACGTCCTCTTCGCTCCGAGGAAGCTGGAATGAAGCGACAATTGAAAATGTAAACGATTCAACACTGTGCTGCTCTGTGACTCTGGACCTTACGGCCTCGAGGACGTAAGGTCCGAAGTCATAGACCAGTAATGAAATGTCACATAAGCAGCTAGTTTCACGTGAAGTGAAGTTTGCTGTAAATAAATACAGAAATAAATGGCTTACTATGTAAATAAACAATGAAGAGACAGGCACAAAGTTGTATAAAAAGGAACTACACAAATAGTCTACAAACGGGTTATCCTCAGTATATCGCGGTACCTGGGAACCATGAAGTCAGATCGCGTTATTCTCCATCACTAATGTATTGCTGAATTTAAACAAGACACTTCTTGTTTAGCTATAGGTCTACGGGTCTACGACAGCCAAGTCTGACGTCGGCTTCAGAACCTTTTCCTCACCGGAATTTCGACTCGACAGTTTTATCACATACTGCGTTTACAGGAGTGGCTAATGCCGAGGCTGACCTCTATTTTAACCCTTTGGCTGTCGGTAGCGGTTTTTAGTCGCGATGATTCCTGCAGAATGTCAGGGTGTTATTCCTGCAGGGATCATAGCGACAAATACCTCTACCGACACCCAAAGGGTTAAATATTTGCTAAAGGAATATAACCAGTTTCTGACCTTATCGGTGGGCGGGTCCCCCAGCAAGACAAACGGGTAGTTGGGAGCGTATCCGAAGTGGTCGTACTGGGGAAAGTTGACTGCCGCGTGCCCCACGCTGCACGTGAAGATGACGCTCGTGATCAGTAGCGCGAGCTGGTCGAGCGAGGTCAGAGCACCGTGGGTCAGCGGCAGGCCGTGTATTCCGTAACCGCCCTCGGCGCGGGGCTTGGCCAAAACTGCTGCCCAAGCCTGAACCTCGGAATCTGCCTGGAGTTCCTTGTCGCCAGGATAGTAGAGGTTGATGTAGGCCGTCGCGTATTTCTGAAAGGTCAGTAACGAATGTCACAGAATAAATATTGAGAATACCAACAGCATTTACACAAATGTTTTGAAAAGAATTGTACTATCACCCAAGTCCCCCAGGGCAGACCCAGGTTGGGGTCCAGGCAACTCATAAGAGACCAGTTGCAAGAGCGAAAATAAATCGTCTGCAAACTATTAAACAGGTTGCCTGTTACAGTAGTCAAACGTTTAACCCCTTTCCTGCCAAGGTACGTACATTTAGTTTCTGAAATCTTTGCTTATTGAACGACCAAAAGATATCCAAGAAACATGGACGTCAAGTGGTCGCAGCAAGAGGCATAGATCCTCATGAACTCCTGAAGTCGCGGGGGCTCACGAGGATCTACGCCTCTTGCAGCTGGATTGCGTTCACTTTTCTCGGCAGTGAAGGGGTTTATGGTTTGTGTAAACCGAGGCCTCGTAGCGATCCAGTCGGGAGCCAAGCACAACGCGACAGAAAACGTTTGCAACGACCCCGCACGCCTTTCGCTTGGGAGCACAAGACCCTGATGGCGTTACAAGACCTGGGATGTTCGGCCAGTAATGACGGGGAACTTTTGCAACCCCCAGCACGCCTTTCGATTGCAAACAGGGGAACAAACGACACCGTCCGCACGAGCGACAGAAGGGGCGGGCGGTTGCGAAGGTTGCCTATTACATGTGGGTAGGATCAATACCACCTAACCCCCCCCCCCCGCCCCCCCCCCCCCCCCCCCCGCGATACAAATAAACGGCCCTCCCACACCCCTCCAATATACATACCTTAACGACGTCATAAAGCTGCAGCCCGTCCTCGCGGTAATGATAGTTGGGCAGCACGTCCGCGTCCAGAACCCCGCGAGCTTTGAGCGCCTCGGGCAGCGTTCCCTCCACATCCACCCTCCACTCCTTCAAACGTCGGATGCCCAGCTCCCGAATCGTGTCATGTCCCACGGCGGACACCTGAGACATAGGTAAATTAAACCTTCAGTTGATTTGCGTTGTAGTCAAGTACGGTTTATCGTTTATGCGGTCACTATGTGGCTTTAGTTTGAGTGGTTTCCATTAGACAACGGGCAACGGAAGACGAAACGCGCCGAGCACCCGAATAGGCGATGTGCGCAAATCGGACGTAGGTAAAATTTGCACGAGTTTTGCCTAAAACAGTGGATTAAAACCCCGGACAAAACCGCGATACCGTATGTTGGTCCGGGCTTTTAATCAACTGTTTTCGTCGAAACTCGTGCAGTTTTAGCCTACTTCTGATTTCCGGAAATCGTCTGCGATTCATCCGATAGATGTCTGCGATGTACAGTTCGAGTGATAGATGGCACACAACTTGGGTTCTCAAAGATCCTCGCAGAGAATCGCATTTCTATACTATTGAGACCAATCATTCGTTGCAAGTTGACCTAATACGATTCACTTTTAAGAATCTCCTACAATTTGGTCTTAGCCTTACTTGGGTTATACACGAAACAACTTAGATGGCGTTTTGCCCGAAAAACAATCGTAAGCGACCAGTTGCAGCGACTCGATTTCGTAAAAGTGCAGAAATATTTTATGAAATGACTGCCTCATATTATTCAGCCCAGTTCAAACACAAGCTTGTTTTCAAACCTGAAACAGCACGTCGGCAAGATGGACTGATATTGAAATCTGGCCGTTTCCCAAAAAAAGACGTCCATTTTGTGCAAAGCAGTATTTCATTGTATTTCAATGAAAATATCGCTTTGCAGAAAATAAAATGGGCGTATAATCAAACAGATTCACCCGCTTTGACAACTCACTTTATCAAACAGCCCGCCCGGGCTCAGCAGTATTGTACTGGCTGCTGCGTTGATTTCCAGCAGAAACATGAAGTGAGGTTTCAGGAGGCGGAAGATCGGGTGGTTTCCCGATAGCTCGCGGTTGGCGGCCAGACAAAAGCTCTCCATCAGCAGATGGGTGAAGTGCAGATGGGTCAAGACCTGGTGGGAGTTGGCTTCGGCCAGATTGTACCTGGACAAGGACAAAGCCCGTAAGTATCACGTTTGATAAAACTACCAATTTTACTTTTTCAAAAAGGGGCATTT
This sequence comes from Semisulcospira habei, assembly GCA_036245525.1. Classification (NCBI taxonomy): domain Eukaryota; kingdom Metazoa; phylum Mollusca; class Gastropoda; family Semisulcospiridae; genus Semisulcospira; species Semisulcospira habei. Next base: position 190,857,461 of record BTPG01000003.1, read on the forward strand.
TTCACACAGTTGTAAGACTTTCGTGACCGTAGACCTCAATTTGAAAGCTAGCATTTCAGAAAACAATCACGAACATATTTATCGATTTCTGGACCTCGTGACTCTTGGCGTTTCTGAGGGGTCATCCAAATATGCATAGAAAAGACTTATCATCCGATATCTTTGTCCGTGTGGGTCTGAAGTTACAGTATATTAAACAAGAGAAAAATAAACCGAACAGGATCCATCTGCAAGAGACAGATCGTCATGTGGCCCAGAGTTGCGGGGGCCCACGAGGCTCTATTCCTCTTGCCTACATCTTGTACCCATGATTCGCGAACAGGGACTCGTTGGCGTTGAAGTAAAAAGATTACAGACAATCCGTGTGCATTGGCACTTTAGGGGTTAAAAGAGCTGATTAAACGTGATGAATACAAAAAGGGTTTAAAATTAATGTCCAGGTCTCGACGATCATTTCGTCTCGGATCTTTCACATATCTACAGCTACGTTCAAGCCACTAAGATGGTACTGTTCAGATGGTACTGCATGTTTAGTATTTTCACCGACTATTATAACCCATTACATCCCGAGGTTGATTTTCTTTAGATTATTGAGTTGGCCTATGAAGGTTACTTTACCGTTCAGAAGACAGACTGATCATGATGACCACTCTTTAACTATCATGCTCATATCCATTTTATGTTAGCGCGCATCAGGACTTATCCCTTTTAGCCCCAAGGTCACAGTTCTCAAATTTGGAGGTGTTCCCTAACGACTATGATTGATCATAATACAACGGCAGTGTCGGATGAGCTTGGCGCCTGCTGCAGTGCCGGGACTAAATGGGTTAAAGGATTAACAGTCCTGGTTTACACACCACATTTTGGCGAGAAGCCAGGTGTATTCGTCGTCTGTTGGAAGACGGGGTTGTCCGCCCCTGGTTGCTGGAAGAGCTGGATGGCGATTGGCAACAGTTGCTTCTCTTTGTTGACGAAGAGCAGGGCAAGTGGAGCCGTCAATACACGGCCTTCAGGGCCATGTCTGGAAAAGGAAAGTAAGCGTGGTAAGTGTATTATGTTGTTCCACGTTTTACGACGGTTCTAAAAGCGCCCGTTACATGCGCATTGATAAAATGTAATGCAAGGTGCATCACTGCGCACCTCAGGGGCGGATCGGTGGGGTTCCAGGGGTGCTCCAGGCGAAACTTTTGTAAAATGTTATATCAAAGTCCCTTTTCGGGTCGCGCCCCCCCCCCCCCCCACGCCACTCTCCCCTCGTTTTCGACGGGTGGCGAGGTTTAGGTTAAAAGAAGTACTCGCATGTTATCCTCTCGATGTTTCGGCTAATGTATTTGTGTCAGGTTAAAGGGCCCTAACAAAACGCCCCCCCCCCCCAACACTAGAAAACTGATCCGCCCCTGCACCTGGTACAATTAAGCTCAATTGTGTAGATTAGACGCCCAATGGTAAACAAATAATGTAAATGAGCAAGAGATGGTTCAGACAGTAATATTGTACAACAAGCACAGAACGGGCGCCTTCTGACGAACCAGTTTTACTGACGAAACACGAGAGATGAGCATTCACTGATGCTGTTTCCAGTACACAGGTGTGCACTACTTGTGTGCGGGCAACAGTATGTGCGCTTTAACCCGCTCAGCGCCAGCTCATACAGACTTTCTGCAGTCTATGTTAATTCAACACTAGAATACCCTAGCTGTTCCATGAACGTTGATTCAGTGTGTGTCAACATGAGGCATAGATCATGAGCCTCGGCACCTGCGGGGGCTCATAAGGATCTATACCTCTTGCGGTTGGGTGGTGTTCAGATCTGATCGGCACTGAGGGGATTAAACCCCTATGTGCACGCAGTCGCAGGCACCCCATGCAGTCCCGGTGGCTGCATGCACAAGGGGGTTAACAAACCTGAACTCATTCAAGGCGCCCCGTAACGCTATACGAAGCATTCGCAGCTATTGATGCAAGGGTCTCTTGAATGGGTTAAAGTACAAATCCACTGACTAGCACATAACGTAAATTGAAAGCATCTTCGAGAATCCCGTGTTAGACGTAGCTGGCGTTTTCTTCACACAGTGCTATATTACCTTCGTCTAAACTAGCTGTAAACTTCCCTATCAAATATTAAAATGCCAAGAGACCAACATTTGTGCGGCATTGTTACAATTGGAGTGTTTTTACACAACTGTTCATTGTTAATCCAACCAACCAAAACACTAATTCAAGAATTCTCGAGGTTGTAGATCGTCTTGTTCTATACCTGCGTATTTTTGTGGGCTGGTGATTGGGTGCCCGATAGGCGGGGGCAGGGGATCTAACTGTGTCCAGCGCTGACTAATACCCTATGGTATGTGTAACAAGACCCCCCCCCCCCCCCAAATAAATAAAAAATTAAATGATAAGTAAAATTATATAAATAAAAATACCGAACAAAAGCAACGAAACCCATACACAACCAACCAGCCTGCAAGCCAGCCAGCCAACCAAACACCTAACCTGAAGTCCTGCAGGTGTTTCAGATCACACACGAACAGCCTCTTGGCTGCCATCACCTCCGCTGGCGTCTGTCCCTCTAGGAAGGGACGCAACTCATCCTCAGTCACGTCCAGGTTGTCGGGAAAGGAGCAGCAAAGGCGGATCACGGTGGGATCCGGACCGCACAGCCGCTGGTAGCCGAACCACCAGTCTTGGCGCCAGTCATGGTGGTCCAAGCAGGGAGGTCGGTAGTACTGGCCAGTAAGTTCGGAGTACAGCTCTTCTATCTGGGACAGTGTGGACCACGTGGACGGCTCGAGGGCATTGGCGATGTTGTCAATGGTTGGTTTCAAGGCCGTGCCCAGCAGGAAACTCTGCAAGGAGCACGTGTGTGTATAGTGATCGATAAATTTGTGCATGCAGCTACTGGTACCGAGTACACTACCTGTGGCTTCCTCCTGTACCGTTAGCCGACTAATAAACTGATAGAGCCACGCTGGGATTACGCCACAAGTACCCTTCTATTCAAATGAGATGCGAAGCATGCTTGTGGCGTGCGTGCTGACCCAGTGGGCCTGTCTATTTGGAGAGTATTCCCGCTCATGGTACGGTTAACCCATTTAACCCTAAGGGCGCATATCCAGGATTTTGTACGCGTCACCTAACGACTAAGCACCAGCTGTAGGAAATGAATCTACCCCGATAATTTAAGGGTAGTGCTAGATTAACTTGTCCCTCTCAGGTGCCAAGCTTATCTGGCACTACCCTTCAATTATGGCCGATTCATCTTCTGCTGTAGGCCGTCGGGACTAAATGGGTTACTTACATGTAATTAACCATTTTAATCAACCCCTTCACATACTTGGTCGCCCATTTTGCGGGAAACAGTGATCGAGAAAGCTCAATGGTCACAAGATTTCAAAATGACCATACTAAACAGACCTTTGCAACCCGTTGGTTGTCGGTAGAAGTTTTGGTCGAGGTGGTGCCCAAAAGAATCACCTCGACAAAGCAAGTCACCAACAGCCAATGTGGTTGTGTGTTTTTTTTTTTTTTAAGGTCCGTTACGTAAAAATCACCTCGGCAAAAAGCGCCAGGGTCAGTGTTAAAACGGGATCGTGTGACCGAGACAGACTATAACAATAAAATCAGTCGGCAAGAGAGCGACAAACCTTGTAGTCGCTGGAGAATTCTTCCTCTGGCGGCACTTTCTCCACCCGGGCAGGTCCTTCGTTGTCTGGTGACAGTCTGAACAAATGAAAGCAAAGCGCGTTCACTTTTCATTCATTGCCGGAACAATTGCGAGCGACGACCAAATGCAAGAGGCATAGATCCTCACGCGTCCCTGCAGTTGCGGTGGCTCATGCGGATCTATGCCTGTTGCTGACCCCACTTTGAATCCATGTTCCTTGGACCGATGGGGTGCTTATACGTTGGACTTGCCATTTGAAAATCTTGGCCGTTCTTTCGACGTTTCCTCGACTAGCTGTTACTGTCGATACCGTTCAGTAGTTATGCACCTTTTCCGCCGAGCAACATAACTGGTATCAGTAAAGGTTTTAAAGAAAACACTCCCTTAACCCCTTAACTGCCGAGAACAGGTAATCCTGACCTAGCAAGACATATCCCACGAGGCCCAACAATTGCGACTCATGGGGATCTGTGTCTCCTGCTGACGCCACTTCACAGCCATGATCGTTGAACGACCAGGTCTGTTTGGAGTTGAAGTTTTTATCTAAATGCAACCTGCGATCACTGGCATTGAAGGTGTCAAGACTCACTGGTAGGTTTCCCTGGCCGCCTTCAGCCTCTCAGCGCGCATGTCCGGAAAGGGGTCGTTTTTTGGGAGGGAGGTGTCCAGATGCGAAACCTTGTACACCTTGTCCGCCGCCACCCATCGGTTGAACGGGAACACAAACTGCAAAGTCACGAAACGAGCAGATCAGTCGTTGACTCGTTCAGTGCCGAGAATCTATAATCTGTTGTGGGCCTGTCCCGCGCTTGTCTCCATCCCAGAATCTGTTATGGGGTCATATGTTCGTCAAAGTGTCATGTTTGCTTGCAGGCCCACTACTGCCGTAACTGTTCAAGATACACTTATGTAACATATGGTTACGAAACCCTACACAGATCTAGTTATGGTTCATTTAGACACAGAACAATTCAGTTCAGCACACTGTCTTTATATCCAGTAAATCGACAATGACTCCAATCGGTTATATAAATACAACGCTATCAGAACGAGAAACAGCTAAACAGATTGATACGCCAACGTGACGGCTGCGCAGAAGAAATAAGTGCAATTACGCGTGTCCAATCTAGTGTTCAAATGGTGCTGAAATGCGTCTTTAAATTTACTGAAAGTTTTAATTTAGTATCAACCTTGAAAGTGTGTTTTGTTCAGGACACCGATTAACTCGTTTATTGACCCTGTTAAAAAGAAAATGATGTATTTTATCTTTTGGGGTTATTCTACGTTGGATGTGTCCGATTATATGTATGCTTTATTCGAAAATGTAATTATACGACAAACATTAAAGGGTGGAACCTGTCGCACAGGTACTTGCAAGCAAAGGGCCATCACAAAATAAATTTGTTTTTGCTTTAGATATTGAGCCTACTGTCCAAGAAACCTTATTGTTTGTTATAGCCCTTGGTTGACACAGGGTCTGATTAGTCTTGAAAATAAATTAAACCGCACTCATTGTGGCAAGCTATTTTCCTGTTAGACGTATTAGCAAATGTCATGTGTGGACTGCTAGTTGTGTTCTACACCGACTCGTAAGAAATTTGAATAAATAAACCACTAGACCGCAGAACTTCCGGTACAAATTTTTCTTTAAAATATACATTAACCCTGTTAGCCCCAAGATCCCATTTATCAAATTCTGGAGGTGTTGCCTGAAGGCCGTTCTTAATTAAACGAACCTTAGTTCGCCAACTCTGACGATCTAGAGTTCACGATCTCGGGCGAACCAGGTTGGTTCTTAATTGGATGTTCTAAAGATACGGCGAACCTAGTTCGAAGTAGTTCGCGAACCCGCCTCGGCAAACCATAGTTCACTGTCCAGAAAAAGATCGCTCGACATGCCGAGCGATCCAAGTCGTACCTCTTCCCCGATTGGTCAAAACTTTTACCCTCTTCTGCGTTGGAGATAAGATAGTAACCGATAGAACTATGGAGGATTGATTGATTGTACATTGCTTAACGTCCCGACAGCAACAAGGCTTTCTCAGGACGTGCCTGCACTGCTTGTGAAAAAAATAAAAAAGAAACAGAACATTGAATGTATGTCGCCAGCCGGTCAAATACGTTAAATAAACCTAACACATGGGCCTAAATAAAGCTAAGACCATTTAGCAACACACATCCAATATCAAGAGCTACAGGCAGTGCAGACAGTAGGGAGAGTTTTAAAAAGGCAAATACAGGTGAATGGACAAAGGGTAGACAGAAACACATGCCCCAGAATAGAGAGAAAAACCCACCCTGTGGGGCTGACCAGGGTGACCCTGGGAACTAAAAAATACCTAACCCCACCCAAGTCCCCCAGGGCAGACCCGGGTGGGGTAGAACTATGGAGGACGGCGATATTTCACTCGTGCGAAGAACAAGACCTATTTTATTGATTTGTGGGAGGCGCAACGCTGTTTGTGGGATCGCTACTGCAAGGAGTACAAAAACAAAAATCGTTCAAATCGCGAAGCGGCACAGCGGCAGCCATTTTAAACAAATTCGCAGACAGTAAGTACGCCGAATCAAGCACTTCAGTAAAGAAAGAGAACCATGGTAAACCTGATTTGCTGAAGTTCGCCTAGGTTCGTTCAACCGCAATTATGAAACAAACCAAAAGATCGCCGATCTTCTCCGATCTAGGTTTACTGAACAGAAGGTTCGACCAATTAACAGCTTTAACGATTATGTACAGTTGCACGAGATGGATTGACCATGACAATTCAAGGTAAGAGCCGGATTGGCTTCGCGCCTGAATGCGCGAAGCTAATCTGGTACTACCCTTGGAATTATCATGGTCAAGCCATCTCCTGCTGTAGGGGATCCGGGGATAAACGGTTTAACTTCAGTCCATTTGTTCACACTCCAATAATTGGTATAGAGACGACGAACTCTCACTTGTCCATTTGATCGGGTAAATATGGCCGCTACACTAACAAAATTATGTATACAAGTGTCTTGGGTGTCGTTCACAAACCAGAAAGTAGGTCAAGGTTTAAATAGGGCTGATTCCATTCCAACTGACTACAGTCAAACTGCACACTGGTTTTGTACTGTGTAATCTGCAGATGTTCCACATCACTTTCCACGTCTCGTGATAATGAACCCGTTAATGATGCAGACAGAAAACGATACAGTAAAAAAAATAAATTGCGTTGTTATATTGCCAGGCAGTATATTTTTGCTTTCATACTTCAAACAGCACAAGCAAAAAGCACTTCCAGTAAGCAAAAGAATCTCGGGGCCGACATGAGCTTTAATTAAACCGTGCACGACTGTGCCGTGCACGGTTTAATTAAAGCTGATGTCGGCTCAGATTTAAAAAAAAAAACTTTTGCTAACTGTGTAGCTTACCTCCGAGCCGTCGCTGGTTTCTATGGTAACGCTCTCCAGGTACCATTCGCTCATCAGCCCCGAGTTGTCACGTCTTAACTCCAGCACGTGCGGTTTGTCGGTCAGCGCCTTCGTGTCAAGGGCCTTCAGCGTGAACAGGTCCTGCTGGCCGCGCTCGAATTCGTTTCGGAAGAAATTGTCTAGCGGGATGGGTGGCGTCACGTTGCCCTCGACGTCATAGATGACGATAGTGACGTTGGCGTTCGTGCCCGCGTCTTTGACGTCACCAATCTTGACGTGCACATTGTAGACGTTGCTTGACATCGTTATAGGTAGTGCCGTGGTTAATTTTGGCGTCCTGTATAAAACAGATTCGACTTGCTCAAGGAAAAACCCGACGCGCTAGGTACCTAATCCAGACCTAACGGGTCCCCGCCATTAATCTCTACACGCCAGCTTGCGTTTTTGAAATATTGTAAATTCAACGCCAAAGATCTACAAAGTGGTTTCAGCCAGAGGCATATATCAGAAGCCCCTGGCAAATGCGGGGGCTCATGACAATCTATACCTCTTGCAGAGGGGAAGGGGCACTTTTTCTCGGAAGTCAAGGCGTTAACCCATTTAGCCCCGACGGCCTACAACAGGTGATGGAGCGGCCATGATAATTCAAGGGTAGTGTGGTTGGCGCTATTAGGCGCCAAGCTAATTTGGCACTACCCTTCAATTATCATGGTCGAACCATCTCTTGGAACTGGTACATCGTTAAGTGAAACTTCTAAAATTTGAAAAATGTGGCCATGGGGTCAAATGGGTTAACCATCTACAAATGCGAGTTAATAAAGAAACACGTTTAGAATGAACAAGCAGAAAATAGTTTACTTGAAGTAGGCTTACTTAAAGTAAACTTTTGTGCTCGTCCTCTCAAAACGTGCGTCTAACCAGCAAAGTTAAGGGCTTGGAAAGGACGAGCAACAAAACTGTTTATGCTCCAAGTTTCAAAGCGTGCTTTTTTGTCGGGTTTTTCCTAAGGAAGAGTGAACATAAAACTGAACCGAGTTTTGTTTTGTGTTCACGACGCCATATAAAATTATCTCATTACATCCTCGGGATAAAATTAATATTTTGACATCCTTTTGGCGTCTGTCAGTTATGTAGACTGATCGACCATACTAGTTTAAGGGATGTCAGAATAGCTTGGCTCCAAGCTATTCCGACACCACCCTTTAAACTATCATGTTCGACACTCATCCTGTCGTAGCTTATCAGGGTTAACAAAAACATGTTGCGGTAACTACTGTAGTCATCTTCGTAGCCGTTCTAAAAATGAAATATTGAAACGAAAAGAAACGAGTAACGTAACCGAAACTCGTCACTATTTCCACCTAGTTCGCAACAGCTAGATGTTGGGGCTGACGTCGGTCTCGCGTATAGCTGTGCGCGGACCAGCTGCTGCCGACGCGTGCCCGATCAGTCTTTGCTTACCGGGCAGTAGCTGAGAAGTATTCTTTAAGATTTGTATTAACCCTTTGGGTGTCAGTAGCAATTTTGGTCGAGGCGATTCCTACTGGAATCATCGACCAAAACTGCTATCGACACCCGACAACTATTAACTTTAAAAGCCAACTACCGCTGTAACTGTTCAAAAATACTCTTCTGTAACACATGGTGACGAAACGCTGCACACATGTCTTGTTATGCTTCATTTAGACACAGGACAATCCAGTTCAGCATACGTCTTTATATCAAGTAAAATGACCGACTCCATTCCGTTCTAGAAATTCAACGCTTTCGGTACCGGAAACCGCTAAAAATATACTGACACGCCAACGGCTGCGCAGAATAAATAAGTGCGACGATGCTCTGGCTGCGTGTCCAAAGTGCTGTTACAGTTCATTAGGTGTGTCGACACGGCATAATGACCACAAATGGTGCTGAAGTGTCGCCAGATTTATGCGTAATGGTACTTTAAAACAGTCGTGATGCTCTTTGAAACCACGTGTTTTTTTTTTACCTCTATGCTTCTTAACTGCGAGAATCGCCTGTATAGTGCAGGCACAAAAAAACAGCTATTCTGTTATGGTGTAAATAATATACGTCTGCAGTATACAAAAGATCTTCGGGCCGACGGCGGCCGCAGTGGGCACGCGGTCGGCCCGAGGGCCTTTTCGCCATATTTTCTTTCTTGTTTCTCGGTCGTCTTGTTTCGGTTTTGTTTGGGTTCCCTTGCATTTAGTAGACACACTGAGCCTTACCGACATAGGCTGGTTCAGATAGGCGTTTTCAAGACGTATTTATTCCTACTACTGACCGTCAGTTTTTAAGTGACAAAAAGAAAAACATACTGCTAAAAGCGAGTAGAACGATGTACACTGTATTGTTGATAAAATCGTGAACATGAATTTGTCTACCCCAGCCTGTGCTCACCAGTGCCCGAACCATCAATAGCCAGTCTCCTCCCAACGCGCAAAATCGCAACATTCAGTTCCCACGCACGATGTCACCACTGTACTTGCGCGCATGCACATAGAGCCTAAAACTGCATTTTTCTATTATAAATCAAACACACAATGTCAGGGCTGTAATACTCACACGCAACTTTGAAGAGTTCAGCAAAGACCGGTCCCGGTTCTAACGCTTACCTATCGCAGAAATTTTCAAAATGGATTCTTTTACTTTAGATCATTGTCTTTTATACTCAAACCACAGGAAGGACATGAGAACCTAAAATATTTTCACTGACAACGGCTCTGAGCCTCTACAGAGTCTCAAAGCCGCGGTCAATTGACATACCTGTTTAGGTTTCCTATTCCTGTGCCGGCCAGGCAACCTCACGAAAGTAGTGATTTTCAAGTTTCACGCTTCAAGCATGCTGCCAAACTCAAGGTTGTCGTGATATAGCTGATGTTGCCAATGTAACAAGTTGAGTTGCTGGAACAAGCGGGGTAATGGGTGGTGTGGGTACCATCACGGCTACACTGACCACTTCTTTTGCGATTCACGAAGGTGGGTGGGGGTGAGGTGGTGGTGATGGTAGTGGGGGGTGGAGGGGGGGCTGAACGAATTTCTATCTTATCTGGATTCAAACTCACGACCTTTTGGTCGAGAGTCGAACGCTGTACTACCCACTGCCCTGAGAGGGGCCTTTGTCAGGCGACTCGTCGTTAACCAATTAACCCCGCGGCTGCATTTCCCAGTTTTAGAGGCGTCACCTTAACTATGAACCAGTTGCAGAAAATGGATCAACTATGATCATTCAAGGGTAGTGTCAGATTAGCTCGGGTTGCCGATAGGGATATCTACAAGAAAGCTTTCGTCATGCCCGACGGTCATTGGGAGTTCCTGAAGATGCCTTTTGAAATGGTGAACAGTGGCGCCACTTTGAAGAGAGGACTGAAAAAGATCCTAGAGGATATGCAGAATGTGGTCTTTTACTGGGACGACATCTTGGGCCAGACCTGGGAAGATCCCCTCAATGCCCTCCGAGAACTGTTCCAGCGTCTGTCAGATGCGAATTTCACCATCCGACCAAGCAAGTGTATCTTTGAGGCAGACAACGTGGATTTCGTCGGGCACCGGTTGAGCGTAGGCTTGGATGGACATGACAACGTGAGAAAGATCATGGATGCCCACGACCTACTACCAAGACGCAGGTTGGCTCATTCATGGGACAACCCAACGAGGTGAGGTGGGAGGAGGCTCAAGAGCGAGCATTTCAGGCACTTCGTGATATCCTGACCGAGAAGCCCATTCTACACCTCCCCGACCTATTGAAGACCTCCGTCCTGAGGACCGACGCCTCCAACGACGGAGTGGGTGCCATCCTAATGCAGGAGAATGATGGGAAACTTTACCCAGTGAGCTACGCCAGCTTGAAGTTAACCCGAGCCGAGTAGAATTATTCTACCATCGAGAAGGAGTGCTTAGCCATCATCTGCGGAGTGAGGAGGTTTGAGCTGTACCTGCAGGTACCATGTGTGCTGCAGACGGACCATCAACCATTGAATTATCTCAACTTTATTTTCTTTGTTCAGGACAGTTTAAAGGAACTGTGAAACGATTATTTCAGAGTAATTTATTTGATTTGATTTTTTTATGTGAGATTGTTAGTGTTTATAGTTTTGTGTAGTTTAACAGAGCCACAACTGTGTTTTTAGGTTATATAAAAATCTTTTTTTTTTTTTAATTTCGTCCTTAAAAGCGAGGTAATGTTATGTTTGTGGTTGCGTTACTGTGTTCTGAGGTTTGAGAAGAAATTTTGTTCTAAAAAGGTGGGTTGGGGGGTGGGGAGGTAAATTTATGTTTGTGGTTGTGTTTATTCTTTTTAGAGCATGTGTGTGTTGATCATAGGAAGGATCCTATATTCATTTGAGTTGTTTTGGATAAGAATTACGTACCTTTTTAGTGATAATTTAAAATAAAAATAGAAACAAAATAATAATAAAATTTTAAAAATTGAATACACAGAATAATAGTAACACTCAACATTCATCTTATACCCCCCCCCCTCCCCCCCCCCCCCACACACACACAAACACACACACACACACACACACATTATACATAAATACATGTGGTACATGAAAGTATTAACCATCAGGTTTGTTTAAATAAATGCCCAGTGATGTTATATTTGGCTCATTAAGTAATCGAAAAGTTTCGTTTTTAAGATTCCAAGCGAGGCTATAGTCTTCAAATGTGCAGGAATAGTGTTTCTGTTGTGTTTCTATCACAAACGGTCCAGAAAATGATAAACTAGTTTAAAGAGGTCAATTTTAGGCAGAGGTAGAGGTAAAGTATTGTTCCTTGAGGTCCGTTCGCGTTCTTGATGTGCTATAAATTTTTTGGTTAGATACTGCGGTGTGATGTTATTTAATATCTTGTGCATGAGGATGCATTTGTTGAAACTAAGTTGTTGACGCAGGCCGAGAATGTTTAGATGTCTAAATTTGTCTGTGGTAGGAATGGGCCGCGTATCTATCATTTGGACAGCTCTTTTATATATATATATATAGAGTTTAACCTGTTCTTGTGAACATCACTACAACCGTCCCAAACTATGGAGACATAATCAACGTGAGACTTGATATGGGCAGGAAACAACAGTTTACGAGTATGTGTATCCGTTACTTGTCTAAACTGGGACAACAGGAAAGTGTTTATAGCAATGGATGTACAGACTGTATTTATATGCGTCTCCCAACATAGTTGTTCGTCAACGTGTATTCCCAAGAATTTACACTCTGTGACTTGTTCTATCGGTTTAGCGTTCAGTTGTAAATGTAACGACTGTGGTCAGCGTTGGTGTTTTTTGTCGTGTAGTGATTAAAATATCCTTTGTTTTTCCTGGATGAAGAACCAAATGATTCACTCTACACCTGTCGTAAACCTCACTGAGACTACTTTGTAAGCTAAGGTTAATATCAGCTGTTTTGTTTTTTTTAAACCCGAAACATGGAGGCTCGTATCGTCCGCAAACAGTCTGCAGTTGACATCATTGCTAGTAATATGCAAGGGCAAATCATTAATGAATATTATAAATAAATGAGGTCCCAAGATCGACCCCTGGGGGTTACCGTAGTTAACTTGTCCTTGTTTAGAGTATTTTCCATGGGTATTCACCTTTTGTTTTCCGTCTTTTAGGTATGATCTAAAGAATGCTATGGC
>BTPG01000003.1:190887663-191052663 GCA_036245525.1 Semisulcospira habei
ACGATGACGATGCAGTGTACATCTGGTATCGTCTCGATGGCAGTCTGTTCAACCTCAGACGACTGCAGGCCCACACCAAAACCATAGACCAACTGATTCGTGAGCTGCTCTTTGCTGATGACGCTGCCCTCGTTGCACACAGAGAGAGAGAGAGAGAGAGAGAGAGAGCCCTGCAGCGTATCACATCCTGCTTCCCAGACGCTGCCCAGCTCTTTGGACTCGAGGTCAGCCTGAAAAAGACAGAGGTCCTCCATCAGCCGGCACCCAAGGTAGAGCATCGCCCTCCCCACATCACCATCGGCGATTTTAAACTGAAGTCAGTGCACCAGTTTACCTACCTTGGCTGCATCATCACATCAGACGCCAAGCTGGACAAGGAGCTGGACAGCAGGCTGGCAAAAGCGAACAGAGCTTTCGGGCGTCTATATTAGCGGGTGTGGCACAATCAACAGCTGAAAACAGGCACCAAGATCAGCATGTACAGAGCTGTCGTCCTCACAACCCTGCTGTATGGTTCAGAGTCTTGGGCCCTCTACCGTAGCCAACTACGACTCCTCGAACGCTTCCACCAGCGCTGCCTGCGTACAATCCTGGGCATTCACTGGAGTGACTATGTCACCAACGTCGCGGTCCTTGAACAAGCAGAAACTGTGAGCATCGAGGCTTTGCTGCTGCGGACACAGCTCCGCTGGGCGGGGCACGTCTCCAGGATGGAGGAACATCGCCTACCCAAGATCACCCTGTTCGGCGAGCTCGCCACTGGACACAGACAGAGGGGCACCAAAGAAGAGATACAAAGACTGTCTCAAGAAGTCTTCATTCGCTGCGGACCCTGACACCTGGCGCTCCACCATGTACAAGGCAGCTGTCTCCTTTGAGGACTCGCGCAGAGCTAGCCCTAAAGACAAGCGGCTCAGGAGAAAAAAACAGAGATGCCGCAACTCAGAACCCTGGCCAGACCTTCCTTTGCAGCCACTGCGGTCGAACCTGCCTGTCCCGGATTGGCATCCGCAGTGACGAGCATGCCTGCAGACGTCGTGGGCAACCCCCATAGACTTTTCCTATAGTATCTTCGTTCGCGAAGTCAATGGGATTGGATTGTACATTACTTAACGTCCCGACAGCAACAAGGCTTTCTCAGGACGTGCCTGCACTGCTTGTGAAAAAATAATAAACAAAATATTGAATGCATGTCACCAGCCGGTCCAATACGTTAAATAAACCTAACACATGGGGCCTAAATAAAGCCAAGACCATTTAGCAACACACATCCAATATCAAGAGCTACAGGCAGCGCAGACAGTAGGGAGAGTTTAAAATAGGAAAATACAGGTGAATGGACCAAGGGTAGACATTGATTGATTGTACATTGCTTAACGTCCCGACAGCAACAAGGCTTTCTCAGGACGTGCCTGCACTGCTTGTGAAAAAAATAAACTAAACAGAACATTGAATGTATGTCGCCAGCCGGTCAAACACATTAAATAAACCTAACACATGGGGCCTAAATAAAGCCAAGACCATTTAGCAACACACATCCAATATCAAGAGCTACAGGCAGTGCAGACAGTAGGGAGAGTTTTAAAAAGGCAAATACAGGTGAATGGACAAAGGGTAGACAGAAACACATGCCCCAGAATAGAGAAAACCCACCCTGTGGGGCTGACCAGGGTGACCCTGGGAACTAAAAAATACCTAACCCCACCCAAGTCCCCCAGGGCAGACCCGGGTGGGGGCACCAAGGGTAGACAGAAACACATGCCCCAGAATAGAGAGGAAAACCCACCCTGTGGGGCTGACCCGCGAAGTCAAGCCAAGAACATGTCTTTGACCTGAGAGAGAAGCTGGAGGATACCTTCAGGGTGGCTCGAAAATAACTGGAAACAGGTACAGAGCAAGGAAAGCATTACTATGACCGTAAAGCCAAACCTCGACGCTTCCAGCCAGGTTACTCGGTGTTGGTTCTTCTCACCACCGACAACAACAAGCTTCTGACGTAGTGAAAGAGACCCTACGTGGTTGACGCAGTGGCTGGAATCAACGACTACAGAGACAAGATCAACAACAAGATACCACGCGAATCTGATGAAGAAGTACGTCGAGAGATGTCGTAAGGACAAACCACAACAAGCGGAATCGGTGCGTCTGGCTGACGAGAGACGACGAGAACCTGTTCAACCTAAACAAACTCCGACTCAAGGAGGGTGTTGAAGACATCCATATCGGTCAAAACCTGACACAGAGACAACACGAACACCTGAGAGCTCTGCCTACGCAGTTCCAACATCGGTTTACGCCTGACCCGGGGACAGCAGACACTGCAGCATGAAGTTAATCTGACATCAAACGAGCCGATTTGTCTACCTTATCAGTTGATTGATTGTACATTGCTTAACGTCCCGACAGCAACAAGGCTTTCTCAGGACGTGCCTGCACTGCTTGTGAAAAAAAAAAAAAAAAAAAAAACTAAACAGAAAATTGAATGTATGTCGCCAGCCGGCCAAATACGTTAAATAAACCTACAACATGGGGCCTAAATAAAGCTAAGACCATTTAGCAACACACATCCAATATCAAGAGCTACAGGCAGTGCAGACAGTAGGGAGAGTTTTAAAAAGGCAAATACAGGTGAATGGACAAAGGGTAGACAGAAACGCATGCCCCAGAATAGAGAGAAAAACCCACCCTGTGGGGCTGACCAGGGTGACCCTGGAAACTAAAAAATACCTAACCCCACCCAAGTCCCCCAGGGCAGACCCGGGTGGGGGTCTACCTTATCAGACGAGGGACGAACTGAAGAAAGACATCAAGGAAATGCTGGACATGGAAGTCATCAGGGAGTTCAAGTCACCATATGCACCATATGGGGAGTGAGGAGGTTTGCGTTGTACCTTCAGGGAGTACCATTTGTGTTGCGGACCTTGAACTATCGTAACTCTGCCAAAGTCACAAACTCCCGTATCATGAGATGGGCAATGTTGTTACAGAACTTTAACATTAAGTTACAGTCAATCAAGGGTTCACAGAATGTCGGAGCGGATTATCTGAGTACAGCAGTTTAAAGGAACATTTCTTTTCTTTGTTCAGGACGGTTTAAAGGAACTGCGAGACAATTATTTCAGAAAAGTTTATTTGATTTAATTTTTGATATGGAGGTTGTTAGTGTTTATCGTTGTGTGTAGATTGACACTGCCACAATTGTGTTTTGTTGCGAAGAATCTTTTTGAAATTTCGTTCTAAAAAGGAAGGCAATGTTATGTTTGTGGTTGTGTTAATCTTTTTAGGGCACGTGTGTGTTGATCATAGGAAAGAATGCGATGTTCAGTTGAGTTAATTTAGATTAGAATCATGTACCTTTTTAGTACGATTCCGCTTGAGAAACGTAAACACTAAGTGGTATTAGCAAGAGGCATAGATCTTCACGTGCGCGCTCCCGTAAGTGCGGGGGCTCATGAGAATCTATGTCTAGCAACTGAATCGCCTTTACGTTTTCTCGGCAGTTGTGTTAGAGAGGTGACATCAAAACATTACTGCGCTGGTCTGAACAAGTTTCCCGACAAAAGCAAATTTGGACCAACACTTCTGATTGGTCTAAAATTCTGAAAAGTGCAAGAGATATAGATCCTCATGACTCCCCGCAATTGCGGTGGCTCACGAGGATTTATTCTCTTACTGACGTCATTCTGTACGCAGTGCACGCTGTGTATGTTCAGGCTGTAACCTTTTCTGTTTATCGTACCGGTGATAAGATGGTTTAGATTTCAGACGCACAATATACGTACAGTGGCAGTGAAGGGATTAAAAGCAGTCATGATGCACTTTGCAACCTACGGATACGCGTGCGTCAGCAGTTGCATTATTGTACGTTTCACAATCACGTCTATAGCACGAAAAACAGCTATTCACCGTCATGGTGTTAAATACTATGCGTATAATGTATGGTTAAATCAATCTCTTCTTTCTTACTCCTCTGTTGTCTGTTTTTGTTTGGTTGTTTCCCCCATAGCCGTTCTCACGCTAAACCGCACCCGGAATCATCCCTAGCCTTTCCCCAAACCAGCCAAATCTTCACACGTAGTTCCCACACACTCTGTAACAAATGTGCTTGCGCGCGAGCGCACACAAAGCTTTAACCCGTTCAGCACCGAGAAAATTTGAACACCACCCAACCTGCAGGAGGTATAGATCCTCACGAGCCCTCGCAGTTGCGGGGGCTCATGAGGATCTATGTCTCTTGCCGACCCCAATTCGAATCCAGGTTCCTGGGACAGCTATGGCCGTTTATGAACGACCATATTTTACTCTATAGTGTTGAACGAACGAAGAATGCAGAAGCACAATCTGAACCAACTGGCGATGAACGGGTTAAAATGCAATTTCAGATATTGACACACAATGTCAGGTAGGTAGTATACTCACAGGCAACTTTGAAGCGTTCAATGACGGTCGGTTCAAGTTCTAACGTTCACCACTCGCAGAACTTTTCAAATGGATTGTTTTCCCTTCCGACCCTTCTCCTTTATACTCGAACCACAGGACAAGATAACGTACATTGATTATGTCCCCCGACATCTCTGCTTCAAACATTTACAGTCTCTTAGCCGCTGTCAGAGGACGAACCTACTGTACGTTTCTTTTTCCTGTGCTAGCTAGGGAATAGACGGGAAGTGTTTCGCGCTCCACCAACACTATGAAGGAAAACCACGCGATCGCGTTCTTGAAACCATTGGCCTGGACGAGTAAAGTTTAAGGCCTATGGCACGGCGCGGTATGGCTCGTCAGTATACTCCGATACAATTTACTTTCCACACCACGGTTAAAACTCGCTCCTTAACCCATTACATTCCGAGGATGATTTTTTTTTTTAAAGCTCATTGTCCTATGAATGCTACATTACAGATTAGGAGATAGACCCTTTTAGTTGAAGAGTGGTGCCAGAATAGCTTGGCGCCTCAGGCGCCAAGCTATTCTAGCACCACCCTTAAACTATCATAATAAAATTTATTTCAAGTAGTGGTGTATCAGAATGAAAAGGGTTAAAAAGATCGGTTTTGATCAATACATCCACGGGCACAATTTACCTCAAACGTTTTATGCAAGGATCATTTTCCCCCAACTACTGAAAACTTCCCTTCAAAACGTATGAACACATTTTCTTTAAAGCATATACAATTTTTAAGAAGCCACAACCATCTGTCAAGAAGTGTTTATCTTTAGAAGTAAACTACAAAGATGAGGATTTCATCCCCGAGTCAACCGTATTGTTTGGAGCTCACATGCGTTTTTGTTTTAATAACACTCAAGAGTTGTTCATATTTTTAAGCTTATCCTTCCGATCCATTTCCCTCCTCTCTAAGCCAACGTCTGATCAACACACATGCCGGTGCACACAAATAAAGACGAAAATACGGTGTCTTTAGCACACTGTGGGCTCGATTAGCGACAGGAATTCTGAAGTAGAATAGCACGAGCAGCAAAATAACGTCACAATAAACCTGACGTCATAGCATCGCTAGTCTCACGACGCTGTGTACACAGCGACGTATTTGAGGTTTCACGTCACTCATCCGAAAGGCACACAGCCTCTTCCACGGCCGATTTATTCCACATGGCCACTTCCAGCGTTGACCGATTCGAGTATATAGTGGTACCCAAAACTTGCAAAAACGAAATAATCACTTAAACAATTGAAGAGGTATAACGCCGATTACGAACTCATTGAATGTCTATCTCCAAACTAGCTATATCCGAAATTCCAAGTGAATAGAACAAAAATTATAGATTCAAATTTGGGTCAACCGACCTAATATACTGAACGGCAATTTCTCTTGAACGAGTCAACCGGTTTGAATATGCTAGAAGTCTCTCCGAAATACACCTCGATCAAAACATTTACTAATGCTCCAGGCCTATACGTACAAAACTCCGGAGACACTCGCGTCTGCATACATACACACTGCGCTTCCCGCCAAATGTACGGTCAACAGCGCGGTTAGCCTAGCTAGGCACGACGTAATTTTTGTTGTGTCATTTCACCGTCAGTCTGATGTGCGCCCGCATATTCGTCATTTGCATGCTACCGAACGTGCTCCGACGGCGCCCCCCCCCCCCCCCCCCCCAATCTCAAAGTCTATCGTATTTTCAATACGGTAGACAAGATAGGTCGACATTTTCATGAGATGCAAAAAGATTCACAAGGCAGTCGCCGATTGCAATGGAAACCGAACATAATTGCAGGTTTGTATAAAAGGGTGGTAACATGTGCGGTCGCTTACCTATTAAACCACACAGAAAAGCGAACCTAGCGCGTGGGACAACTAATGTGCAGTGCAGAAACCTGAACATGTTTCACCAACGGTTTTATTACCGTTTGCTGCAAATCATGAAACACTGTCCGCTGTCACTACTAGCGATATAGATGAAAATAGGGCCGATATTCTTTATCAAAGCAGGAATATTTCCTGGATACATATGCAAATATACTGTGGCGCAAAAGAGACATTTTTGAAACGGATTCCTAAAATGTCGCCTTTTTGCGCCACAGTACACTTTTGGGATCAAGGTCACACGCCATCAAGCACAGAATCAATATTCAGCTTTCTGTAGACGTTTCCCATTTATTCTACATTCCGTCTTGAAACCCGAGAAAAAAAACCAGCAACGCCCAAAAAACTTTGCTTTCAACACAATAAAGAATCCCTAACAGCAGAAAGATACGCACGGTTTCAAAACCATTTCCTTCGAAGCACCAGTCTAAACTAAAGACAAATATTCATGGCTGCAACTCAATCTTCGCTGAAATTTTGTAATTGTTCGTTGCAGTAGGCCAGCGTAATGAAATTCCGAGGCCTGAACCCACAGACGAGGAAACATTCCGAGCACACGGAAACACCCCCCACAAACCACAGACACACACACAAGGACGCATACACGTGCAGCCGGTTGATTTTTTTTTATTTCCTTGTTTGTGACGTGGTCCTCAGAAAAATAATCAACACCAATGGTTGAACACTGGTTGCCTCCAGCGAATCAGCGAATCGAGGGACACAACCAGTGTACAGTGGTCACTTGCACAAGGGTGCCAAGATCGATACTGCTAGACTTGGTACCGTTTCTCTGAAGACTTCCTGCAAGCAAAGGTGTACTGAATATGTCAAGATCCTAGATACTGATGGAGTTGGGGATGAGCGCAGGGTTCAGGACATCGTAGCCGGGTTTTCGCGTCTTGTTGCGCTCCAGCACCGCCTTCTCAACCGTCTCTAGCTCCCTCTGGAAACGCTCGCCCACCATCACGGCAGGTGGATCGACGATGAAGGAGCCCAGTGGGGTGCCGAGGCGGGCGTTGCAGCGAGAGCTAAAGAGACTGACAGCTCGCATCGTGCGCAGGAGGGAGTTCTTGTCAGCAATCATCTTGGCAACGTCCACTTCGCTCCGAGGAAGCTGGAATGAAGCGACGATTCAACACTGTGCTGGTCTGTGACTCTGGACCTTACGGCCTCGAGGACGCAAGGTCCGAAGTCATAGACCAGTAATCAAATATGTCACATACGCAGCTAGTTTCACGTTTAGTGAAGTTTGCTGTAAATAAATACAGAAATTGCTTACTATGTAAATAAACAAATGAAGAGACAGGCACAAAGTTGTATAAAAAAAGGAACTACACAAATACAGTCTACAAACGGGTCATCAGTATATCGCGATACCTGGGAACCATGAAGTCAGATCGCGTTATTCTCTATCACTATTGTATTGCTGAATTTAAAGACAAACCTCTTGGTTGGCAATACGGGCCTACGACAGCGAAGTCTGACGTCGGCGTGACAACCTTTTCCTCACCGGAATTCCGTGGGAGCTAGAGACCCCGACAGTGTTTTAACAGATACTGCAGGTTATTGGAGTGGCTAATACTGAGGCTGACCTCGATTTTAACCCTTTGGCTGTCGGTAGCGGTTTTTAGTCGCAATGATTCCTGCAGAATGTCGGGTGTTATTCCTGCAATGATCATAGCGACAAATACCTCTACCGACACCCAAAGGATTAATATTTGCTAAAGGAATATGACCAGTTTCTGACCTTATCGGTGGGCGGGTCCCCCAGCAAGACAAACGGGTAGTTGGGAGCGTATCCGAAGTGGTCGTACTGGGGAAAGTTGACTGCCGCGTGCCCCACGCTGCACGTGAAGATGACGCTCGTGATCAGCAGCGCGAGCTGGTCGACCGAGGTCAGAGCACCGTGGGTCAGCGGGAGGCCGTGTATTCCGTAACCGCCCTCGGCGCGGGGCTTGACCAAAACAGCTGCCCAAGCCTGAACCTCCGAGTCTGCCTGGAGTTCCTTGTCGCCATGGTAGTAGATGTTGATGTAGGCCGTCGCGTACTTCTGAAAGGTCAGGAACGAATGTCAGAGAAATGTTAATACCAACAGCATTTACACAAATGTTTTGAAAAGAATTGCAATATCTCAGCGTCAGTGTATCGCCATACTTGGGCGCCAGTCAGCCAGCATTATTCGAGTACGTGTTAACTCATTCGAGACGTGCCGTCTCCAGATACGCGACTTAAGCTGCGTATCCGGAGGCGGCACGTCCCGAATGACTTGTACTTTGTTCGGAAATGACAGGGTCAAAATTGCACATGCTTTGACGAAAACCTTAATCCAGGACAAACATGCAATATCGCATTTTTATCCGGCCTTCCGGTTTAGTTTTCGTCCACAGACGTGCAGTTTTCTGGCCTACTTCCAACCCTTCCGAGTGTCGGTAGCGGTTTACTGTAGGAATCATGGCGACCAGAAAACCGCTACCAACACCTAAAGAGCTAATTTAACCTCTGAAAACTCTGTATATACTTTTAGAAAGTAGCAACCAAGAAAAAGATGCTCTTAGCCTTACTTGGCGGTACACGGGACAGCGAAGGTGACATCTGCCCTAAGGCAACTCATAAGATCATTGTACATTGCTTAACGTTCCGACAGCAACAAGACTTTCTCAGGACGTGTCTGCACTGTTTGTGAAAAAATATAAATATTGAATGCTTGTCAGCAGGTCCAATACTTTAAATAAACCTACGACATGGGGCCTAAATAAAGCCAAGACCATTTAGCAACACACATCCAATATCAAGAGCTACAGGCAGCGCAGGCAGTAGGGAGATTGATTGTACGTTGCTTAACGTCCCGACAGCAACAAGACTCAGGACGTGCCTGTACTGCTTGTGAAAAAAATATAAAACAGAATATTGAATGTGGCCAGCCGGTCCAATACGTTAAATAAACCTACGACATGGGGAATAAATAAAACCAAGACCATTTAGCAACACGCATCCAATATCAAGAGCTACAGGCAGCGCAGACAGTACGGAGATCGATTTTACATTGCTTAACGTCCCGACAGCAACAAGGCTTTCTCAGGACGTGCCTGCACTGCTTGTGAAAAAAAAACTAAACAGAACATTGAATGCATGTCGCCAGCCGGTCAAATACGTTAAATAAACCTAACACATGGGGCCTAAATAAAGCTAAGACCATTTAGCAACACATCCAATATTAAGAGCTACAGGCAGTGCAGACAGGGAGATTTTTAAAAAGGCAAATACAGGTGAATGGACCTCAGGTAGACAGAAACATGCCCCAGAATAGAGGGGAAACCCCACCCTGTGGGGCTGACCAGGGTGACCCTGGGAACTATAAAGTACCTAACCCCACCCAAGTCCCCCAGGGCAGACCCGGGTGGGGGACAACAGCAGGTAGAGTTTTAAAAAGGAAAATACAGGTGAATGGACCAAGGGTAGACAGAAACATATGCCCCAGAATGGAGGGGAAAACCCATCCTGTGGGGCTGACCATGGTGGCCATGGGAACTAAATAGTTAACCCCACCCAAGTCCCCCAGAACAAACCCGGGTGGGGGGGGGGGGGGGGGTCCAGGCAACTCCAAGAGACCAGTTGCAAGAGCGAAAATAAATCTTCTGCAAGCTAATAGGTTGCCTGTTACAGTAGTCAAACCTTTAACCCCTTTCCTGCCAAGGTACGTATATTTAGTTTCTCAAATCTTTGCTTATTCAACGACCAAAAGATATCCAAGAAACATGGACGTCAAGTGGTCGCAGCAAGAGGCATAGATCCTCATGAACTCCTGAAGTCGCGGGGGCTCACGAGGATCTACGCCTCTTGCAGCTGGATTGCGTTCACGTTTCTCGGCAGTGAAGGGGTTTATGGTTTGTGTAAACCGAGGCCTCGTAGCGATCCAGTCGGGAGCAAAGCACAACGTGACAAAACGTTCGCAACCACCCCGCAAGCCTTTCGCTCGCGAACAGGCGGACGTCGAACGACTCCTGATCCATCGCCGACAACCCGCTTGGGAGCACAAAAGACCCTGATGGCGTTACAAGATCTGGGATGTTTGGCCAGTAATGACAGCGAACTTTTGCAACCGCCAGCACACCTTTCGCTTGCAAACAGGGGGGACATCAAACGACTCCCTGTCCGCACGAGCGACAGAAGGGGCGGGCGGTTGCGAAAGTTGCCCATTTCATGTGGGTAGGGTCAATACCACCTAATCCCCCCCCCCCTCCCGATACAAAAAACCCCGGCCCTCCCACACCCAAGACACATACCTTGACAACGTCATAAAGCTGCAGCCCGTCCTCGCGATAATGATAGTTGGGTAGCACGTCCGCGTCCAGAACCCCGCGAGCTTTGAGCGCCTCGGGCAGCGTTCCTTCCACATCCACCCTCCACTCCTTCAAACGTCGGATGCCCAGCTCCCGAATCGTGTCATGTCCCACGGCGGACACCTGAGACATAGGTAAATTAAACCATTTGATATGCGTTGTAGTCAAGTACGGTTTACTGTTTAGTCGATCACTGGCTTTAGTTTGAGTGGTTCCCACTAGACAACGGGCAACGGAAGACGAAACGCGCCGAGCATCCGAATAGGCGATGTGCGCAAATCAGACGTAGGTAAAAATTGCACGAGTTTCGCCTAGAACAGTGGATTAAAGCCAGGACAAACCCGTGATACTGTATGTTGGTCCTGCTATTAACTGTTTTCGTCGAAACGCGTGCAGTTTTAGCCTACTTCCGATTTCCGGAAATCGTCTGATCCGATAGATGTCTGCGATGTACAGTTCGCGTTATAGATGGCACACTTTGTTTCTCAAATATCCTCGCAGAGAATCGCATTTCTATACTATAGAGATCATTCGTTGCAAGTTGACCCAATATGAATCACTTTCAAGAATCTCCTACAATTTGCTCTTAGCCTTGGGTTATACACGAAACTTAAATTTCGTCTGCACGAAAACCAATCATAAGCGACCAGTTGCAGCGACCCGTTTTCGTAAAGTGCAGAAATGTTTCATGAAATGCCTGCCTCAGATTATTCAGCCCAGTTCAAACAATTTTACGTTAAACAAGCTTGCTTTCAAACCTGAAATAGCAAGTCGGCAAGATGGACCCCGATAATGAAATCTGGCTGTTTCCGGCCGAGGCACTATCGCGTTATTTAAAAGGGATTATTTTTGTATTTCGACCCTATTTTTACGACTGTACAGCAAAATCAGCAAATAGAAGTTATGTAAATAAATAAATATCGCACATTGATTGGGTAAATTGGCACTGAACGATAATTGTTCTTAACCTGGTATAGAAAAGTTTCTTTGCGGAAATATCTGAAGGTGGAAAAACAGCTATGCGCTGATGTCAAAGGGCCTATGCACCCCAATAACAAAAGGTCTTCGAACCAAACAAGGCTGCAGTTGGCCATCGCATTTGATAGGCCTAAACGTTGTAGTCCTATGCGGTTTGTTTTTTAGTCAGTCATTGTGTGGCTAGTGTGAGTGGTTTCTGTTGGACAAGGGACAATGGAGGACTAATGAAAAGCCAAGAATCCGATTCCCCTTGGTTTACATACAAGAATCCGAGCACAGCGCTCTTTAATTTTAGTTTATATTTCTTACATCTTGTGGCAATTT
Source organism: Semisulcospira habei (assembly GCA_036245525.1). NCBI lineage: Eukaryota > Metazoa > Mollusca > Gastropoda > Semisulcospiridae > Semisulcospira > Semisulcospira habei. Next base: position 190,899,632 of record BTPG01000003.1, read on the forward strand.
AAGCGGCAGGGTTGCATTGTCATACAGCACGAGTGTAGGAGTCGAGAATCCACAGAGACAATAGGCGACGCAATGTGTATAGCTTTGGTCCACCACGAAAACGTTAACCCTCTTGTTGGTAGCGGTTCGTCGCGATGATTGCTACAGAAATCATAACAAAACCGCTACCGACACGCTTAGGGTTAAATGTGTAAAGGTCAAAGAATGTTGCCAGTAACAGTATCACAACACATCTAGGTGAACAAAAAGGACCGACCATATCCCGACTGAAAACAAAAAAAAGACGTCCATTTTGTGCAAAGCAGTATTTCATTGTATTACAATGAAAATATCGCTTTTCAGAAAATAAAATGGGCGTATAATCAAACAGATTCACCCGCTGTGACAACTCACTTTATCAAACAGCCCGCCCGGGCTCAGCAGTATTGTACTGGCTGCCGCGTTGATTTCCAGCAGAAACATGAAGTGAGGTTTCAGGAGGCGGAAGATCGGGTGGTTTCCCGATAGCTCGCGGTTGACGGCCAGACAAAAGCTCTCCATCAGCAGGTGGGTGAAGTGCAGATGGGTCAAGACCTGGTGGGAGTTGGCTTCGGCCAGATTGTACCTGGACAAGGACAAAGCCCGCAAGGATCACGTTTGATAAAACTACCAATTTTACGTTTTCAAAAAGGGGCATTTTTCACACAGTTGTAAGACTTTCGTGACCGTAGACCTCAAGTTGAAAGCTAGCATTTCAGAACAAAACTTTTTTTAATCGATTTCTGGACCCGTTTTGACCCTTGGCCTTTCTGGGGGGGTCATCCAAATATGCATAAAAAAGACTTACCATCAGATATCTCTGTACGTGTGGGTCTGAAGTTACAGTATATTAAACAAGAGAAAAATAAACCGAACAGGATCCAACTGCAAGAGACTAGATCGTCATGTGGCCCAGAGTTGCGGGGGCCCACGAGGATCTATTCCTCTTGCCTACATCTTGTACCCATGATTCGCGAACAGGGACTCTGCGTTCAAGTAAAAAGATTACAGACAATCCGTGTACATTGACACTTTAGGGGTTAAAAGAGCGGATTAAACTCGATGAATACAAAAATGGGTTAAAATTAATGACCATGTCTCGACGATCAATTTGTCTCGGATCTTTCACATATCTACAGATACGTTCAAGCCACCAAGATGGTACTGTTCAGATGGTACTGCATGTTTAGTATTTTCACCGAGGATTATAACTCGTTACATCCTGAGGTTGATTTTCGTTAGATTATTGAGTTGGCCTATGAAGGTTACTTTACCGTTCAGAAGACAGACTGATCATGGTTCTGGCACCACTCTTACTATCATGCTCAAATCTATTTTATGTTTGAGCGCATCAGGACTTAAACCCTTTTAGCCTCAAGGTCCCATTCTTATATTTGGAGGTGATGCCCAATCACTATGTACCAGTTTTAGGAGATGGATTGATCATAATTTAAGGGTAGTGCCAGATGAGCATGGTGCCTGCTGCAGGGTGCCGGGACTAAATGGGTTAAAGGATTAACAGTCCTAGTTTACACACCACATTTTGGCGAGGAGCCAGGTGTACTCGTCGTCTGTTGGAAGGAAGACGGGGTTGTCCGCCCCTGGCTGCTGGAAGAGCTGGATGGCGATTGGCAAGAGTTGCTTCTCTTTGTTGACGAAGAGCAGGGCAAGTGGCGCTGTCAATACACGGCCTTCAGGGCCATGTCTGGAAAAGGAAAGTAAGCGCGGGTAAGTGTATTAAGTTGTTCCACTTTTTACGACGGTTCTAAAAGCGCCCGTTACATGCGCATTGATAAAATGTAATGCAAGGTGCACCACTGCGCACATCAGGGGCGGATCGGTGGGGTTCCAGGGGTGCTCCAGGTGAAACTTGTAAAATGTTATATCAATCCCTTTTCGGGTTCCCCCCCCCCCCCCCCTCGTTTTCGAGGGGTGGTGAGGTTGTGGTTACAAGTACTCACGTTATCCTCGATTTTTTTCTTCGGCTAATGGGAAGACCTCTGTTGTGTCAGGTTAAAGGGCCCTAACAAAACGCCCCCCACCCCCCCCCCCCACCCACACACACACACACACCACACTTCCAGAAAACTGATCCGCCCCTGCACCTGGTACAATTAAGCTCAATAAATTTGTAGATTAGACGCCCAATGGTAAAAAAAAATATAATGTAAATGAGCAAGCGATGGTTCACCAGACAGTAATGCTGTACTTCAACAAGCACAGAACGGGCGCCTTCTGACGAACCAGTTTTACCGACGAAACACGAGAGATGAGCATTCACCGATGCTGTTTCCAGTACACAGGTGTGCACTACTTGTGTGCGGGCAACAGTATGTGCGCTTTAACCCGTTCAGCGCCAGCTCATACAGACTTTCTGCAGTCTATGTTAATTCAACACTAGAATACCCTAGCTGTTCCATGAACGTTGATTCAGTGTGTGTCAACATGAGGCATAGATCATGAGCCTCGGCACCTGCGGGGGCTCATAAGGATCTATACCTCTTGCGGGTTGGGTGGTGTTCAGATCTGATCGGCACCGAGGGGATTAACCCTCGATGTGCACGCAGTCGCAGGCACCACATGCAGTCCCGGTGGCTGCATGCACAAGGGTTAACAAACCTGAACTCATTCAAGGCGCCCCGTAACGCTATACGAAGCATTCGCAGCTATTGATGCAAAGGTCCCTTGAATGGGTTAAAGTACAAATCCACTGACTAGCACATAACGTAATTGAAATCTTCGAGAATCCCGTGTTAGACGAAGCTGTCGTATTCACACAGTGCTATATTACCTTTGTCTAAACTACCTGTAAACTTCCCTATCATATTAAAATGCCAGGAGACCAACATTTGTGCGGCATTATATACGTTACAATCGCAGTGTTTTCACACATAACAGCTGTTCATTGTTAATCCAACAAACCGAAACACTAACAATTCAAGACACCCCGCCCCCCCCCCCCCCAACTTAAGAAATAAAGTAAAATTATATAAATAAAAATAACCGAACAAAAGTAACGAAAACCATACACAAACAGCCAGCCAGCCAGCCAGCCAAACACCTAACCTGAAGTCCTGCAGGTGTTTCAGATCACACACGAACAGCCTCTTGGCTGCCATCACCTCCGCTGGCGTCTGTTCCTCTAGGAAGGGACGCAACTCATCTTCAGTCACGTCCAGGTTATCGGGAATGGAGCAGCAAAGGCGGATCACGGTGGGGTCCGGGCCGCACAGCCGCTGGTAGCCGAACCACCAGTCTTGGCGCCAGTCATGGTGGTCCAAGCAGGGAGGTCGGTAGTACTGGCCAGTAAGTTCGGAGTACAGCTCTTCTATCTGGGACAGTGTGGACCACGTGGACGGCTCGAGGGCATTGGCGACGTTCTCAAGGGTTGCTTTCACGCCAGTGCCCAGCAGGAAACTCTGCATGGATTGATTGATTGATTGTACATTGCTTAACGTCCCGACAGCAACAAGGCTTTCTCAGGACGTGCCTGCACTGCTTGTGAAAAAAAAAAAAAAAAAATAAAATAAATAAACAGAAAATTGAATGTATGTCGCTAGCCGGTCAAATACATTAAATAAACCTACAACATGGGGCATAAATAAAGCTAAGACCATTCAGCAACACACATCCAATATCAAGAGCTACAGGCAGTGCAGACAGTAGGGAGAGTTTTAAAAAGGCAAATACAGGTGAATGGACCTCGGGTAGACAGAAACCCATGCCCCAGAATAGAGAGAAAAACCCACCCTGTGGGGCTGACCAGGGTGACCCTGGGAACTAAAAAATACCTAACCCCACCCAAGTCCCCCAGGGCAGACCCGGGTGGGGGAGGAAACTCTGCATGGAGCACGTGTATATAGCTATTGATAAATTTGTGCATGCAGCTACTCGTACCGAGTATACTACCTGTGGCTTCCTCCTGTACCGTTAGCCGACTACGAAACTGATAGAGCCACGCTGGGATTACACCACAAGTACCCTTCTATTCAATTGAGATGCTAAGCATGCTTGTGGCGTGCTGACCCAGTGGGTCTGTCCATTTGGGGAGTATTCCCGCTCATGGTACGGTTAACCCATTTAACCCTAAGGGCGCATATCCAGGATTTTGTACGCGTCACCTAACGACTATGCACCAGCTGTAGGAGATGAATAGACCCTGATAATTCAAGGGTAGTGCTAGATTAACTTGGCCCCATCTGGCACTACCCTTCAATAATTATGGTCGATTCATCTTCTGTAGGGCGACGGGACTAAATGGGTTAATTACATTTTAGCAGCCCCTTCAATACTTGGCCGCCCATTTTGCGGGAAACAGTGATCGAGAAAGCTCAATGGTCACAAGATTTTAAAATGTCCATACGGAACAGACCTTTGCAACCCGTTGGTTGTCGGCAGTTTTGATGTAGGCGGTGCCCACAAGAATCACCTCGACAAAACATGTCACCAACAGCCAAAGTTGTGGTCCGTTTTATTTTTTTAAGGTCGGTTGCGTGAGAATCACCTCGGCAAAAAGCCCCAGTGTCAGTCAAAAGTGTTAAAACTGAATCGTGTGACTGCGAGACAGACTAACAATAAAAACAGTCGGCAAGAGTGACAAACCTTGTAGCCGCTGGAGAATTCTTCCTCTGGCGGCACTTTGTCCACCCGGGCAGGTCCTTCGTTGTCTGGTGACAGTCTGAACAAATGGAAGCAAAGAGCGTTCATTTCTCATTCATTGCCGGAACAATTGCGAGCGACGACCAAATGCGAGAGACATAGATCCTCCCGAGTCCCTGCATTTGCGGGGGCTCATGCGGATCTATGCCTCTTGCTGACCCCACTTTGTATCCATGTTCCTTGGACCAATGGGGTTCTTGTACGTTAGACTCACGATTTTAAAATCTTGGCTCTTTCGAGGTTTCCTCCTCGACTAGCTGTTGCTGTCGATACCTTTCAGCAATTCTGCATATCGTCCGTCGTGCAGTATAGTTGATAACAGGAAAGGGTTTAAAGAAAACATTCCCTCAACCCCTTCACTGCCGAGAACAGGTAATCGTGACCTAGCTGCAAGAGACAGATCACAAGGTGCCCCCGCAATTGCGGCTCCTGGGGATCTGTCTCTTGCTGACGCCACTTCACATCCATGATCGTTGAACGGCCAGGTCCGTTTGGCGTTGAAGTATCTAAACACAATCTGCGATCACTAGCAGTGAAAGTGGCAAGACTCACAGGTAGATTTCCCTGGCCGCCTTCAGCCTCTCAGCGCGCATGTCCGGAAAGGGGTCGTTTTCTGGGAGAGAGGTGTCCAGATGCGGAACCTTGTACACCTTGCCCGCCGCCACCCATCGGTTGAACGGGAACACAAACTGCAAAGTCACGAAACGAGCAGATCAGTCGTTGACTCGTTCAGTTGATTGATTGTACATTGCTTAACGTCCCGACAGCAACAAGGCTTTCTCAGGACGTGCCTGCACTGATTGTGAAAAAAAACTAAACAGAAAATTGAATGTATGTCGCCAGCCGGTCAAATACATTAAATAAACCTACAACATGGGGCATAAATAAAGCTAAGACCATTTAGCAACACACATCCAATATCAAGAGCTACAGGCAGTGCAGACAGTAGGGATAGTTTTAAAAAGGCAAATACAGGTGAATGGACAAAGGGTAGACAGAAACACATGCCCCAGAATAGAGAGAAAAACCCACCCTGTGGGGCTGACCAGGGTGACCCTGGGAACTAAAAAATACCTAACCCCACCCAAGTCCCCCAGGGCAGACCCGGGTGGGGGGACTCGTTCAGTGCCGATAAAAATTTAACACACCCAACTGCAAGATGTATAGATCCTCATGAGCCCCCGAAGTTGCGGGGGCTCATGAAAATCTATGCCTCTTGCCGACACTACTTTGAACCCAATATCCTGGGTCATCTTGGGCTCTGTGTTGAATTGAAGATTGCAGAAAAGTTTCCGTCAACTGGCACTGAACAGGTTAAAATAAACAAAGACATGGTTTAATTCTGCAAATTAAGATACTTTCCATAATTTGCTGTGGGCCCGTCACGCGCCTTGTCTCCATCTCAGAATCTTTTATGGGCTCGTATGTTCGTTAAAGCTCTGCAGCAGATATTACTAAGTGTCATGTGTGCTTGCAGGCCCACCACTACCGTTACTGTTCAAATATACTTATGTAACATGGTTGTGAAAACCTACACACAGGTCTAGCTAGTTATGGTTCATTTAGACACAGGACAATTCCAGTTCAGCACACGTCTTTATCAAGTAACCCGACAATGACTCCAATCCGTTCTATAAATACAACTATCAATACGAGAAACAGCAAAAAATAGATCGATACGTCAACGGCTGCGCAGAATAAATGCGATTACGCGTGTCACAACTGGTGTTCATGTTCATTAGGTTATCGACAAGGCATAATGCAAATGGTGCAGAAATCTGTCTTTAAATTTACTGCAAGTTTTAATAGTATCAATCTTTGAAGCATCTTTTTCATGACGCTGACATTGATTTCATTTTATTTACGCCGAAAAGAAAATTGTGCATTTTATCTGCGGGCGTTTTTTACGTTGGATGTAGCGAATTATATGCATGCTTTGAAAATTCAATTACGCGACAAACATTGAAGGGCGGAACCTGTCGCACAGGTACTTGTAAGCACAGGGCCGCGATCACAAATAAACGTGTTCGTTTTAGATATTGAGCCTGCTGTCTAAGCTAATTTATTGTTTGTTATCGCCTTTGTTCTCCGAGTAAACACAGGGTTTCATTAGTGGTGAAAATAAGTTCAACCGTACATCGTGGCACGCTTTTTCCCGTTAGACGTATTAGCAATTAGTATGGTCTTGCCAGTGGTGTTCTACACCGACTCATTTGACCGCCGTAAGATGGCCTTAGTTGCCTGCTCGGCGTTTACCCCAAATAAAACCACAAGACCGCAGAACTTCCGGTACAATTTAAAATTTGCTTTACCCGTTTAGGCCCAAGGTCCCAGTTCTCACGTTCTGGAGGTGTTGCCTAACGATTATGTACCAGTTACAGGATAAATTGACCATGACAATTCAAGGAAAGTACCAGATTAGCTTTGCGCCTGAAGGCGCCAATCTAATCTGGTACTACCCTTGAATTGTCATGGTCAAGCCATCTCCGGAATTAGGGATCCGGGGCTAAAAGGGTTATCAGTCTATTTGTTCACGCTATAATCATAGATAAGTGACGAAAAAGTCACTTACCCGTTTGATCGGGTAAATATGGCCGCTACACTAACAAAATCGCCTTTTATGTTTACAAGTCGTGTTATTTCATACTTGGGTGTCGTTCACAAAGCCAGAAAGTAGATCTAGGCTTAAATTGGGCAGATTCCATTCCAACCGACTACAGTCAAACTGCTCAGTGGTTTTATACTGTGTAATCTGCGGATGCTCCACATTACACTTTCTACGTCGTGATGGTGAACCCGTTAATGATACAGCCAGAAAACGATACAGTGAAAAATTTGCGTCCTTCTATTACCTGGCAGTATATTTCTGCTTTCATACTTCAAACAGCACAACAAAAGGCAGAAAGCACTTCCAGTAAGCAAAAGAATCTCGGGGCAGACAGCCTTAATCGATCCGTGGCCGATGGTCGGCTCAGATTAAAAACTTTTGCTAACTGTGCAGCTTACCTCCGAGCCGTCGCTGGTTTCTATGGTAACGCTCTCCAGGTACCATTCGCTCATCAGCCCCGAGTTGTCACGTCTTAACTCAAGCACGTGCGGTTTGTCGGTCAGCGCCTGCGTGTCAAGGGCCTTCAGCGTGAACAGGTCCTGCTGGCCGCGTTCGAATTCGTTTCGGAAGAAATTGTCTAGCGGAATGGGTGGCGTCACGTTGCCCTTGACGTCATTGATGACGATAGTGACGTTGGCGTTCGTGCCCGCGCCTTTGACGTCGCCAGTCTTGACGTGCACATTGTAGACGTTCCTTGGCATCGTTATAGGTGGTTCTGTGGTTAATTTTGGCGTCCTGTATAAAACAAAGATTGGTTTGATTGTACATTGCTTAACGTCCCGACAGCAACAAGGCTTTCTCAGGACGTGCTGCACTGCTGTGAAAAAAAATAACAGAAATTGAATGTATGTCGCCAGCCGTCAAATACATAAATAACCTACAACTGGGCATAATAAAGCTAAGACCATTAGCAACACATCCATATCAAGAGCTCAGGCAGTGCAGACGTAGGAGAGTTTTAAAAGGCAAATACAGTGAATGGACAAGGTGACAGAAACATGCCCCAGAATAGAGAAAAACCACCCTGTGGGCTGACCAGGTGACCCTGGAACTAAAAATACCTACCCACCAAGTCCCCAGGCAGACCGGTGGGCTAAACAAAGATTGGACTTGCTCACAAGGATTGGATTGTACATTGCTTAACGTCCCGACAGCAACAAGGCTTTCTCAGGACGTGCCTGCACTGCTTGTGAAAAAAATAAACAAAATATTGAATGTATGTCGCCAGCCGGTCCAATACGTTAAATAAACCTACGATATGGGGCCTAAATAAAGCTAAGACCATTTAGCAACACACATCCAATATCAAGAGCTACAGGCAGCGCAGACAGTAGGGAGAGTTTAAAATAGGAAAATACAGGTGAATGGACCAAGGGTAGACAGAAACACATGCCCCAGAATAGAGAGGAAAACCCACCCTGTGGGGCTGACCAGGGTGACCCTGGGAACTAAAAAATACCTAACCCCACCCAAGTCCCCCAGGGCAGACCCGGGTGGGGGTTGCTCACAAGGAAAAACCGACCCGCTAGGTATCTAATCCAAACCTATGACGGGTCCGCGATTAATCTCTACACGCCAGTGGATTCAGATTGTGTTTTTGAAATCATTGTAAATTCAACGCCAAAGATCCCTACCCGTCTAAATAAGATGCAACGTGGTTTCAGCGAGAGGCATAGATCAGAAACCCCTGGCAAATGTGGGGGCTCATAATCTATACCTCTTGCGTAGGGGGAGAGCACTTTCTCGGTAGCCAAGGCGTTAACCCATTTAGCCCCGACGGCCTACAACAGAAACATCTACTGGAACTGGTACATAGTAAATGAAACTTCTAAAATTTGGAAGATGTGACCTTGGGGTCAAATGGGTTAACCGTCTACAAGTGCGAGGAATAAGGAAGAAACACGTTTAGAATGAACAAGCAGAAAATAGTTTTACTTGAAGTAGGCTTACATAAAGTAAACTGTTTTGCGCTCGTCCTCTCAAAGCGTTGGACTAACCAAACAGAGGTAAACGCTTGGAAAGGACGAGTAACGAAACCGTTTCATGATCCTAGTTTCAAAGCGTGCTTCTTTGTCGGATTTTTCCTCAGGAAGAGTGAACATAAAACTGAAAAGAGTTTTGTCTTGTGTTCACGACGCCTTATAAAATTATCACATCCTCGCTGTACAATTAATATTTTTATAACCTTTCGACGTCTGTCATTTCTGTTGACAGATCGACCATGATAGTTCAAGGGGCGTGTCAGAATAGCTTGGCGCCAAGCTATTCCGACACCACCCCTTGAACTATCATGGTCGACCCGCATCCTGTCGTAGCATATGGATCGACCATGATAGTTCAAGGGTGATGCCAGAATAGCTTGGCGCCTATGGGCGCCAAGCTATTCTGGCATCACCCTTGAACTATCATGGTCGATTATCAGGGGTACAGGGGTTAACAAAAGTTGCGGCAACTACTGAAGCCATCTTCGTGATTGTACATTGCTTAACGTCCCGACAGCAACAAGGCTTTCTCAGGACGTGCCTGCACTGCTTGTGAAAAAATAAAAAAGAAACAGAACACTGAATGTATGTCGCCAGCCGGTCAAATACGTTAAATAAACCTAACACATGGGGCCTAAATAAAGCTAAGACCATTTAGCAACACACATCCAATATCAAGAGCTACAGGCAGTGCAGACAGTAGGGAGAGTTTTAAAAAGGCAAATACAGGTGAATGGACAAAGGGTAGACAGAAACACATGCCCCAGAATAGAGAGAAAAACCCACCCTGTGGGGCTGACCAGGGTGACCCTGGGAACTAAAAAATACCTAACCCCACCCAAGTCCCCCAGGGCAGACCCGGGTGGGGTATCCATCTTCGTGGCTCTTCTAAAAATGAAATATTGAAACGTAAAGAAAAGAGTAACGTAACCAGAACTGTTCATTATTTTGACCTAGTTCGCAACAGTTAGGTGGTGGGGCTGACATCGGTCCCGCTCATAGCTGTGCGCGGATCAGCTGCTGCCGACGCGTGCCCGATCAGTTATTTGGGTTTAACGCCGAGCCGGCAACTAAGGGCGTCTTAGGCGGCGCGTGCCCTATCAGCGTTTGCTTACTGGGCAGTAGCTAAGTAATTTTTGGAAGATTAGTATCATTAATCCTTTTGGTGTGTGTAGCAGTTTGGTCGAGGTGATGCAAATTGGAATCAAAATTGCTACCGACACCCGAACAATTAACTTTAAAGGCCCACTACCGCCGTGACTGTTCAAAGATACACTTCTGTAACAGATGGTGACGCAACGCTGCACAGGTCTGGTTGTTATGCTTCATTTAGACACAGGACAATCCAGCTCAGCATACGTTTTTATATCGAGTAACTTGACAATGACTCCACTCCGTTCTAGAAATTCGTTTTCGGTACGAGAAACGGCTAAAAATATACTGACGCGCCAACGGCTGCGAAGAATAAATAAGTGCGACTACGCACGTGCTTCGGCTGCGTGTCCATTGTTGTACATTGCTTAACGTCCCGACAGCAACAAGGCTTTTTCAGGACGTGCCTGCACTGCTTGTGAAAAAAAACTAAACAGAATATTAAATGCATGTCGCCAGCCGGTCCAATACGTTAAATAAACCTACGACATGGGGCCTAAAAAAAACTAAGACCATTTAGCAACACACATCCAATATCAAGAGCTACAGGCAGCGCAGACAGTAGGGAGAGTTTTAAAAAGGCAAATACAGGTGAATGGACCAAGGGTTAACATGCCCCAGAATCGGAAAGGAAACCCACCCTGTGGCGCTGACCAGGGTGACCTTGAGAACTTAGTAGTTAACCCCACCCAAGTCCCCCAGGGCAGACCCGGGTGGGGGTGGGTGGGCTGTGTTCAAGTTAATTCGGCGTGTCGACAAGGCATAACGAACAAATGGTGCTGAAATGCGTCTCCAGATTTATGCGTATGGTACTTTAAAACAGCCGCGATGCTCTTTCAAACCACGTGTTTATTATCTGTATGCTTTTTATCTGCGAGAATCGCATCTATAGTGCAAGCACACAAAAAAAAAAACAGCTATTCTCCGTAGTATGGTGTGAATATTATACGTCTGCAGTAAACAAAGTCTTCAGGCCGACGGCAGCCGCAGTGGGCACGGGCGTGCGCGGGCCCACCGTGGCCAGTCGGCCCGAGAACCTTTTCGCCATATCTTCTTGTTTCCCGGTCGTCCGTTTTGCTTTTGTTTGGGTTTCTTTCTATTTATTAGACGCTCTGGGCCTTACCGGCATAGACTGGGTTAGATAGAGGCGTTTTCATTCCTCCTACTGACTGTCAGTTTACAAGTGACATGAATACATTCTGCTAGAAGTTAGCAGAACTATGTACACTGTATTACTGATACAATCGTGAAAATGAATTTGGTTACCCCAGCCCGTGTTCACCAGCGCCCGAACCATCCCTAGCCTGTCTCCCAACGAGACAAATCTCCACATTCTGTTCCCACGCACGCTGTCACCACTGTACTTGCGCACATGCACATAGAGCCTAAAAACTGCATTTTTCTATTAAAAGTCAAACCACAATGTCAGGACCGTAATACTCACACACAACTTTAAAGTGTTCAGCGAAGACCGGTCCAGGTTCTAACGCTTGCCTCTCGCAGAAATTTTCAACATGGATTCTTTTCCTGCAAACCATTTGTCTTTTTTATACTCAAACCACAGGTCATCAGAAACTAAAATAATCATGTTCACTGACAACGGCACTAAGCCTCCACAGAGGCTCGAAGCCGCTGTCAAGGGACATACTTGTGTAGGTTCCCTATCCCTGTGCCGGCCAGGCAACCTCACGAAAGTAGTGATTTTCAAGTTTCACGCTTCAAGCATGCTGCCAAACTCATGGTTGTCGTGATACAGCTGACGTTGCCAATTGCGACAAGTTGAGTTGCTGGAACAAGCGGGGTAATGGGTGGTGTGGGTACGATCACGGTTACAACGACGACTTCTTTTGCGATTCACGAATCACCGATTAATCCGTTCAGTAGCAGTTGATGCAGATCGCGTTTCTTTATCCTTTATATGTTTACTCATAACTGTGATGACCCTAAAGAACTTGTTGAGACAGTCACTTCGTACGTAAGATTATGTGAGAACACTGTAATTAAAACCAAGACAGTGAAGATGTTTGCCAACAATAAGCCATGGGTCAGCAAAGAGCTAAAGGTGTATTTGAACCAGAAGAAAATTGCTTTCTTACAGGGTAACACTGATGAATTTCGGGAAAAGGAGAGGGATTTTAGAAGGGTTGCTAGGACTGCCAGACTGAACTATAAAAGCAAGATCGAAACAAAATTTTCTTCTGGCAACGCTAGAGATGCATGGAATGGTCTAAACGGCATGATGGGTAGGCAGCAAAAGAAACAAGCCAGGCTCTGCACTGGGAATCCCGTTGAGATGGCCAATGATCTAATTCGTTTTTACTCACGGTTCGATGGCGTTAACCTTAGTGATAACTGTGATGAATTGTGCCAGTCCATTGTGCCGGAACCTTTGTCAGTTACTGAAGAGGAGGTAGTAAACATCTTTTCTAAGCTGAATGCCACCAAAGCACCTGGACCAGATGGGTTAGGTGGAAAAGTACTGAAAACCTGTGCAGGTCAATTGGGGAAGATCTTCACTACTATCTTTCAGTTCCTGCTTGATCATCATACTGTCCCTACGGCTTGGAAATCACCAATCATTGTCCCGATTCCTAAAAAAAACCAACGCTCATGAATTCAACGATTTCCGTCCAGTTGCATTGACTTCTATTCTGTCAAAATGTATGGAAAAAGTGGTGAGGAGGCATCTGTTAAATGATGTTGCCGAACTACTGGATCCATTCCAATTTGCTTACAAAAACCATAGGGGTTTGGAGGATGCATGCCTTACTCTGTACAATCTTGTATTTCAACATCTTGAGAAATCAAAAGCACATGTGAGAATTATTTTTATTAACTTTTCTAATGCTTTTAATACTGTTGAACCACTGATGCTTTTGCAGCGTATGATGGACTTTAATGTGAACACAAACATTATTCTGTGGGTGCGAGACTTTTTGAAGGACAGGCCACAACGTGTAAATGTACATGGAATTCTGTCTGACCAAATGGTGTTAAATTCAGGCTGCCCTCAAGGTTGTGTCCTCTCTCCGACATTGTTTTCTATATACACAGCCCATATGCGTTGTCACACTGCCACTTCTCGTCTCTTAAAGTTCTCAAACGACATGGCCCTTGTACGCCTACTCCAAAAAGAAGACAGTCTGGCTGAGTACTTTGCACAGATAGCAGTATTAGAGTCATGGTGCAAAGATAGTTTTCTGGAAATGAATGTACAGAAAACCAAGGAACTCGTCATTGATGACAGGAAAGTTGATGACATTTTTGTACCTGTCTCAATTAATAATCAACCTGTAGAGTTGGTCACTGAATTTAAATACCTTGGCACAGTCGTGGATAGTGGGCTGTCCTTTACTGGAAACACCGATCTGATTTTGAAAAAAGCAAACCAGCGTCTGTACCTTCTTAGGAAACTGAGACGTTTTGATGTCAGTTCCAGGGTTTTAGAATCCGTTTATAGAAGCCTGATCGAAAGCATACTGACTTTTAACATGACTGCTTGGTATGGCAACCTCAGTATGAAAAACAGGGGCAGACTGTCACGTATCGTCAGAACAGCTGAGAAGATCATTGGCCTAGGACAGTACCCAGTAGATGATCTGTACCATAGAGCTGTCCGAAGGATAGCTGCTAGCATTGTCAATGATCCTCGTCACCCACTATCTGATCAGTTTCAAATGCTACCATCAGGCAGACGTTTCAACATGCCACTTGCCAAAAGGAATGTTTTTAAGAAGTTTTTTTATTCCAACTGCTGTCTCGATTTTGAAGTCTCGTTTATAACGCCGCGATAAGTATGATCTACTTAACATTACCTCCCATCTTGTGACAGATTGCTTGTGATAGATTGCTGCAATGATAATTTTTCATGATATGTTCTTGTCGCGTTTGTTAATGTCTTATATTGTTGTTTCATGACGAGCCGAAAGGCAAATTTCTGTCGTGCCTTGACTCGAACAGACAATAAAGTTGTATTGTATTGTATTGTATTATTAAGTCCACACCCATATGTCTCAGCTTTACCAGGAACATGGATTCAAAGTGGTGTCAGCAAGAGGCATAGATCCTCATGAGCCTCCGCAACTTCTTGCATTTGGCTGCTGTTCGGATTTTCTCGGCACTGAACTGGTTAATAATAATACCAATCACTTTGCAAGATTACTTTTACAAATTCCTAGTCTGAAGCACTCTGCTACCAAGGTCGGCGGTTTAGAGGAATGTCATCTGTTTGCATTTCTTACCGCTGGGTAAAAAAGTCAAACGGAATGATGGGGGCAGGAAGGGAGGGGAAGCGCAGGCGGTGGGTGATAGGGTGGTGGTGGTGGTGGTTGGAGGGGGGGGGGGAGTTAACAAATTTCTACCTCATCTGGGTTCAAACTCAAGACCTTTTAGACGAGAGTTGAACGCTCGACTACCCACTGCCCTGAGATGGCCTTTGTCGACTTCTCATCGTTAACCCATTTAACACCGTGGCTGTATTTCCCAAATTTTAGAGGTGTCACCATACGACTATGAACCAATTGCAGAAAATGGATCGACCATGATCATTCAAGGGTAGTGACAGATTAGCTTGGCGCCCTCGCCAATCGAATCTGGCACTACACTTGAATGATCATGGTCGATCCACCTCCTGCTGCAGGACGTCAGGGCTAAATGGGTTTCACCCAGATAACTAACTAACAATCTCTACCATCCGAGCTCCACGGCTCCAGTGGGAGAGATGGAGAAAGAATGTACAGTTTTCACAATCTTATTTTCTTTCATCACAGCAACTTAGCTTTTACGTTTCACGACGATTATTCGTTTCCTGTGGAACGACGATACAAACGATGTCATTACGACGATACAAACGCTGTCATTACGAATCACGAGAACCGAAATGTGGCCTGTCGCGAGTCGTGATTTCAAGACATATCTACCGTTACTACCCCTCACAAATTCAGCGTCAAAGAGCACCATCCATCATCGGCACACTGACAGAAATAGTTATGAGCAACAAGAGCTATAGAATCTCATGAGCCCCCGCAGTTGCGGGGGCTCATGAGGTTCTATGTCTCTTGCACTCGGGTGATGTTCACCTTTACCCGGCATTGATGGAGTGAACCCCACATTGCTCGAGTTTTTTTGTTTTTTTTTTTTAAATAAACCATGTTAGGTCAACTATTGCTGAATGGTATTTTTTCTAAGATGGGTACAGAACAGTACTTCTTTGCGGAGATTTTTGCACAAAACGTTGTGCGCTCCGATGTCAAAGAACCTATACAACATTCTCCGGCTTTCCCGAAAATCAAACGACGGGGAGGGGGATAGGGCAGGGGGGAGTGAGGGAGGGGGAGTGGGGGAGGGGGAGTATCTGTGTGTGTGCGGGGGGGGGGGGGAGGGCGTGGGGGGGTGGGGGTGGGGGGGGGGTAGTCTTGGCAGATTTCTAACCACAAATTAAAGAGTGGCTCAGACTTTTCATGTTTTAAGAAATAACTAAGATAGGCTCGAGAGAAGAAACGCGCATTCGCAATGTGTTTAATGTACAAAATCCCATAAAACCCTGATATGAAATTACTACATGATAGTTAAAGAGTGATGTCGAATTATCTCGGCGTCTCTAGGCAAGCCTGCACGGTATTCGGAAGTTTAGCGTGCAGCTACACGCAACACGCCCGCGTACTCAGATCTGTAAGCAGCGTGCAATTTCATGAACCGCACAGAAAGGAGCGTGCCTTTTGCTCAGTTACTATTCCGGGCTGCACCATCAATGTCGAGAAAAAGGTGAACATCATCCGCAACTGCTGGGGCTCATGAGGTTCTATGTCTCTTGCTGGTCACATTCCCCCCCCCCCCACCCCCACCCCCCCCCCCCACCCCGCCCCTGTCCGTGTACCTTGGACATTGGGGCTCTTTGGCGCTAAATTTGCGATGGGTAGTAGCGGGGGGTATGTCCTGAAATCATGACTCGTGACAAGCCACATTTCGGTTCTCGTGATTCGTGATTGCAGTGTTTGTATCGTCGTTATATGGGTAACGAATAATTGTCTTGAAGCGTAAAAGCTAAATTGCTGTGATGAAAGAAAACAAGGTTGTGAAAACTGTACATTCTCTCTCCATCTCTCCCACTGGAGCCGTGGAGCTCGGATGGTAGAGATTGTTAGTTATCTGGGTTTAACCCATTTAGCCATGACGCCCTACTAGCAGGAGGTGGATCGACCATGATCATTCAAGTGTAGTGCCAGATTCGCTTGGCGCCCGAGGGCGCCAAGCTAATCTGACACTACCCTTGAATGATCATGGTCGATCCATTTTCTGCGACTGGTTCATAGTCGTAAGGTGACACCTCTAAAATTTGGGAAATGCAGCCGCGGGGTTAAAATGGGTTAACGATGAGTAGGCGACAAAGGCCATCTCAGGGCAGTGGTAACAGCGTTCGACTCTCGTCTGAAAGGTCGTGAGTTTGAATCCAGATGAGGTAGAAATTTGTTCAGCCCCCCCCCCCCCCCAACCAACAACACCACCACCCACCACCCACCGCCTGCGCTTCCCCTCCCTCCCTACCCCCATCGTTTCGTTTGATTTTTTTTTTTTTTTTAGGCAGAGGTAAGAAATTGAAACAGCTGACCTTCCTCCAAAATAATAATAATAATAATACCGTTATTATATAGGCGCTTTTTCTCAATTTTTGGGCAAATCGACTCAAAGCGCCGCGAACTGAAACCCAACACGCACACTCACGCAACAGACACGGATTTACGCCATTTAAGACAAACACAGTACAAGACAGACGAAGGGCCAGTTCAGCTACTGAAGTTACAAAGATTTTTGATCGCTTGTATTTGAAATTTGTAAAGTGGCCTGAAACCGGTACCAAAATGTGGGGGTTGGGGGGTGGGTGGGGTGGAAGAACCGGAGTACCCGGAGAAAGAACCCCCGACGGTCCGCCCGAATTAAAGGTGACACTTACCAGAGGAGAAAAGTCCGACGCCGGAACCCGTTTTCGAACCTCGCACCTTTGGCATTGGTGGCAGGCGCCTTAACCACTGCGCCACGGACCGCCGACCTTGGTAGCAGAGTGCTTCAGACTAGCAATTTGTAAACGTAATTTTGCAAGGTGATTGGTATTATTATTAACCCGTTCAGTGCCGAGAAAATCCGTAAAGCAGCCAAATGCAAGAAGTATAGATCCTCATTAGCCCCCGCAGTTGCAGGGGCTCATGAGGATCTATGCATCTTGTTGACACCACTTTGATTCCATGTTCCTGATAAAGCTGGGACATTTGGGTGTGGACTTAATAAAGGATAAAGAAACGCGATCTGCATCAACTGCCACTGAACGGATTAATCTATGATTCGCGAATCGCAAAAGAAGTCGTCAGTGTAGCCGTGATCGTACCCACACCACCCATTACCCCGCTTGTTTCAGCAACTCAGCTTGTCACAATTGGCAACGTCAGCTGTATCACGACAACCATGAATTTGGCAGCATGCTTGAAACGTGGAACTTGAAAATCACTACTTTCGTGAAGTTGCCTGGCCGGCACAGAAATAGGAAACCTATACAGTTATGTCCCCTGACAGCGGCTTTGAGCCTCTGTGGAGGCTTAGAGCCGTTGTCATTGAACATAATTAATTTTCGTTCTCATGTCCTGTGATCTGAGTATAAAAGACAATGGTCTGAAGGCACAGAATCCCTTTCGAAAATTTATGCGACAGGCAAGCGTTAGAACCTGGCGTCTTCACTGAACACTTCAAAGTTGCGTGTGAGTATTGCTGTCCTTACATTGTGTGTTTGACTTTTAATAGAAAATTTCAGTTTTAGGCTTTATGTGCATGCGCGCAAGTAGAGTGGTGACAGCGTGCGTGGGAACTGAATGTGGAGATTTTGCGCTTTGGGAGACAGGATAGGGATGGTTCGGGCAATGGTAGACAATTTCATTTTCACGATTTTATCAATTGTACTGTGTGCATAGTTCTACTGACTTCTAGCAGTGTGTATTTCTTGTCACTTGTAAACCGATAGCAGGAGGAAGAAATACGTCTTGAAAACGGCTGTATCTCATCCAGCCTATGCCGGTAGGCTCGGGGCGTCTACTTTAACTCGTTCTACCCCAGACACACCACAGCAAGATATGAGGATCGACCATGGTTCAAGGGTGATGCCAGAATAGCTTGGCGCCTTTGGGCGCCAAGCTATTCTGGCATCACCCTTGAACTATCATGGTCGATCTGTGTCCTGCACTGCAATGCAGTCTTCAAAGGACAACGGCAAAATTTGGGGATTTCGGTGTTGGGGTAGAATGAGTTGATGGAAAGAAACCCCAAAACAGACGACAGAGAAACAAAGATGGCGAAAAGGTTCTCGGGCCGTCGGCGGCCACGGTGGGCCCGCGCACGTTCCTGCGTGTGCCCACTGCGGCCGCCGTTGGTCCGAAGACCTTTTACTTACTGCAGATGTATGTTTACACCACAACGGAGAATAGCTGGCAGATGTATTTTTACACCACAACGGAGAATAGCTGGGTTTTTTGTGCCTGCACTATAGAGGCGATTCTCGCAGTTTAAAAAAAAAAAATACATACAAATAAACGTGCTTTGAAAGAGCATCACGACTGTTTTAAAGAACCCTTACCCATAAATCTGGACTCATTTCAGCACCATGTGTGTTATGCCTTGTCGACACACCTAAGGAACTTTTAACAGCAGTTTGGACACGCAGCCAAAGCACACGCATAGTCGCACTTTGTTCTGCGCAGCCGTTGGCGCGTCAGTATATTTTTAGCCGTTTCTCGTACCGAAAGCGTTGAATTTCTTGAACCGAGTAGTCATTGTCAGGTTATGATAAAGACGTTTGCTGAACTAGATTGTCCTGTGTCTAAATGAAGCATAACTAGACCCGAGTGCAGCGTTTCGTCACCATCTGTTACAGAAGTGTATCTTTGAACAGTAACGGCGGTAGTGGGCCTTTAAAGTTATAGTTCGGTTGTCGGTAGCAAGTTTGGTCGAGGTAATTCCAGTAGGAATCGCCTCGACCAAACTGCTACCGACACCCAAAGGGTTAATGATACTAATCTTCAAAAGAATACTTCAAGTTACTGCCCGGTAAGCAAAAGCTGATCGGGCACCGCGTCCGCAGCAGCTGGTCCGGGCACAGCTATACGCGAGACCGATGCCAGCCCCAACATCTAGCTGTTGCGAACTACGTTGAAATAATGAACAGTTCCGGTTACGCTACTCGTTTCTTTTCGTTTTAATATTTCATCTTTTGAACAGCTACGAAGATGGCTACAGTTACCGCAACTTTTGTTAACCCATATACCCCTGATAGTCTACGACAGGATGCTGTTCGACCAAGATATTTCAAGGGGTGGTGTAAGAATAGCGTGGCGCCAATCTATTCTGACGCATCCCTTGAACTATCATGGTCGATCAGTTTCCAGAATTGACATAGACGTCAAAAGGCTATCAAAAATATTAATTTTATCCCGAGGATGTAATGAGACAGGAGGAAAACCGACAGAAGCACGCTTCAAAACTTGGAGCATAAACAGTTTCGTTGCTCGTGCTTTCCAAGCGTTTCCCTTTGCTGATTAGACCAACACTTTAAGAGGACGAGCACAAAACGGTTTCAGTTTCTTGTTCATTCTAAACAGGTTTCTTTCTTTTATTCCTCGCATTTGTAGATGGTTAATCCATTTGACCCCAGGGCCACATTTTCCAAATTTTAGAAGTTTCACTTAACTATGTACTAATTGGAAATGGTTCGACCATGATTATGTTCAAGCTAATCTCACACTACCCTTGAATTATCATGGTCGCTCCGTCACCTGTTGTAGGCCGTCGGGGCTAAATGGGTTAACGCCTTGGCTTTCGAGAAAGTGCCCCTTCCCCACTGCAAGAGGTATAGATCCTCGTGAGCCCCCGCGTTTGCCAGGGGCTTCTGAGGATGTATGCCTCTTTCTGAAACTGCTTTGTATCTTTTTTCGGACGGGTAGTGATCTTGGGCGTTGAATTTACAATGATTTCAAACACATGCTGAATCCACTGGCAGTGTAGAGATTAATGGCGGGGCCCCGTTAGGTCTGGATTAGGTTACCTAGCGCTTCGGGTTTCCTTGTGGGCAAGTCCAATCTTTGTTTTATACAGGACGCCACAGAACCACCTATAACGATGCCAAGCAACGTCTACAATGTCCACGTCAAGACTGGTGACGTCAAAGGCGTGGACACGAACGCCAACGTCACTATCGTCATCTATGACGTCAAGGGTAACGTGACGCCACCCATCCCGCTAGACAATTTCTTCCGAAACGAATTCGAGCGCGGCCAGCAGGACCTGTTCACGCTGAAGGACCTTGACACGCAGGCGCTGACCGACAAACCGCACGTGCTGGAGTTGAGACGTGACAACTCTGGGCTGATGAGCGAATGGTACCTGGAAAGTGTTACCATAGAAACCAGCGACGGCTCGGAGGTAACCTGCACAGTTAGCACAATTTTTTAATCTGAGCCGGCATCGGCCATAATTGAACCGTGCACGGCACAGCCATGCACGGTTCAATAAAGGCTTGTTGGCCCCGAGATACTTTTGCTTACTGGAAGTGCTTTCTGCCTTTTGTTCTGTTTGAAGTATGAAACAAAACATACTGCCAGGTAATACAACGCAACTTTTGTCACTGTATCGTTTTCTGGCTCTGTCATTAACGGGTTCACTATCACGAGACGTGGAAAGTGTAGAGCATCTGCAGAGTACACAGTATAAAACAAGTGTGTAGTCGGAATGGAATCGGCCCTATTTAAGCCTTGACCTACTTTCTGGTTTGTGAACGACACCAAAGTATAAAATAACACGTGTAAACATTAAAGGCAATTTTGTTAGTGTGAGGGCGATAACAAACAATAAGGTAGCTTGGACAACAGTAGGCTCAATATCTAAAGTGAGCGACAAATTTGTGGTGATGGCCCTTCGCTTGAAAGAACCTGTGCGACAGGTTCCGCCCTTTCATGTTTGTCGTATAGTTACATTTTCAAATAAAGCATACATATAATAGAATAAAGCCAAAACATAAAATGATTTTCATAACGAAGTAAATGAAATCGGTGTCCTGAAAGAAAAGGCACAAAATACTTTAAAAGGTTGGTACTATATTAAAACTTGCAGGACATTTAAAGACATTTCAGCACCATTTGCGTTTATTATGCCTTGTCGACACACCTAATGAACTTGAACACCAGTTGGGACACGCGTAATCGCACTTTTTTATTCTGCGCAGCCGTTGGCGTATCTATTTTTAGCGGTTTCTCGTATTGATAGCGCATGTATAGAACGGATTGGAGTCATTGTCAGGTTACTTGATATAAAGAGGTGTGCTAAACTGGATTGTCCTGTCTAAATGTGCCTAACCGTGGCCGGTGTGTAGGGTTTAGTAACCAATGTTACATAAGTATCTTTGAACAGTTTCGGCGGTAGAGGGCCTGCAAGCACACGATAAAATCTGCTGCAGAGCTTTGACGCGCATACAACCCCGTAACGGATTCTGGGATAGAGACAAAAGCGCGTGACAGGCCTACAAGAGATTATGGAAAGTAGTTTTGTTGGCAGAATCCGGAAACAATGTCTTCGCTTATTTTAACCTGTTCAGTGCCAGTTGAAGGAAACTGTTTCTGCAATCTTTAATTCAAATCAAACACCGAGCCCAAGATGACCCAGGATAATGGATTCAAAGTGGTGTCAGCAAGAGGCATAGATCTTCATGAGCCCCCGCAACTTCGGGGGCTCATGTCAAGAGGATCTATACCTCTTGCAGTTGGGTATGTTCAATTTTTCTCGGCACTGAAAGAGTCAACGACTGATCTGCTCTTTTCGTGACTTTGCAGTTTGTGTTCCCGTTCAACCGATGGGTGGCAGCGGACAAGGTGTACAAGGTTCCGCATCTGGACACCTCCCTCCCAGAAAACGACCCCTTTCCGGACATGCGCGCTGAGAGGCTGAAGGCGGCCAAGGAAATCTACCTGTGAGTCTTGCCACTTTCACTGCTTGTGACCCCAGATTGCGTTAGAAAACTTCCCAACTCCAAACAGACCAGGTCGTTCAACGATCATGGCTGTGAAGTGGCGTCAGCAGGAGACACAGATCCCCATGAGTCGCAATTGCGGGGGCTTATGAGATCTCTTGCAGCTAGGTCACGATTACCTGTTGGAAGTGAAGGGGTTAAGGTAATTTTCTTAACACTTTACTGTTACCAACTATACTGCTCGGCGCAAAAGATGCATAATTTCTCAACAGTATCGACAGTACAAGCTAGTCCAACGTATAAGAACCCCATCGGTCCAAGGAACATGGATACAAAGCGGTCAGCAACAGGCATAGATCCACATGAGCCCCCGCACATGCAGGGACTTTTGAGGATCTACGCCTCTTGCATTTGGTCGTCGCTCGCAATTGTTCCGGCAACGAATGAGAAGTAGACGCGCTTTGCTTTCATTTGTTCAGACTGTCGCCAGACAACGAAGGACCTGCCCGGGTGGAGAAAGTGCCGCCAGAGGAAGAATTCTCCAGCGACTACAAGGTTTGTCACTCTTGCCGACTGATTTTATAATAGTCTGTCTCGCAGTCACACGATTCAGTTTTAACACTTTGACGCTGGGGCTTTTTGCCGAGGTGATTCTTACGTAACCGACCTTACAAAAATAAACCACAACTTTGGCTGTTGCCGACATGTGTTGTCGGTGATTCTTGTGGGCCAAGCTAATCTAGCACTATCCTTGAATTATCAGGGTCGATTCATCTCCAACTGGTGCGTAGTCGTTAGGTGACGCGTACAAAATCTGGCAATGCGCCCTTGAGGTGTAATTCGTTAACCGTACCATGTTCGGAAATGCTGCCCAGATAGACCCACTGAGTCAGCACGCCAAGCATGCTTAGCATCTCATTTGAGTAGAAGGCGAAATCCCAGCGTGGCTGCATCCTTTTAGAAGTCCCGCAAACGGTACAGGAAGAAGCCACAGGTAGTGTACTCGGCACGAGTAGCTGCATGCTCAAATTTATCAATCGCTATATACACGCGTGCTCCTTGCAGAGTTTCCTGCTGGGCACGGGCTTGAAAGCAACCATTGAGAACATCGAGCCGTCCACGTGGTCCACACTGTCCCAGATAGAAGAGCTGTACTCCGAACTTACTGGCCAGTACTACCGACCTCCCTGCTTGGACCACCATGACTGGCGCCAAGACTGGTGGTTCGGCTACCAGCGGCTGTGCGGCCCGGACCCCACCGTGATCCGCCTTTGCTGCTCCATTCCCGACAACCTGGGCGTGACTGAGGATGAGTTGCGTCCCTTCCTAGAGGGACAGACGCCAGCGGAGGTGATGGCAGCCAAGAGGCTGTTCGTGTGTGATCTGAAACACCTGCAGGACTTCAGGTTAGGTGTCTGGCTGGCTAGCTATCAGGCTGGTTGCTTGTGTATGCGTTTCGTTACTTGTAGGTTATTTTTATAATTTATTTATTATCATAATTTTAAATATGTTTTTATTTATTCTTTTTATTTTTTATTTTTAAATTAATGCTTTGGTTGGTATTGAACAACGATGAACAGCTGTTCTGTGTGAAAACACTACGAGTGTAACAATGCCGCACAAAAGTTGGTCTTGGCATTTTAATATTTGATAGGGAAGCTTGGTTTACTGAAAGGTGATAAAGCACTGAAGAAAACGCCAGCTTCGTCCAACACGGGAGCCTCGAAGATGCTTTCAATTTACCTGCAATGTGCTAGTCGGTGGTTTGTACTTTTAACCCATTCAAGGTCCCCTGCATCAATAGATGCAAATGCGTCGTATAACGTTCCCGCCGTAAACGAGGCTTTTGCAGCTATCGATTCGGGGCGCCTTGAATGAGTTCAGGTTTGTTAACCCCCTTGTGCATGCAGCCACCGGGACTGCATGCGGTGCCTGCGACTGCGTGCACATGGGGGTTTAACTCGCTCAGTGCCGAGCAGATCTGAACACCACCCAACCGCAAGAGGTACAGATCCTTATGAGCCCCCGCACTGAGTGCCGGGGCTCATGAGGATCTATGCCTGTTGCTGACACCACACATAATCTACGTTTATGGAACACGTAGGATATTCTGTGTTAACAAAGATTGCAGAAAGTCTGTATGAGCTGGCACTGAACGGGTTAAAGCGCACATACTGTTGCCCGCACACAAGTAGTGCACACCTATGTAGTGGAAACGGCTTCAGCGAATGCTCATCTCGTGTTTCGTCAGTAAAACTGGTTCGTCAGAAGGCGCCCGTTATGTGCTTGTTGATGTACAACATTACTGTCTGAACCATCCACTTTTTTTTTTTTACCATTTGGCGTCTAAACTCAATTTATTGAGCTTAATTGTACCAGCTGCAGGGGCGGATCAGTTTTCTGGAAGTGTTGTGGGGGGGTGGGAACTTTTTGTTATGGACCTTCAACCTGACAAGTTCTTCCCAGTGGCCGAGAAATGGGAAGGATAACGTGCGGGGACTAATTGTAACATCAACCTCCCCACTCGTCGAAAAACGAGGTGGGGAAAACCCGAAAAGGGACTTGTATATAACATTTTACAAAATTTTTGACCGGAGCATCCCAGGAATCCGGATCCGCCCCCAAGGTGCACAGTGGTGCACCTTGCATTACATTTTATCAACGCGCATTTAACAGGCGCTTTTAGAACCGTCGTAAAACATGGAACATAATACACTTACCACGCTTACTTTCCCTTTCCAGACATGGCCCTGGAGGCCGTGTATTGACGGCTCCACTTGCCCTCCTATTCGTCAACAAAGAGAAGCAACTCCTGCCAATCGCCATCCAGCTCTTCCAGCAACCAGGGGCGGACAACCCCGTCTTCCTTCCAACAGACAACGAGTACACCTGGCTTCTCGCCAAAATGTGGTGTGTAAACCAGGACTGTTAATCCTTCAACCCATTTAGTCCCGGCACCCTGCAGCAGGCGCCATGCTCAACTGACACTACCCTTGAATTATGATCAGTCCATCTCCTAAAACTGGTACATAGTAATTGGGCAACGTCTCCAAATTTAAGAAACGGGAACTTGGGGCTAAAAGTGTTACTCTCTAACATGAAATAGATTTGAGCATGATAGAGTGGTGCAGAACCATCATGAAGTGTGCACTGGGTCGTCTGTCTGTCTTCCGTGGCAAACTTTTAACCTTAACATTTTCGCGAGCTCTGAGTATATTCAAGCCAGTTTCAGACATGGCCTTACGAGAATTTGTGACAAGACCTTAGCAAACATAAAATTTCAGTGACCTCTCTCAAAGGTCAAGGTCAAATGGTCTACAAATAGGCAAAGGATTGTCACAATATTGTACTGTAACTTCAGACCCAAACGTCGTAAAGAGACGCCTGATGGTAAGACTTTTCTGTGCATACTAATTTGGATGACCCCTCAGAAAGGCTAAGGGTCACAAGAGGTCCAGAAATCAATTTTTAAAAGTGTGCATTTTTTCCTCAAGTTCCAGCTTTCAACTTAAGGTCTAGGGTCAGGAAAGTGTTACTACTGTGTGAAAAATGCCTCTTTTTGAAAGCAAAAGTAGTATTTTTATCAAACGTGAGCCTTATGGACTTCTTCAGGTACAATCTGGCCGAAGCTAATTCGCACCAGGTCTTGACCCATCTGCACTTCACCCACCTGCTGATGGAGAGCTTTTGTCTGGCCGCCAACCGCGAGCTATCGGGAAACCACCCGATCTTCCGCCTCCTGAAACCTCACTTCATGTTTCTGCTGAAAATCAACGCGGCAGCCAGTACAATACTGCTGAGCCCGGGCGGGCTGTTTGATAAAGTGAGTTGTCACGTCGGGCGAATCTGGTTATAAGTCCATTTTTTTCTTTGTGAAAAGCGCGATTTTTTACTGTAATACAATGAAAAGCTGCTTTGCGCAAATTGACGTCTTTTTGTGCACTCGATTTGTTCTGTTACTGGCAACATTTCTTTGACCTTTACACGCTTAACCCTAATTGTGTCGGTAGCGGGTTTGTTATGATTTCTGTAGGATTATCACGACAAAAACCGCTACCGACAAGAGGATTAACATTTTCCTGGTGGACCGAACCTATACAAATTTCGCCGCCTATTGTCTCTCCGTGCATTCTCGACTCTTACCCCACCCGGGTCTGCCCTGGGGGACTTGGGTGGGGTTAGGTATTTTTTAGTTCCCAGGGTCACCCTGGTCAGCCCCACAGGGTGGGTTTTTCTCTCTATTCTGGGGCATTTGTTTCTGTCTACCCTTTGTCCATTCACCTGTATTTGCCTTTTTAAAACTCTCCCTACTGTCTGCACTGCCTGTAGCTCTTGATATTGGATGTGTGTTGCTAAATGGTCTTAGCTTTATTTAGGCCCCATGTGTTAGGTTTATTTAATGTATTTGACCGGCTGGCGACATACATTCAATGTTCTGTTTATTTTTTTTTCACAAGCAGTGCAGGCACGTCCTGAGAAAGCCTTGTTGCTGTCGGGACGCTAAGCAATGTACAATCAATTCTCGACTCTTACACATGCTGTATCAGAATGGTTTCGTCTAACGTTATAGTGCAAATGATTACGTGTATAGCGCCTAACATCTGATCAGAGCTATGCGCTTAACAAACTAATTGGACAAAAATAATTACAAAAGCGCAATGTACAAAATGTCGCCTTTCGCCGTTGCCCGTTGTCTAATGGCGGCCACTCGAGCTATAGCCATACAGTGACGGACTAAATTGTAAACCGTACCTGACTAAAACGCAAATCGAATGGTTTAATTTACCTATGTCTCAGGTATCCGCCGTGGGACATGACACGATTCGGGAGCTGGGCATCCGAGGTTTGAAAGAGTGGAGGGTGGATGTGGAGGGAACGCTGCCCGAGGCGCTCAAAGCTCGCGGGGTTCTGGACGCGGACGTGCTGCCCAACTATCATTACCGCGAGGACGGGCTGCCGCTTTATGACGTCGTCGAGGTGAGCGGGGGGGGGGAGGGGGAGAGGGCCGAGCGTTTTTGTATCGGAAGGTTTGGGTGGTATTGAGCAATACCCACATGTATTGGGCAACTTTCGCAACCGCCCGCCTCGTCTGTCGCTCGTGCGGACAGTCGTTTGACGTCCCGTTTGCAAGCGAAAGGCGTTCTGGCGGTTGCAAATGTTTCCTGTCATTACTGGCCAAACGGCCTAGATTTTGCCACGCCGTCAGGGTCTTTGTGCTCACAAGCAGAGGTTGTCAGCGGTAGATAAGTCAGATGCCCGTCTGTTCGCCAGCGAAAGACGTGTGAGCGGTTGCGAACGTTTTCTCATGTGCTTTGCTCCCGACTGGATCGCTACGGGGCCTCGGTTACACAAGCCATTAACCCTCACTGCCGAAAACGTGAACACGATCCAGCTGAAAGAGGCGTAGATCGTGAGCCGCCGCGACTGCAAGGGTTCATGAGGATCTATGCCTCGTGCTGCGACCACTTGACGCCAATGTTTTTTGGAGGATAGGTTTTGGTCGTTGAATGAGCAGATTTCAGAAACAAAATGTACGTACGTTGGCAGGAAAGGGGTTAAAGGTTTGACTACTGTAACAGGCAACCTGTTTAATAGCTTGCACACGATTCTCACTCACGCAACTGGTCTCTTATGTGTGGCCTTCGGGCATAATGTCACCTTAGCTGTCCCGTGTACAGCCAAGTGAGGCTAAGCATCTTTTTGTGGTTGCTATTTTCTTCGGAAGTCTAGAGTTTTTCAGAGGTTAAATTGGCTTTTTCGGTGTTAAAAGCGTTTTTTATCGCGATGATTCCTGCAGGAAACCGCTACCGACACCACCCCCCGCCCCCACCCGGGTCTGCCTTGGGGGACTAGGTTGGAGTTAACTACTTAGTTCCCAGCGTCACCCTGGTCAACCCCACAGGGTGGGTTTTCCCCTCTGGGGCATGTGTTCCTGTCTACCCTTGGTCCATTCCCCTGTATTTAACTTTTTTAAACTCTCACTACTGTCTGCGCTGCCTGTAGCTCTTGATATTGGATGTGTGTTGCTAAATGGTCTTGGGTTTATTTAGTGTTTTAGACCGGCTGGCGACATGCATACCATATTCTGTTTAGTTTTTTTTTTTTTTTTCACAAGCAGTGCAGGCACGTCCTGAGTCTTGTTGCTGTCGGGATGTTAAGCAATGTATAACCAACCAAAGCTACCGACCCTCAAGGGTTAGAAGGTCAGAAAACTGCGTCTGTGGACGAAAACTAAACCGGAAGGCCGGATAAACATGCGATATCGTTTGTCCTGGATTAATATTTTCGTCAAAGCATGTGAAATTTTGACCATATCATTTCCGAACAAGGTACGTCAAGTCATTCGGGACGTGCCGCTTCCGAATGAGTTAACGCTGACTGTATGGCGCCCAAGTATGGCGATACACTGAGGCTGAGATATTACAATTCTTTTCAAAACATTTGTGTAAATGCTGTTGGTATTCTCAATATTCTGTGACATTCGTTCCTGACCTTTCAGAAGTACGCGACGGCCTACATCAACCTCTACTACCCTGGCGACAAGGAACTCCAGGCCGACTCCGAGGTTCAGGCTTGGGCAGCAGTTTTGGCCAAGCCCCGCGCCGAGGGCGGTTACGGAATACACGGCCTGCCGCTGACCCACGGTGCTCTGACCTCACTCGACCAGCTCGCCCTACTGATCACGAGCGTCATCTTCACGTGCAGCGTGGGGCACGCGGCGGTCAACTTTCCCCAGTACGACCACTTCGGCTACGCGCCCGACTACCCGTTTATCTTGCTGGGGGACCCGCCCACCGATAAGGTCAGAAACTGGTAAAATATTTAACCCTTTGGCTGTCGGTAGCGCTAATTGTCGCGATGATCCCTACAGGAATTATTGCGACTAAAAACGGCTACCGACAGCCAAAGGGTTAAAAATAGGTCAGCTTCAGTATTACGCACTCCAGTACACCGCAATCTCTTAAGACTGTCAGGTCTCTAGCTCCCACGGAATTCGGTGAGGAATACGTTCTGAAGCCGACGTCAGACTTCGCTGTTGTAGGCCCCGGGGACCTTTGGCTTACCAAGAGGATTGTCTTGTGTAAATTCAGCAATAAAATGGTGATAAAGAGCGATCTGATTTCAGTTCCCAGGTACTGCAATATACTTAGGATGACCCGTTTGTAGACTGTATTAGTGTAGTTCATTTTTGTACAACTTTGTGCCTGTCTCTTCATTGTTTTGTTTATTTACATAGTAAGCCATTTCTGTATTTACAGCAAACTCTTCGCTTCACATGAAACTGTAGCTGCAATTATCTCACTTATGACATTTGACCACTGGTTTGGGACTTTGGATTTTACGGCCTCAGGCCGTAAGGTTCAGTGTCGCAGACCAACACACACTGTTAAAACGTTCACATTTTCATTCGTTTCATTTCAGCTTCCTCGGAGCGAAGAGGACGTGGCCAAGCTGATTGCTGACAAAGACTCCCTCCTGCGCACGATGCGAGCTGTCAGTCTCTTCAGCTCTCGCGGCAACGCCCGCCTCGGCACCCCACTGGCCTCCTTCATCGTCGATCCACCTGCCGTGATAGTGGGCGAGCGTTTCCAGAGGGAGCTAGAGACGGTTGAGAAGGCGGTGCTGGAGCGCAACAAGACGCGAAAACCCGGCTACGATGTCCTGAACCCAGCTCTCATCCCCAACTCCATCAGTATCTAGGACCTTCAAATTATTCAGTCGCACATTAGCTTGCAGGAAGTCTTCAGAGAAAAAGTACCAAGTTTAGCAGTGTCGATCTTTACACCCTTGTGCAAGTCACCTGTACACTGGTTGTGTCCCTAGATTCGCTGGAGGCAACCAGTCTTACAACGATTGTTGTCGATTATTTGTTCCGAGGACCACAAAACGAGGAAATAAAAAAAAAAAAATCAACCGGCTGTGCACGTGCATGTGTCCTTTTGTGTGTGTGGTGTCTTTGCGGTATGTTTGTGTGTGCGCGCAAATGTTTCCTCGTTTCTGATTTGGTGTGGGTTTATGTCTCGGAATGTCATTACTTTGGCCTACTGATAAGAATTACCATGTAACCCAGATTTTTCAGAAAAAGATGATCCTTGATTAACGCCCATTCCCTCTCGGAAAGTAATAGCAAAAGGTTTTCGGTTTCAATAGCTATTTTCACTATAACATCAATGATGGGTTCAATTAACCGATATGGCAACACAAACATCGGTGACTAGAGACAAAATAAAGCGTGAGGGAGCAGACTGACGGCAACCCGATCCGTGGACACTGTAATAAACAAAAATATAGGTGCCATAACATAAAACAAAAGCACTGGTTTTCCATTCATACTAGAACATGTAATTGAGCACACCGTGGGACCTAGTACAAAATGGATCCTTCGATTTAACTGCAAAACCCCTCGCAGCAAAAACAATATATTGGGGCTATGTTATGCTTGTTTGATCTGGCCCGATCAGCTCAAGCGCAGCAAAGCTATACAAATCGCCCTGTTTAAACTTATTCCATAAGTTTAATACATGTCGGTTAATACAACAGCCCTACGCGCGATTACATCATCCCTACACCAAGAAATCCACCCTTTAGGCCCCATTTAAGACTGCAGGTGAAAATCCAATTGCAAACACTAATCGATGTATGGCTCGAAGTCAAAACGCCCAAAATATTACCAATTCCACAGATGCATGCCGAGACAAAAATACACATGGTTCTTGTACTATTGGAATGCATAAATATTCCCTGCATCGCAATATAATTCGCATAAAAAATACATCTTATAAATTTAATGCAGTCCCTTAATGAAGTCGACAATAAAAACACTTTACCAACCTGAATTAGCATCCTAGAAGTCGGGGCATGCTGTCCCCGCTCAAACAATGAAACGAGGAAGTAAAAAAATCGGAACTAAAATATTACAAACTACACCAAAAGTATTCCTGCAATATTATTACAAGGTCATTTCCAAAACCAAAACTAAAAAATATGCTTAAGGAAAAACTTAAAGGAAAATTTATTTGTCTCTGTCTAAAAAGGGAAAACAAGAACAATTCTAAGCTTACTCAAAATACAACTTATTAACCTATCGCAGGGGTGATATAGGTTACAACCAAATTTAAGCGAAGATTGAAGAGTGCAGCCGTTAAGTGACCTGTACGCATTGGGAACTGAACCGCAACAGATCGAGGATCTTTCCTAAACGTGTAGCGCAGGTGACGTTCTGGAAGTAGGTCGGCAGAACGTTATCTAGGGCACACTGGTTAGTCGATATGAGCATCGGGCGAGATTGCGCCCAGTTTTTGTGAAAACGACAAAGATGCGTTTCGCTGCTTGATCCTTGTTGGCCCTTGGATGGATATAAACCACACTAACGGTTGTGGAAATTCTCGGAAGGTACAGGGGCCGCAACGAGGCCGTCAATAGTTCAATATTTGGGGTACAGTTTTTCACGTGCTATGATAGTCTTGCACCACTGTTCGTTGACATAAACACGCCACACATCCTCTCTCCTTCCCGGTAGTATGTTTATCCCGATCGAGACCGATAGGGCAACCAAACCCCTCGATAAAAATTTCTTGGTCGGTCGGTGTTGTCAAAACACGTTTCTGTAAATGCCATGAGGCAGTATAAAGTGTCACATTTGCACGCAACTCGTCATCTTTAGTTCTTTCGGAGATCGTGTATTGGCGAGTATCGTGGATGGCAATGGGAGGACCCGTTTTTCATTGTACGAAGTCTGTGCCTTACACCACCATTTTTTCCTAGTTTGCGAAAACGTTAATGTCATTTGACAGCATTTCGGGCGGGAAGAGTAAGTCCTCCATCACATCGATCCCAAGTCGCAGAAACCCCACCCGGGTCTGCCCTGGGGGACTTGGGTGGGGTTAGGTATTTTTTAGTTCCCAGGGTCACCCTGGTCAGCCCCACAGGGTGGGTTTTTCTCTCTATTCTGGGGCATGTGTTTCTGTCTACCCTTTGTCCATTCACCTGTATTTGCCTTTTTAAAACTCTCCCTACTGTCTGCACTGCCTGTAGCTCGTGATATTGGATGTGTGTTGCTAAATGGTCTTAGCTTTATTTAGGCCCCATGTGTTAGGTTTATTTAATGTATTTGACCGGCTGGCGACATACATTCAATGTTCTGTTTATTTTTTTTTTTCACAAGCAGTGCAGGCACGTCCTGAGAAAGCCTTGTTGCTGTCGGGACGTTAAGCAATGTACAATCAATCAATCAAACCAAGTCGCAGACTACGAAGACGGCAAGCACACAACGACGAAAACCTGACAAGTTGATCGGACACAACAAAAACCGCTACCGGTCGCCGCTGAGCAGCACCACCCACCCACCCACCCCCTCACACACACACACACACACACACACACACACACACACACACGCACCTAAACACGAAGGCACACCCACATTCGCACCAAAAGTATGTTAACCCCTTAAAAAAACACGATCTAACTGCAAGAGATATAGATCCTCATGAGCCCCCGCTAACGCGGTGGCTCATGAGGATCTATGCTTGCTGAGACCAATTTTTATCCATGTTTCTTGAAAGGTTTTGGCTTTTGCTCGGTGAAGGAACAAAGATTTCAGAATCCAAAAAGTACATACAGCGGCAGGGAGGGGGTTAAATAATTATGTACTAACCAATAATTCACTGACACTGACAAAATTTAATGGTACAGAACATATTCGGGGCGGATCTGGGGGGATGGGGGAGAAGAGGTTACAGGGGTTCCGGAACCCATTCCCCCCCCCCCCCCCCCATCCAAATTCTGTACAATGCTATAACATAGTCCTTTTGTGGGGCGTTTAAAACCCCTCCCCCCCCCCCCCCACCCCTCCAAACCGTTGTTTGATATATTGGCGAATGGCAAACGCGCCTTCTCTCCTACCCATGGAAGCAAGGTCTAGGAGGCCTTTTGTATCGGGTTGAAGGTCCCAAGCAAAAAGTTGTATCCCCCGCCCCCCTCGAGGTAACTGATCCGCCCCTGATATTGAAACACAACGCGAGTCTCTAACCCAGCCCGCGGACAGAAACCTTTTGCGTTTACTTCCAGCCGTGTTTTGTTCTCTCTCGCGCGCTATCGACCCGGAACTGAAACCTGCTGGGTTCGCGACAGCTTACCTGTACGCTGAATGATTCAGCTGTGCTTTCACAACAACCGAGATACACACAGTAGCCTACTGGCAAGATCAAGGCCATAGGACTCGTGCTTCTGACAGGAATGTGTGGTTACGGTCGCACGCTTACTTTACCCTGACCAGTCAAGCGACGTTTTGGTATGTCGGTCAAAGAAATCGTGTTGGGGCAGTACAGGTGCGTTTGTGTTGGCCGCTACGGGTGTGAGGTTTTCTGCCCTGCCGTGTGGTGTGTCGCGTTGATTGCGCTGCGCCAGTAGTCTCTCCATTAATGCGATGACTCATTGCAGACGCAGCTATTCAGCGTATAACCTCAACCATAACAGTGGCCAGTGTCGGATTTCGCAGCTTCCTCGTCGACACCACTTCAAGTGTTACTGGCAGGGACACCGTCAGTAAACAACGGAGGTCGGTTTATAACCGACTGACAAGGATAAATGGATAAAACTATGCCAGTGACTATCCCATGGCCGACGTAATATTGATTCTTGGGGCGTAGCTTGAGGAGAAGCCATGTAAGTATTGCCGCTCTTTCACAGTAGTGAATCAGGTGAATTTCGTACGTGTACAGATTCGCGAAGAGATGAAAGGAATTGGCAAATGAATGGTACAAAACATTGACACGTTTAGCGTGATTATTTTCAGTGACTTAACTCCTTCACTGTCAGCGGACGTAGATCGTGGTTTTGAGATCAGTGTTAATTTAACGTCAAAGCCGTCCAAGGAACATGGATACAAAAGTAGTGGTCGGCAAGAGGTATAGATCCTCTTGAGCCCCCGCAGTTGCAAATGCGGGGGCTCATGAGGATCTATGCGTCTTGCTGAGACCAATTTGTATCCATGTTTGTTGGACGTGTTCGTCTTTTGGTCGTTAAATGAACTAAGATTTCAGAAACAAAAATGTACGTACAGTGGCAGGAACGGAGTTAAAGGGGCCTCTTCCAGACAAAGGGTTAATTGTTCGCAGACCTCCTTTAAATCTCCTTCATCCCTGACGCACTACAGCAGGAGATGGATCGACCATGATAAATCAAGGGTAGTTCCAGATTAGCTTGGCGCCGACAAGCTAATCTGACACTACCCTTGAATTATCATGGTCGATCCATCTCCTGCAACAGGTGTATAGTCGTTAGATGACGCCTCCAAAATTTCGTCGGGCTGAATGAGTTAATATGGCTAACAATAAATGCTGCATAAAAGGGCTAACTTCAGTCATAACATTTGACGGTCGTTTTAAAATGCAAGACGTTTTGCTCGTTTTCTCCTGTGTGCGTAAGAGAGTTCTATGCTCTCAAGGGGCAGTAGAAAACATCTCCCACGTGTGCATACTCGCACTGGATTGTAAAAGGAAGGGCAGAATTAAAATCTTTGATGGCAAGACAATATTGACAACCCGTTTACAACGTTGAGAATCCGTTGCAATTTGAGCAGACGGAACCCGCCCTGGAGAAGACTGCTTGAAACCACAACATCCTGAGGCTGAAATTAAAAAAAAAAATGCTTATTCATTGTTCTTTGAAGGCTGCTTTACAGGTTAGAAGATAGACCTACCATTTCCGTTCAAGGGTGGTGCCAGAAATGCTTGGCCCCTCAGGCGCCAAGCTATTCTGACACCACCCTTGATCTATCATAGTCAAATTTATTTCAAGCAAAAGTGTATCAAGATTAAAAGGGTTAACTTGTGCAGCCGACGTAAGGCATGTATTCCGTCATCTCATCCTCGTCTTCACCATTATTCGTGAGGTTCCGTTCGCTACGAACGATTGCCAACAACAAACGAGAGCGACGGTCACGGCGGACAGCAAGCATGTGCAATAAGCATAGGCAACACCCCAAATATCTACAAGAGGCATATTCTCATAAGCCCTCTTGACAACACTCATTGACAAAACTCCAACTCTATGCCTCTTGGAGATGTTCGGAGCGTCTGGTCTCATCAGGATTTCCCCTCTTGGAGATGTTTGGAGTGTTTGTCTGTGTTTATTATGGTACAGACTGGTTGTCCATAATGACTTCGATTTCGTTAGTTGTTAGGAGTCGTTCAGCGCAAACGTAACCTTGCTATTATCACTACATCACTGAGACCAACAGGCTTCGAGCACATCATGGTGGACTTTATTTTAAAAAACTTTATAGGACTGTTGTTGTTGGGTTGTTGTTTTTTTGAAAGCGTAGTACATCATTACTAAATCTTGCGAAATACGTATATTGATGCAGCTGCGTTGGTTGCCTATTACAGCATCATTTTTGGCTGGAAAAAGGGGGACCAGAGACAGAGAGAAAGTCTGCATATGTCCATCTATCGGGGACAGGGATAGCCATTGCCTATGGAGTACGACCTGAACACTCACCAATTCAGTAGCGCTGCAACTTTGACTCTTTGATTTATCAAGACCCTTCAACGGACATGCCGTAAATCAATTAACCCTTTCCCTGCCACTGTAGGTGCATTTTTTTTGTTGTTTTTGTTTCTGAAATTTGTTTTTGTCCATTCAGCGACCAAAAGCCTGAGCCACCCAAGAAAGATGGATACGAATTGGTACAAGCAAGAGGCATAGATTCTCATGAGCCCCCGCAGTCGCGGGGGCTCATGAGAATCTTTGTCTCTTGCAGTTGGATTGTATTTCATTTTTTTCTCGGCAGTCAAAGGGGTTAAGCCCGTCTTTTCCCACCGGATCCCGAGCACAGCGGTGGCTTGGTGTTATGTGCTGCTCTTGTTTGATATGCGTAGACGAAAGGAAGTCGGTGAAGTGAAATGTTTACACACTGAGCGCGCACCATGAATACGGTGACAGTGGAATAATGCACTATAAAGGGGGTCACATGAGCAAAATAGAACACCACCGGCCTCCCTCACTCCACCACTTTCACTCTCCAGCGCGTCCAGAACAGTGCTGCCCGTCTCGTCCTCAGAAAGAAAAAAACCGACCACATCACTCCCCTGCTCAAACTCCTTCACTGGCTTCCCATCCCGCAACGCATCCAATACAAGATTCTGTCTCTCTGCTACAAATCCCTGAACAACTGCGCTCCTGCCTATCTCTCCAACTTACTTCACTCCTACACTCCTTCCCGCTCCCTCCGCTCCGCCTCCGACCCTCTCCGCCTCCACATCCGCCGCACCAAACTCAGCACTTTCGGCCCCCGCTCCTTCTCTGTATACGGTCCATCCGCCTGGAACACGCTCCCACTCTCTCTCCGTCAGAAACACTCTCTCTCCTCCTTCCAGTCCGCCCTCAAAACTCACCTCTTTCAACAGTTCTAGCACTATATCAACACACTCCCCACCCCAAGCTGTCTGTCGTAATGTATTTCACTATTTGTGGTACGTGACTCGTTGTGCATTGTATATGTATATATTTAACACCAAACGCAAGATCCTCATTGGTACGAGGAACACGGAGGCAAAGTGGTGTCAGGAAGAGGCACAGATCCACATGAGCCCCCGCAACTGCGGGGGCTCATGTGGATCTATGACTTCCTGGTACCACTTTGTATCCATGTTCCTTGTATGGCTGAGATTCTTGTATCTGACGTTGAATTTACGCTGATTTCAAAAACACAATCTGAGATCAGTGGCGTACAAAAGGGCGTATAGTTTGTGTGGTATAAATTTGTAAACGCTCTCAACAATATGTCGCTTATGTACACATGTCTCTTTTTGCCAGTAAGATAAACAATGCGATTTCCCCCGACTAGATGTAATTGTTTTAACCGTATGTTGATGTGACTTAAGAGATATGTCGCATGATATATAATTAAGAATAATACTTTTATGCGCAAGCTGATCTTCACTATAAACAAATAGTGTGGGCCGGAAGGAAGTCCTACAGCCATATGGATCATTCCTTCCCTAGATCCCCGTGAGGAAGCAGCCATCACGGCCATCAATATTTGTATCAAATTTGACTAGGCATAAAATAATTTTACCATGTAACCCCGTGGCCGTAATTCCCAAATTTTATAGATGTCGCTTAGCAACAATGTAACAGTTGCAAGAGAAGGAGTAATCATGATAATTCAAGGGTAGTGCCAGATTAGCTTGGCGCCGTCCGTCGCCAAGCTAATCTGGCACTACCCTTGAATTATCATGGTCCGATCCATCACCTGCTGTAGGGCGTCGGAGCTAAATGGGTCAATGATCGCTAAGGTTATTTCATTACGGAATAAACCACTTGAGGAGGTGACACCAGCAAACGTACACGTCTGTATAAAACCTAATCCAATGTCTATTGTGTAAATATACATTTTCTTTGTTTTCTCACACGTCAGGCTCAAATCCTCGCAAGAAAAAACAGACTCAGATTAAGAGGAGACGACACTAACAAACGTACACGTCTCTACAAAGCATAATCTATTGTCTATACAGTTTGAATATACATTTTCTTTGTTTTCTCACACGTCAAACTCAAGTCCTCGCAAGAAAAACAGACTCATATTAACGTCCGTTTCAAACATCTTGTTGACAAGCTGGAGATACCCCAAAGAAGGAAATGTTCAAGGCCAGTCCCTCGGTCAACCCCTCAGCCCCTGATGGTAAATGACACAACGTCCATTTTTGCGAAATCGATATTTTCATTGTATTTCTGTTGGGTCCCAACCTCGGCGTCGACCCAGCCTCGGCCAAAGTGACATACTGCTCACAAATAGTAAGGTATATTAACTTTTCAGGTTGAATTACTAAAAGTCCTCAGAATTGGTAATATCACGGGTATATCAGTGAGAATCCATCCTACCGTCCTACAATTTCACAACATTAGTGTGGCATATAGTATTCACAAAAAGTAAAGGATGTATTACTTTTAGCTTGAATTATTTAAATGTCTCAAAAGGTTTAAACATTAATCAGCCCAAAATGACGACTGCACTTTGCAGATGTAAGGTGTTTTCCGACATTTTAGTAATTCAAGGTGAAATTATGACGTGGCTAAAGACGCGTATCCGGATGAGTTAATGTACCGTACTATTTTTGAGCATTACATGTCACTCTGGCCGAGGTTGGGTCGACGCCGAGGTTGGGACCCAGCAATTATAATGAACATCATTACGGTGAACATCTCGCTTTTCACACAAACGGACTAATTGTCCTTAGTCTTGACATCATTTGCAGCCCTTTCGCGTGCATGAGGATGGCCATGTCCGCACTGACCGCTAAATCTCAGAGAAATACACGGTTGTTTGGTTGGTTTTTGCCCCCCTTTTGCTGTCGGTGGCGGTTTTCATCGCGATGACAGCCAACGGGTTAATAGTGCAAGTAAAAAGGAGACCGTCACAGTGACTGTAGACCGACCCATTCCGGGCGTGAAATATCAATTAGACTTAGCGCGCGTTTGCCTCTCGACAAAAATAGCACCCTCGGTATAGATGTCGGTTAGATTTGAGAAATAACGGAGGCTGAGGTACAGGTTAACCCGTTCAGTGCCGAGAAAAATTGAACACCACCCAACTAAGAGGCGTAGATTCTCATGAGCCCACGCAGCCTTTACAATCTATGCCTCTTTCTGATACCACTTCCGATCTAGAGTTGTTGTTTTGTAGTGTGTGTGTGTGTGTGTGTGTGTGTGTGTGTGTTTGTTGGTTTTTTTCTTGGGGGGGGGGGGCGAAGGGGGGCGGGGATGTTGAGTTAACGAAGATTGCAGAAACACAGCCTGCGTCATCTGGCACTGAACGGGTTAAAATTGCAAGATATTTGTACCAGATCTTATGAAGAAGATAAATGTAAACGTTTTTGTCAGCTCCAGTAAGCTGTCCTCCTTGCCCCGTTGCTGTTTTTTTTTTTTTTTTTTTTTTTTTGTAAGCCGGTAAACTGCAGACGAAAACGTCACGATGGCGCACCTGTGCAATTAACCCTTTCTTTGCTAGGAAATAGTGAACGTTATCCAACTGCAAGAGGCATAGGCCCTCACGAGCCCCCGCATTTGCGGGGGCTCATGAGGGCCTATTGCCTCTTGCTGGCAATATTTTGCATCTAGGTTCCCTGTATAGCATAGGGTCTTTAAATTTTACAAAAGAGTTCAGTAACACAGTCTGCGTGCACTGGCACTGAAGGGGTTATCCTGCAGTTTGAGCTAGGGCCCCACGCATCTCGCCTGACCACATTAATCTGGCCTACCTCGAACTAAAGTATCTGGCCCGCGCACGGCTGTGCAAGCTAGGTGATGGGCCGACTCAGACGGACGTCTGCCTGAGGACCTTTAGCTGACGGGGGCTGAGGTCATGGCTCAACCTTACGTCTTATACGTATACATGGCCTGAGACTACAGAGTAAGGGAAAAAATACCTGCGGTGTTCACAGCAAAACATGTTGTTGCAATCGCGCAAACTTATCAGTGTCTCTTTCGCCACCACAGTGCAACGGCTAACCATTTCAGCCCTGACACAGTAAGTAGCGGGAGATAGATCGACGACCATGATAGTTCAAGGGTGGTGCCAAAACAGCTCGGCGTCCGTAGTCGCCAAGCTGTTCTGGCACCATCCTTGAACTATCATGGTATTTCTATCTTCTGAAATATTCAATGTTACCAGGACAACTCGCAGGTTTGGGGATTTCAAATTTAGGGCTCGATTTGTCACAAAAGATAATTTGACATACACATTTCCTGTAGCCTGTATAAATATACAATAGAATACAATACAATACAACTTTATTGTCTGTTTGAGTCAACGCACGACAGAAATTTGCCTTTTGGCTCGTCATAAAACAACACAACAAGACGCTAATAAACACTAAAAAAAAAACACATTCCATTAAAATTATCACTGCAGCAATCTATCACAGGCAATCTATCACAAGCAATCTATCACAAGATGGGAGGTAATGTTAAGTAGATCACACATTATATATCACGTCGTTATAAACAAGAGTTCAAAATCGAGACAACAGTTTTAAAAAAAGACTTCTTAAAAATATTCTTTTTGGCAAGTGGCATGTTGAAACGTCTGCCTGATGGTAGCATTTGAAACTGATCAAATAGTGGGTGACGAGGATCACTGACAATGTTAGCAGCTTTCCTTCGGATAGCCCTATGGGTACAGATCGTCTAAAGGGTACTGTCCTTGGCCAATGATATTCCCAGCTGTTCTGACGATACGCGACAGTCTGCCCCTGTTTTTCATACTGAGGTTGCCTTACCAAGCAGTGATGTTAAAAGTGAGTATGCTTTCAATCAGGCTTCTATAAACGGATTCTAAAACCTTGGAACTGACATCAAAACTTGTCAGTTTCCTAAGAAACTATACAAACCTTGGCTAACACTTCATGCTGACGTTGGAGGGTAGGGTCATATTCCCGCATTAAGACACATCAAGCTTAGAAACACTATCTCTCCTCCTTCCAGTCCGCCCTCAAAACGCACCTCTTTCAACAGTTCTAGCACTATAACGCCATCACGCTCCCCACCCTAAGCTGACTGTCGTGATGTATTTGTAGTACGTGAGTCTTTGTCAAAAGCGTGCGCATGCGTGCGCGAGTTTTTAGTGCGCGCTTAGAGTTATAATTATTATAAGATAAGCGCATTATAAATACCGTTATTATTATTCTTATTATTATTATTATTATTATTATTATTATTATTATTATTATTATTATTATTATTATTATTATTATTAGTGCGTGGTAGATTGATGCCTCTTGAGACTCACCCTTAACCTATTTCAGTCGACCGATCTGCCGCGATTGAGACTGGAAGCGAAAATGGTATTGCACAAAAGCCTTGCCACGTAGCAACGCAGTATGCATGCATATCTCCACAGCGTGATGGTGTGAAAATAAACTGTTTTCGTATCACTGACAAGTATCTCCTGTTTCCTTATGTTTCACTTAGTTCCGCGAATACGTTCTCTTCTTCTAGTACTTTTTCTCTCCTTTTTCTCTTTGTTGCGTTCTTTTGTTTGTGCTTTTGTTCTGATGTGGTGGTGGGGACTGTTTATTTATAGGAAAGATGGTACCACAGTCCGCCAGATTGAGAATCAACCATACACGAACCATG
This sequence comes from Semisulcospira habei, assembly GCA_036245525.1. NCBI lineage: Eukaryota > Metazoa > Mollusca > Gastropoda > Semisulcospiridae > Semisulcospira > Semisulcospira habei. The sequence continues at coordinate 190,941,186 of BTPG01000003.1, forward strand.
TCTCTGTGGTGGACACGAAGACATTAACGTAGCACCAACGGATTTGGTCCAGCCTTATTAAAAAAAAAACTCACGACATATTAACTTCACCGTCATCGGACCATCATCAGTGAATATGGCAGCGACGGAGAGACTTATCAAGTCTGTTTTAGTTTTTCAAAAAGAACGTGTTCCCATTTCCACAGCCGATCATCAGGATGGAGCTAATTCCACGAAGATCAAGAACTGCTCGACCAGCTCACGATTTCGGTATGGAGTTTTGGAAACCCTCCTTCTAGCTGTGTTAGCTCTGCTGGCGTGCCTTGTCCAACCAGGCTTGGCCGCAGACCAAGATGTGTGCACCGTTGGCAGAACTCAATGGAACCCTACGGCAATGGCAAGGTAAGACAATTATAAAATTAACTCACTAAAATTAATTAACTAACTCGGCATATGACCGAATATTCACACGATTCTCATAATCAGCTCCATACAGAGTTGTTAACTTTTTCAGTTTTGGGAGAGATGGAACGAGCATATGCCGCCTATTCGATTGTGGTACGCCTGCAATGAATATAAAAGAGAATTCCAACAAATAAACAAACACGCTATTAACGGACTAGTGCATCACAGTTTATTGAACCTTTGTTTTTCTCCAAAAGGACATACAGATACAGTGTACTCCTTATCTTTTTTATTTTAGTCTTTAAACTCCCAGAACTAAATGACTTTCATTCTATAGAATGGAAGTCATTTAGTTCTAGGAGTTTAAGACTTTCAAAGGGTTAAGTTTTTGTGACGGTCACCTTTCTGCTCTGGATTATCTTTAATCATCAGATTCGTTATGCTTGTGTTGGTCTGTGATTTTGAACCTTGCAACTGGGAGGCACGCTGTGCCCCCCCCCCCCCCCCCCACCCCATCTCCCAATGAAGCACATTTTCCTACGCCACTCCTCGGGAGTCCCCGCAGCTGCGGCTGCTCATGCTGATCTAGACCTCATTGTAGCTGCATGGTGTTTAGTTTTTCCCTTGGCAGTGAAAGGGTAAAAAACTACTGATCTGTGGTTTCCTACAGGTTTGGCCTGTCGATATCCTTGCGTAAGTGGGACTTCACGCAGAACCGCTGCGGCCAGGTATCCCAGGAGGCGCTCCAGCTGTACGTGGCTGCCCAGTGGGTTTTTGAGAGGCTCAACAGCGACACCGGAAACGGAAGTTACGTGCCGGGGGTGCAATTCGGTGAGTGACCAATAAAGCGGAACCTTTATTTGAGCTACTAGCCATTTATGAAGAATCACCTGTCATTAAAGACTATCATTTAGGTGGCTTCAGCCACCTAATTGATAGTCTTTGATGACAGGTGACCCTTTTGCCCTTTAAGACTTCTATTGAAACCAGTTTTGTTTTTCTTACAAAGGTTCTACTATGGGCAAAGACATACATGTATACAATACGAGTATATGTGTGATGCCGAATCGTAGATTGCGCCTTTAATTGTTACATTTTCCCCCTTATGTTCAAATCGCCATTAGCAGTATTAGTAGCAGAAGTCATATAGTCTTGGTGGTTATGACCGTTGTGGTTCTGAAATGTGTCTTGGTCCTATGACTTTGGACCTTACTGCTGTGCGCTGTATGTTCCAGCATCATAGACCAGCACATGTTTTATCTCAGCATTGCCCCCACACTTATTTATCAGCAGACGTATGTTTAACTAGATCACCCTCCAGCCATCGTGACACTGATAGAATTCAAGGACACAATCATGATCCCGCCTTAGTCGCATGCTGGGCGTTAAACCCAACTAACTAACTATCATGATCAGTGATTGCACTCCCTGTAAGTGGCTTTACTTTCTTCAAGCTTATCAGGAACCGCCCTTCAGTTGTAACGATCGACCTCTCTCCCTCGACAACCAACATTTTTTATGAACGCATTTAACCATAACTTCGAAATTTCGAAGTTTGGGTGTAGTTCTCTGAGGAATTCGGTACACTTCATGAAACAGATCGACCATGATAAATCAAGGGTGGTGGTGCCAGGACAGCTTGGCGCCTCCAGGCGCCAATCTGCTCTGGCACCATCTTTGAACTATTATGGTCGATCCACATCTATTTGTTGCTGTGTGTCAGGGCGCAGTGTGTTTAGACCACAAATTTTTAAAAAAGGAGCCGCTTGGCTATTGAAGCGAAACGATTTTTTTAACTACTTGTACGTAGTTAAAATAAATAAATAAATAAATAAATAAATTATAAAAAAAATAACTCGTACGTAGGAAGGAAGACACTGTAAAAATGTTAGTGTGTGTTGAAGAGGTATTCGTGCAACAGATAGCCAGTTGTATGTGCAGCTTTAATGTAAAAAAGTACCCAACGGAGAAAGAAACACGCTTAGAAAAGACGGGTACAACACAATTTATTAATATTTCGGGTAAATACCCTTTGTCAAAATAGACAAACAAACAAACAGAGAAATTAGCCGCTACTTATCTTCATTCGCAGAAGGAATGTGGCAACTATTTACCCGAAATATTAATAAATTGTGTTGTACCCGTTTTTTCTAAGCGTGTTTCTTTCTCCGTTGGGTACTTCTTTGCATTTTACACGCTTGGCAGTCACCGTTTTGGTCTGGATAGCGTTAATGTAGCCCGAAGTACCGTGGGCCACTCCTTTTCCTCGCGTAGAATGAGCCGCCTTTAGTGTAACCCCATTCACTGCCAAAGGCTACAAGTTGTCTTTGTGAAATTGTAAATTCGACGCAAAAGACCACCATTCATCTATTTCACCGTGCGCGGTGTGGCCAATAATTGGCATAGATCCTCACGGGCCCCCGCGACTGCTGGGCCCCAGGAGGAGCTATACCTCTTGCATGTGGCTGGCTATTAAAATATTCTTTTTTACTGTTCTGACAGTAAATGTTATTAAGCCACAGGCAGGGGTTGAGAAATACTAGTGATTTGAGTTTGAGTGTACGTGTTGTACTCTATATGGAAGTTTAACTCATTCGAGACGTGCTGCATCCGGATACGCGGCTTTAAGCCACGTATCCCGATGCAACACGTTTCGAATGAGTTAAAGAATGACAGGGGAAAAATACGTGTACAATCGGCATGATTGCTTTGCCTGTTTCAACTCGTGAACTCTGACATTAAAGCGGGGGGACAAATCGAGCGTCATAATCCAGTGTGGTACCAGAACAGCTTGGCGCCAAGATAATCAGGCACTACCCTTAATGAAGATCGTTCATCGCCCGTGTCATTCATTCTTTAAGTAATCCTTCCACTCCCTCTCGCTCGTAACAGTACACAGTGATAAAGATAGGCCACAATAAAGAAAGGGTCGTTTAATTGAAAGCCGTCCTTTCGTTATAAATTTACATTCACTTCTTTTAAACTTATTTTGGGGGGAAAATAGACGTAGCCGGACCTGCTTAATGGCTTATAATTTATGTCATCGTTGACGTTAAGCTATCTTGTCGACTTCCTCGTTCAGCGGGAGTGTCGGTGTGGGGATAAAAAAAAAAGTGTTTAATATTTCAAAGTTTATGGGGTAAGTGGGCAGAGGTAGGTGACCTTGTGCATAGGAGCTCATGTAACCTCCGATTTTTTAACCAACCCAGGAAACAATGCTTTTCTTCTTGAAAGGTATGACGCAATTGGTTGAAACACATTAGTCGAAGTATTAGCCACTTCACTGCCAAGACTGAAAAAGCGCAATACATGACCCGACTGCGGGAGACATGCATGACTCAGGTGCAAGAGACACAGATCCTCATGAGCCCCCGCACTTGGAGCTCATGATGATCTACGTCTCTTGCTGACACCTCTTTGTATCCAATTCTTTGTACGGCTCGGGCTATGTGGCGTTGAATTTACAAAGATTATTTTTTTAGAATGACAGCCAGCGACGATTGGCTGTGAGGAGGTTGAAAACATTGTTTAGCTACCACCTTACTTTAACAAGAACCCTAGATTCTCATGAGCCTGTGGGGGGGGGGCTGATGGGAATCCATGGATATTACTGACGGAGATCGGTCTCATTTAAAATCCTCAGACATGCCGGTCTAAGTCCGCCACAGACAAAAATGCCGTGTGTGTGTAGTGTACGAAAACAAAGACATGTAGTGCAAGTTGACACGAACTTGGTATTGGACACCACCTTTACCCTTTGGCTATCGGTAGCGTTTTGTGTCGAGGTGATTCCTGCAGGAACCACCTCGACACAAAGCGCAACCGGCAGCCACGCGGTTAATTATACCTAGCTGCTCGCTTCAATGCCCCTCTTTGTTACGGTCCTCTGGTTTCGTCTGCCACAGCGGTAGTGTTTCTGTCATCCGACTACGTGCCCCGCTCCCAATGTACTCCCACGTGTTGCGTACTACGTCTCCAAAGTTTCGCCAAGTCAGATCACTGAGTGACAAGACAGCGTGCGTTTCTCACGCCGATCCGAATATACTCAGTTTGCCTACTTGTACTGGCCGGTACGCCCTCTGGCGTGTAGTGCAGCAACAATTAAACATTTACATCCTGAGGATGACTTTCATAATTTGAAAAAAAAAAAGTTTATTGTCCTATGAAAGCTACATTTCAGATTAGGAGGTAGATCAACCAGTTTAGTTCAAGGGTGTTGCCAGAATAGCTTGGCTCCTGAGGCGCCAAGCTATTCTGGCACCACCTTTGAACTGTCATAGTCAAATTTATTTCAAGCATTAGTGTATCCAGACAAAAAGAGTTAACAATTTGTCTGTCGGTAGCGGGGTTTTTTTTTTCGCGATGATTCTTGCAGAAATCACAGCGACAAAATCCGCTACCCACAGCCAATGGATGAAGGGTTTTCCACTTTTGGCGGTTCTTTGCCAGCTTCCGGATGGTGCCCCAGGTGTGCATGGTTCAGGGTTTTCAGCTCTGCTTCCACTGTTCGCCTCGCGCTGGGACCATATGGCGTTGAGGCGCGTCCCCTGGATGGTGGATAGGGGGTCCCTCGTGAGAGGGGTGCACCGAATGAAATAAGGTGCCGTGAACCAACATGGTCTAAGGGAAGGTGACCCCGACAGAAAACCCCTGGTCCTCCTAGTAAGGGGGTTGGGCGTGGGGGTAGCTTCCCCACCCTGCAAAAAAGGAAATAGCTACAAAAACGCCGACGAAAAGACTAACAGTAATTCCTTTCCTGGAGGAGGAAGGTTCTTCTACCAGAAGACTTATGACGTCCTGTGGTGAAAGCCGGAAGCCTTCGGAAGCCACAGGACCGAGCCGCCTCTCTCTATCCAGGGACACAACCATGGGCACATGGAACGTCAAGACCATGTACCAGAGCGGCAAGGCCGCCCAGATAGCAGCGGAAATGCAAAAGTACAACCTTTCCCTGCTAGGTATCAGTGAAGCCAGATGGACGCAGTCTGGCCAGAAAAGGCTGTTAAGTGGGGAGATGATTCTGTATTCAGGTCATGAAGAGGAGAATGCCCCCCATACAGAAGGTGTAGCATTCATGCTGTCACCAGTGGCACATAGAGCGCTGATGGGCTGGGAACCTCTTGGGCCAAGAATTATCACAGCAGCCTTTAGAATCAAGAAAAAGCTCAAGCTGAACGTCATCCAGTGTTATGCGCCCACTAATGACAGTGACGAGGAAGAGAAACAAGAGTTCTACGACCGACTCCAGAGTTCCTTGGACAAATGTGTGGAGCGAGACATCACCATCGTCATGGGCGATTTTAATGCCAAAATAGGGGAGGACAACACCGGATACGAAGAGGTGATGGGGAGACAGGGACTAGGCTCGGAGATGAGTGAGAACGGGGAGAGGTTTGTAGACTTTTGTGCTCTAAACCGACTTGTCATTGGAGGCAGCATCTTCCCACACAGAAGAATACACAAAGCAACTTGGGTCTCACCTGACCATACAGCAGAGAACCAAATAGACCATATCTGCATTAGCAAGAAATTTAGAAGATCCCTTCAAGATGTTCGAGTGAGGAGGGGAGCAGATGTCGCCTCTGACCACCATCTGCTTACCTTAAGAATGAAGCTCAAGCTAAAGAAAAGCCGCACAGAGACAAGAAGAAGACAGCGCTATAATGTAGGCCTCCTGAGAGAAACTGGAGTTAGAGAAGAGTTCAAACTGGTGCTGTCCAACCGGTTTCAAGCGCTACAGGAGCTAGTAAATGAAGAGGAGGCGGTCACCACAGAGCAGCAGTGGAAGGCAGTTAGAGAGGCGCTGAACTCAACCTGCAAAGACACTGTAGGGTTCAGGAAACACCATCACAAGGACTGGCTGTCGGCACAGACCTTGAAGAAGATAGAAGTGAGGAAGCAGAAGAAAGCAGCTGTCAACAACAGTCGCACGAGTGCAGCCAAAGTAAGGGCACAGGGGGAATACTCGGAAGCCAACCGCGAGGTGAAGAGTAGTATCAGGGCAGACAAGAGGGCCTACACACACAGCCTGGCAGCAGAGGCAGAAAAGGCAGCAGGCAGCGGCAACATGAAACAGTTCTACGACATTACCAGAAGATTGTCAGGCAAGTATGGCCATACAGAAAGACCAGTACAAGACAAAGAAGGCAAGCCTATTGCAGACAGAGCAGACCAACTCGACAGATGGGCCGAGTATTTTGAAGAGTTACTGAACAGACCTAGCCCACCCGACCCCCCAGACATCCAGCCGGCAGAAACCGACCTACCCATCAGCTGTGACAGACCCAGCCGGGAAGAGATCAGAAGAGCAGTGGCACTCTTGAAGAACGGCAAAGCAGCAGGCCCAGATGGCATCCCAGCGGAGTCTCTGAAAGCAGACCTAGAGACAACAGTGGAGATGCTGTACCCACTGTTTGGAAAGATCTGGGAAGAGGAGGTGATGCCGGCTGACTGGAAGGAGGGGTACCTAATCAAGCTTCCCAAGAAAGGCGACCTCAGCAAGTGTTCCAACTACAGAGGAATCACCTTGCTGTCAGTACCAGGAAAGGTCTTCAACAGGATCATCCTGGAGAGAATGAAGAGCTCCGTTGACCCCCAGCTGAGAGACCAGCAAGCAGGATTCAGGAAGAACCGATCATGTACAGACCAGATCGCCACTCTCTGCATCATCGTGGAACAGTCTCTGGAGTGGAGCTCCCCGCTGTACGTCAACTTCGTGGATTATGAGAAAGCATTTGACAGTGTGGACCGAGAGACTCTGTGGAAACTCCTACGACACTACGGTGTACCCACAAAGTTCGCCCGCCTGATCAAGAGCAGCTACGATGGCATGACATGTCGCGTGATCCACGAAGGGCAGTTCACCAGGGAGCTCCAGGTCAGAACCGGTGTCAGGCAGGGGTGTCTGCTGCCTCCGTTCCTCTTCCTACTGGCCATAGACTGGGTCATGAAGATGACCACAGAGCACAGACGAAGTGGAATACAGTGGACACTGTGGACACAGCTTGACGACCTCGATTTTGCAGACGACTTGGCATTACTGTCCCACACTCATCAACAAATGCAGGACAAGACCACGAGGCTTGCTGACATCTCGTCCCAAGTGGGCCTCACCATTCACAAACAGAAAACAAAGACAATGAGGCTGAACGCAACCAGGGAAGAACCAGTCTTGCTTGCTGGCACCCCGTTGGAGGAGGTGGAGTCCTTCACCTATCTCGGGAGCATCATAGACAAAAAAGGCGGCACTGATGCAGATGTCAGAGCAAGAATCGGTAAAGCCAGAGCAGCCTTTCTCCAGTTGAAAAAAAGTGTGGAGCTCCAGAGACCTGTCACAACACACCAAAGTCCGGATTTTCAACTCCAATGTAAAAGCAGTTCTCTTATATGGAGCAGAGACTTGGCGATTGACAAAAACCACAGTCAACAGAGTACAGACCTTCATGAACAGTTGCCTTAGAAGAATTTTGAAAATCCACTGGCCAGAGAAGATCAACAACGTCAGACTCTGGGAGAGAACAGAGCAGATAACAGCAGAGAATGAAATTGGGCGAAGAAGATGGGGATGGATCGGTCACAGTCTGAGAAAGCCAGCTTCCAGTATCACTAGGCAGGCATTTGTCATGGAACCCACAGGGAAAGAGGAAAAGAGGTAGGCCGAGAAAATCCTGGCGTCGAGACCTCCAAGCAGACATCAAGAGACTGGGAACCACCTGGAGTAGAATCGAAGGAGAAGCACAGGACAGGAGTTGCTGGAGGTCTCTCGTCGACGGCCTATACCCGGGTAGGGGTGACAGGCGTAAGTAAGTAAGTTCCACTGTTCGCCGCCATGTATTCTCCTGTCTTCCCTTCGTTTGTTTTGTTATTTTCGTTTGTTTGTTTTTTTTTTACCTTGGGGGAATATCATCACGAACCACTTTTCCACTAGTCGTGTCCTGACTTTCAAATTATACATATGGGTTTCCAACATGATGCTGTTAAAACAAAAGTTATCCGTATATGTGCAGTGAGACTACAGACAATTAAACATTTTCTTTCTGTGTGTATACAGAACGAAAATGTGTAATTGTTTGCACTGTCGTTGTGTCTCAGTGTCGTTTTGTGTCAACCAGGCTAATTTGATATGTTCTATCTCCAGTGTTCGAGTTAACCGGTAATTTTCAGTATTTTACCGGAAAGAACGTAGCATCCGGTGAACGATATATACCGATTTCGGACGCCGGGATACAGAAAATCGTTACAATAGAGCCATTTACAATTTTACAATTTCGGCAAGGCCTATTGTGACGGTGGGCGCTATTTTGAACAGATGCCACTGAAAGAAAACTGATAGTAAAAAAAAAACCAAAAAAAAAAACCCCCAGCGCAGGAACACTTGTATTTTTTCTCTAACGATATTTGTTTGAAAAAAAAAAAAACTCCCCTCTTTCATAATTTTAGAACAAGGAAGGAAACAAAGGCACGGCTTGTTATCGTTGAAATATGATTAATTATCTCCAGTTGTGTCAACGCGCGCTGTGTGTCTGTTTGGGGAAAAAATACTTTCCTTTTTCCTCTACCATAATTTTAAAGCAAGAAAGAAGAGGAAAAGGAAACAGTCAAGCCATGTTGTATATGAACTGTAGTTGATTCACTTGCGCGTTATTACAACACGCGCTGTGTTTGCTGGTCTGTGATTTTGGACCTTACGGCCGCAGGCCGTAAGGTCCAAAATCACAGACCAGCAAACACGCTGTTGCGCTGTCAATATCACAAACACCACCTGTGTTGGTCGCAGTTACTACGGATACCTGATAAGAGAATGCCTCTCCGTACATCCGATGTCGGTTGAATGCTTGATAAATGCTTGATAAAAATGTTAATGTCTCTGCTTGAGCAGGCGACAGATGTAAGAAGGACCAACGAGAGGCATAGATCCTCATGCGCCCCCGCGGTCCTGCGGGGGCGCGTGAGGATCTATGCCTCTTGCAGGAGAACGGTGTCGGTGGACGATGCGGCGTGTAAATCGATGGCCTAGCGTGGTGCAGGCGCGGTGTATCACCTGGTCGTTGTAGCCCGTAGTCACGAACACTTGGTCGATCAGTGGAGCATAGATATAAATAAATGAGCGCATATCCTTGCCAGCAAGTAGACTCCTGTGCCTGCTTGAGCCCATAAGAATCTAGGCCTCTGGCACATTTTAAGGAGTTAGCTTTCAGGACGAAACACACTATTTGGTTGCGAGATTATGTTAACCGTTTTCATCCTGATACTCCCATTGCTTGAAATAAATTGTACTGATAGTTCAAGGGTGATGCCAGCATAGCTTGGCGCCTGACGCGCCAAGCTATGCTAGCATCACCCTTGAACTAAAACAGTTGATCTATCTCCTAATCAGTAATTTAGCCTTCGTAGGACCGGCAATAAGCAAATGTTACAAAATCAGCGGCTTCAGGATGTAATGGGTTAAGAATGGCAGCTGTCACAAAGACATTACCACGAAGGAGAACTTCTACCAAAGCACGTTTCGAGCAGTAGTTTTGTATGCGTATCGATTCGACTTCATTAGAAGTCCGCTTCTTGGTGTGCAGTCTCTCTCTCTCTATTCAACATATAATACTCGAATATCCTAGTACAACACATAATTAATAATATAATAATAATAATAATGAGTATTTATATAGCGCTTAATCTTACTCAAAAGCTCTAAGCGCTTTACAATCTGTACACAAAAATAAAAATACAATGACATATGCACATAACAAACAAAACACAATGCCCGAACACACCACTTTTACAATAAACTAAACAACAATACATACATAATTATGTTCAGACAAAAAAATAATGGTATCAATGTTGATGATCTAGCAGGAAACATCAATGATATTTTACATACCAGTATAGCAATAACTATAGTTAAATTAATAATAATAATAATAATAATACTAATAATAATATTAATACTAATAATAATAATTAGGTTATTACTTACGCGCTTTATCGAATTTTGTGAATCGGCTCAGAGCGCCGCGAACTGAACCCATGAACTGCATGAATCACCGCGACCAAAAGCACGCAACACGCACGCTCACGTGAAACACAGGCATTCACTCTGAAGTCAAACACAGTACAATACCAATCACAGGACATCCACGTGGTGTGGAGAGACAGCTCAGCTACCGGGGTTTTGAAAATTTTGATCTCTTGTATTTGAAATTTATAAAGTGGCCTGAAACCGGTACCAAAGTGTCAGACTCCTATAAATAAACTTTTGTAATACATGTGCAGTTTAGATTATTAAGTTTCAGGTTTCTAACGGTTTTTCTTTTTCTTTGCTTTGCTTTGATTTTCTTTTTCTTTTCTTTTTTTGGGGTGGGGAGGGGGGGGGGGGCTAAAATCACGAAGATGTGAACAGACATGAGAGATACACTTCATTCATTCATTGTTTTGCATACAAGTACTGAAGTAACAGATACAATCATGGTCTTCGTGATCACAAATAATAGTTTTTTGTGTGTGTGTGTGTGTGTGTTGTTTTTTTTTTTTTTTTGCGTTCCTGTCAAAACAGTCGCATATCAAAACTTAGTTTTAGTGCAATTTGCATTAGTAGCGTGCGAAAAGTACGACGTTTTAGCATGCTGTACTGACGACGTTCAAGCATACCGTACAATGTTCAAGTTTGCCGTACCAAGTGTCAAAGTCCGGCAGTACGATGTTTGCGTCTGATTTGTTCTTTCAATTCAGAACACATCGTACTGCTCGGTTTCCCCCCGTGATGACGGATCAGCAGGAATATTAGTTCAATCACAGACCAGCACACATATTTAATTTCTGCCCTTTGGCTGTTGGTAGCTGTTCTGGTCGTAGTGATTTCTGCATGAATCACCGCGACCAAAAGTACTACCGACGTCCAAAAGGGAAGTTATCCAGCTATGAGATTAAAAAAAAATAATAATAATCACAGGCCCGCACAATATTCGGTTTCATCCAGTTAACCCACATCATACTGAGGCTAAAAGCTTCAAATCTGTACACTGCGATATATGCAAGCTACATTATAGTACTTACAGATAAGGATATAGACTAATGACTTTAGTTCAAGGGTAGTGCCAGAATATGGCTTGGCGCCTAGAGGCGCCAAGCTATTCTGGCACTACCCTTGAACTATTTTAGTCACACTTATTTCACACACTGGTGTATTCCGAATGATAAGGGTTAACACATTCAAGTCGTGTCGCGTCCGGATAAGCGGCATACATCCGCGTGTCCAAATGCAGCACGTCTTGAATGTGTTAGACGTAATAACGCTCATAATTAACCCCTTCGTTATTGCACGGGCATTTTTGTTTCTGATATATTTTTCACTCGACGACCAGAAGCCGAAACCGTTCAAGAAACATAGATACACATTGGTCTTAGCAAGAGGCATAGATCCTCATGAGCGCCCGTAGTCGCAGGGGGCACGTGAGGATATGTGTCTATTGGAGTTGGATCACGTTCACTTTTTCTCGGCAGAGAAAATGTTAATTACTGTCTTGGGAACTGTTTAGCCCGGCGCTGTCATTGCTCGTGAGGTGTTCCACAAACCAGAGGCGTCCGGGGTCTCGTTACGCTTCGGGCCGACGTCAAGCCGCAATGGGCCCGCGCACGACTGTCCTCTGCTTACTGAATATGGCCTCGTTAATTACATTTTGGTTTGTGTGTGTGTGTGTGTGTGTGTGTGTGTGTGTGTGTGTGTGTGTGTGTGTGTGTGTGTGTGTGTGTGTGTGTGTGTGTATGAGTCACGGCACATTGTGAAATACACTAAACTCTATAATTATTTTTCTCCCTGCGGGTGTTTGGGAAGAGAGAAAGAGAAAGAGAGAGAGAGAGAGGGGGGGGGGTAAAGCAGCAATGCGCCATGCATATCTTTGCGAGTTTTAAAATCTGGACACAGTGTTAACTGAAAGGCTTGGGGGGTGAGGGGGTTCGATCAGTTTCACGACGATATATTTGGCGATTTGCGAAATATGGCATTCACGTTTCACGATGGAAATGTGATGATGAAGAGAGAGAGAGTGTACAGCTCTCCCACCCCCACCCGGGTCTGTCCTGGGGGACTTGGGTGGGGTTAAATACTTTTTAGTTCCCAGCGTTACCCTGGTCAGCCCCACAGGGTGGGTTTTCCTCTCTGTTCTGAGGCACGTGTTTCTGTCTACCCTTGGCCCATTCACCTGTATTTTCCTGTTTTAAACTCTCCCTACTGTCTGCGCTGCTTGTAGCTCTTGATATTGGATGTGTGTTGCTAAATGGTCTTAGGTTTACTTAGCGTATTAGACCGGCTGGCGACATACATTCAATATTCTGTTTAGTTTTGTTTTGTTTTTTTCACAAGCAGTGCAGGCAAAAACTCAAAACTCTATCAACGGTGGTGGTGGTGGTGGGGTGGGGGTGGGGTGGAGGGGGTGGGGGAGTGGGGGGGGAGTGGAACATTTTCCGAAGCCATTGTGACTGGCTTCATCGCCGACATATGCAGTTTTAGTGCATGTTGAGTGATCGTGTTCCTCATCATTATTTCGAGAGAGAGAGAGAGAGAGAGAGAGAGAGAGAGAGAGAGAGAGAGAGAGAGAGAGAGAGAGAGAGAGAGAGAGAGAGAGAGTTGATATTTAAGCAGCAATCGTCGCAGGTTCTTTGTCAATCTGAGCTTAAATATTGTCTGATATTATGCGTGATTCATAGCAAAATATTGTCGTCTAAGCGTAACAGCTAGCTGAGTTGCCTACATTTCGAGCTCACCGAGTCTTGGCTCGGGGCAAAGTCATGTAATCTAACCAGCGTTCTCGCGCTACTCGGGAACTCGCAGCCAGCCTATAGTACACGACGGGCGCACTCGTTTGCCTATAATGGAGAAGACGAACCTAATAGTATTTCATTTTGAGACATTCAAACTTCATAACACAGCCCTGTTGTCCAGGATTATTGTAAGAACATGTATTAAGAATATAATTGAGAACTAGTATCCCTTTATTGCCTTCCCGCCGTGAGATGGCCTTAGTCGCCTGCTCGGCGTTAAACCCAAATAACTAACTAACTAACCTTTATTGCCTTAAGCTTGACCCTTTAACTGAAACGTCTCACGGGCCACACACATTCACGCTGTGTATCAGATAGTGTAGAAAAGATTGTCGCATGAGTGAATACCTTTGGATTTATATTTCTCGCATTAATATTCAGTACATCTCTTTTCGAAGTGTGATGTCGAAATGCTGGTCTATTCTTTTTTTTTCTTTTTTTTTTTTTTCTTTTTTTTATGTTCAATTAATTCGACTCAGCCCCATAACTGACACTCGACTGAAACTTAATTTAACAGGGATCATCGCGACTAAAACCGCCACCGTCACCCAAAGGGTTAATTTTTAACTCCAAGAGCCCTAGCCGTCCAAGAAACATGGTTTATCAAGAGACACAGATCCTCATGAGCCCCCGCAACTGCGGGGGCTCATGAGGATCTGTACCTCTTGCAGATGGATCGTGTTCACTTTTTCTCGCCAGTGGTTAATGGATCGAAAAAAAAAAACAATTCAGCGACAATTAACATTTGCATGATAAAAGATCATAGATATTTCTGTGTGTAAATTGAAGATTGCTCCTGGTTTACATTGTACACGGTTGTTATGAATCATCCCTGTAAGTGTTTTATTTGTGGATCGAGGAAAGTTTGCGTCCTTTCTTTCAATTTGCGGAGACTTCCTTGTATTAGATTATTTTACGTTAGAGTGCATTGTAATTTAAAGGGGACCCGAAGTCAAACCAACATAGCATTAATTTGTAGTCTTGACACAACAGAATCAGCTAGTAGGCCTACTTTAACCGCAAGAGAGTATTGAAAAACTCAGTTGTGACAGTAATTCACATACTGTATCTTAGTGCTGAGAAAACAATGCTGACGTCAGATGTTTTCTTCATTACTCTGTTGTGGCTGAATTTCAACTGCAAATTTTTTTTTTTTTAATCCTTCTGCTGACTGATCCTGTTAAAGTTTATTTGTTGTGTTGACCTTAGTCTATGTTTACGTTTCTTGCGTACTGGTTTTAATTTTCGCAAAACTTGTGCGCGGTAAACTCTCTCTCTCTCTCTCTCTCTCTCTCTCTCTCTCTCTCTCTCTCTCTCTCTCTCTCTCTCTCTCTCTCTCTCTCTCTCTCTCTCTCTCTCTCTCTCTCTCCCCCCCTCTCCCCCTCCCTTCCTCCCTCCAAATTGGCCCTGAACTTTCTCCTGGTTGTGTTTGTCTGCATTTCTTGCACTCATCTGAATTCTTGGCCATTCCGTGTGTATTAGTTGACCCCGTCACTGCCGGGAAAAGTAAATAGTGCACAGTTGAAACGAGACACAAACAACGCAAGTGCGGAGATCCTAAAGATCTGTGCGTCTTGCTAATACCACTTTGTAAACAAATAGTGCACAGTTGAAACGAGACACAAACAACGCAAGTGCGGAGATCCTAAAGATCTGTGCGTCTTGCTAATACCACTTTGTAAACAAATAGTGCCCAGTTGAAACGAGACACAAACAACGCAAGTGCGGAGATCCTAAAGATCTGTGCGTCTTGCTAATACCACTTTGTAAACAAATAGTACCCAGTTGAAACGAGACACAAACAACGCAAGTGCGGAGATCCTAAAGATCTGTGCGTCTTGCTAATACCACTTTGTAAACAAATAGTACCCAGTTGAAACGAGACACAAACAACGCAAGTGCGGAGATCCTAAAGATCTGTGCGTCTTGCTAATACCACTTTGTAAACAAATAGTACCCAGTTGAAACGAGACACAAACAACGCAAGTGCGGAGATCCTAAAGATCTGTGCGTCTTGCTAATACCACTTTGTAAACAAATAGTACCCAGTTGAAACGAGACACAAACAACGCAAGTGCGGAGATCCTAAAGATCTGTGCGTCTTGCTAATACCACTTTGTAAACAAATAGTACCCAGTTGAAACGAGACACAAACAACGCAAGTGCGGAGATCCTAAAGATCTGTGCGTCTTGCTAATACCACTTTGTAAACAAATAGTACCCAGTTGAAACGAGACACAAACAACGCAAGTGCGGAGATCCTAAAGATCTGTGCGTCTTGCTAATACCACTTTGTAAACAAATAGTGCCCAGTTGAAACGAGACACAAACAACGCAAGTGCGGAGATCCTAAAGATCTGTGCGTCTTGCTAATACCACTTTGTAAACAAATAGTGCCCAGTTGAAACGAGACACAAACAACGCAAGTGCGGAGATCCTAAAGATCTGTGCGTCTTGCTAATACCACTTTGTAAACAAATAGTACCCAGTTGAAACGAGACACAAACAACGCAAGTGCGGAGATCCTAAAGATCTGTGCGTCTTGCTAATACCACTTTGTAAACAAATAGTACCCAGTTGAAACGAGACACAAACAACGCAAGTGCGGAGATCCTAAAGATCTGTGCGTCTTGCTAATACCACTTTGTAAACAAATAGTACCCAGTTGAAACGAGACACAAACAACGCAAGTGCGGAGATCCTAAAGATCTGTGCGTCTTGCTAATACCACTTTGTAAACAAATAGTACCCAGTTGAAACGAGACACAAACAACGCAAGTGCGGAGATCCTAAAGATCTGTGCGTCTTGCTAATACCACTTTGTAAACAAATAGTACCCAGTTGAAACGAGACACAAACAACGCAAGTGCGGAGATCCTAAAGATCTGTGCGTCTTGCTAATACCACTTTGTAACCACGTTCATTGGTTGGCTGCGGCTCTTTGGCGTTGATATAACAACGATTTCGGTCTGCGACCACTGGCGGTGAATTACTTAAAATAAAATAAAATGTTATGTCTATGTGTACAGGTTTTGATCTGCTGGATGACTGCCGGTCGCCGACCCGCGCTGTGCAGTATGCCCTGGACTTCGTCGAGCTGGACAACGAGTGTCGTGCTGTCGGCGATAACTCCTCCACGGTCCTTAGGCTTGGTCAGTTCTCATTTTGCAAAATCTGCCCATCTGAAAGTAAAAGGCAATTTTTTTTTTTTTTTTTGCGAAAAGCGTGAGTTTCATTATAACGCATAGAAGTCCTGCTTTTCAAAAAATAGAAATTTACTGTCTGTGTCCGACGACGAGAGGCTTTTGTTTTTGTTACTTTCCCCTATAACAGCACTCTTCCCAACACTGACAAACCATCTCCTCCCCCTCTCCCCTATCTCCTCCCCCCTAATTGATCCCATGCCTTGTCTTAAGTTTACACTACTTTGCACACACATAAATATGGCATGCAATACAAATGGAGATGAATTTATACGTGGTTATGCCGAAAGCATCAAACAACAAAGTGTTCACAAAGAACCCGTGTGTAAATAAATGATAAGGCCCGGGGTCAGTTGCATGAGTGAGCTTAGTCGTGCGCAAGCCATTAATCAATGTGCTCCGCTGCAGTTGCATATGTGAGCTTAGTCCTGCGCAAGCCACTAAGCAAGGTGCTCCGCTAAAGCGGAGCACCTTGCTTAGTGGCTTGCGCAGGACTAAGCTCACTCATGCAACCCTCCCCCCCCCCACACACACACACACACACACAAGAGCACGCCCGTGTGTGTAAGGATTGGATGCTTATCAGTGTTTACCGTGAAAGTGTTGTTGGTTGCTGCAGGTCTGGTGGGCCCCACCCGCAGCTCGACAGCCGAGGAGACAGCCGACTCCATGCGCACGCTGCCCATCCCCATCATCAGCCCCTCCGCCACCCTGGCCAGCCTGACGGAGGGGGACACGCCACACCCCAACTTCTTCCGCACTGCGCCCTCCGACAATCTGCAGATCGAGGTAGGTGTTGTTGCTTAGGTGTACGCGAGAGATGGATCGTCCCACGCTGGTCGTCTCCCGCGATTCGCTGCTGCTGATCAAGGAGATATCTAGTGTGAGGTAGATTCTGATTAGCTTGCTCAAGAGCGGCGGAAAAAAAAGTGGTATATTTCGCGTCACAGAGACGCAGCAAGTATGTTTTTCTGGTTTCAAACCTGGAAGTCCTCTGTGTAACTTACAGTAGCTTTACAACTAAAGATCCTCGGGGATAGCACCTTAAGTCACGTGCAACTTCGTAAATGACATTTTGGGCGTGTTCCAAGGATTGATATGATCCCCTTCGATTTTTTATGGCCATTTCTGACAAAATTTCTAAGCTGCAGCTCAACAGAAAATGCTCAGTCGTAACCGTATCGTGAAAGCAAAAGAAAGCATCGGATTGTTTATAGTCTGACAAAAAACTAAACAGGCGTTATTGTAGGGTGGTTGTTGTTGTTGTTTTGTTTCGTTGTTTTTGCTTGTTCGTTTTTTGTTGTTTTTTTTATTAATTTTTTGTTTTGTTTGTTTGTTTTTTTGTTTGTTTTGTTTTTTTGCTTTTTTATTTGAATTGTTATGTTGGGGTTTTTTTGTTTGTTGTTTTTTTTTTGTTTTGTTTTGTTTTGGGTTTTTTTTTTTTTTTTTTTTGGGGGGGGGGGGGTGTGTGTTTTGTTTGTGTGTGTTTTTGTTGTTGTTGTTGTTTTTTGGGGGTGGTCGTGGTCGTGGTGTTGGTTGTTGTTGTTGTCGTCGTCGTCTTTTGTTGCTATTGTTCTTCTTGTTTTCCTCGAGAACAAACGAATTGATAGTTACGAGTCTGCATGCGTACACCATCGACTTCCCGGCTTTAATGTGTCGTTGTGGGACTGTCGTTCTTTCTGCAAGGATCGAGACATTCGAGACGTGCCGCATCCGGATACGCGGCACGCCTCGAATGAGTTGCAAATTGTCATTCTCCCTGTCATTCAACAGGTGATCGTGTCCATCCTCAAACAACAAAGATGGACGTTTGTGGCCGTGGTCTACACGAACGACAGCTACGGCACAATGGGGGCTCGCACTCTGCAGAGGCAGGCCGCCGCCCACAACATCTGCGTCAATGCCAGCCTCCCCATCCTCGGCGACATCGCTCCCGTCGTCAGTCAGCTTGTCAGCATGCGAGACAGGGCGGAGGGCAGGTCGCTGACTGTCGTTTACATCGGAGAGAAAGACAGAGCGGAGAATTTGATCTTCTTCATACGCACTCAAGAGGTACGCTAACTCCTTAAACTCTCAGAACTAAGTGACTTCCATTCTGTAAAAACGAAGCCATTTAGTTCTGGGAGTTTAAGAGCAAAGCTAGAGGCATGTATCACAGCAGACATTCTTGACAGGTCTTCCGCCAGTTGCAGGAAACCTTTCCAAGCCAGTTACTTGCCAGCCAGCTGTCCCTTTGCATTGCAGCGACATTTGTTTGTGTAGGGCTTAACATAGTTCGAACACAAGCCCTAAGATTACAAAAGGCTATTGTAAATTATGTGCAGTTTGACCCAGAGGTCATCCCTTACTTTAGATTTTGAAAGACCATAGTCAAAGTCATGTCATACGTTGTGGGTGCAACGTTTTTGTTTGAACATGGCTGCATTTGTGTGATGTTAGACTACCTGTTAGGTTTACAAAAAAGCCAGCAAGGTCATTTAATCTTGGTGTGGTCAGCTGACAAGTTGCCTCTCTTTACATACTTCATTGTTAACAGGGCAGTATGTCACTTGCAAATAGCTGTTGCTTAAGTAGTGAAGGACATAACATAACCCAGTGCGCAAAGGTTATCGGGCGGACGTCGGCCCGATGGCCTTTTTCGCGTTGGGAATGCTATGATAACAACAACGACAACGGCGGTCACACTTTCATCCGTCTTTCTTTTCGGTTCCAGTACTATGGCTTCCATTTCATCATGTCGGACAGCGTCAGTACCAACTCGGACGTCTTCAAGATCGGCAAGGTCAAGGACACGAACATTGCCCTTGGCAGCTTGACCTTGGCGCCCTCCAACCTCGTCTTTCAGGACTTTGAGGATTACCTTAATCAGAAGTACCGGGACGTTCAGAGCCGGAGAGTCACTGATCTACAAATTGATGCCTACTTGAAGGTAAGAGAGAGAATTTGAAACATAACTGCCGTAGATCAATGGTAATTAAGTCCGTGTTTGTGAAAAGCGATATTTTCATTGTAATACAACGAAAAGCTTGCTTTTCACACAGATGGACATACTGTCTTGTGTCTTCCAGAAGCAGGAAACTAAAGTGTACTTGATTTTTCTTTCTTTTTGATTAGGTGGGTGGATGGGAAGGTGGGTGTGTGGGTGGGTGGGTTGATTGGTTTTGGTTGTCTGGATTTATCTGCATTTATTATGGTATTTTCTTTTGAAATCCTTTAAAAGTAACTCGCATGCCAACTGAAAAGTGGCACGCAGACAGAACTATCTAAAAGCGGTCGTGAATTAAGATGTTTGGCACACCCTTGAGCGAAATATCACGGTCGATGTATCCCCTAATCTGATGTGACTTGTTTAGAGGAGATTCCCTGTGTTATAAGAAGTTTAACCCTTTGACTGTCTTTAGCTGTTTTTGGCGCGATGATTCCTGCAGGAATCATCGCGACAAAAACCGCACCGACGGCCAAAGGTTAATCTCTGCGCTTAAAGTTTGAAGAGGATCAAAGTGTCAGGAGATAATTTCCGCCTTTTGAATGCAAAGGGCAACAACTCTGTAACAATACAGTAAGTGTATTACACTGACTAAATCGCTTTTAACAAAACAGGACGTATAGCCTTTTGCTTTTGAATGGCAGATTTCTTAACCGAACGTGGCTCTCTCTTATCGCTTTCAGAGTGTCACCTGGCGCGGGGAACGTGTGAACCAGATCCCGTTCGTGCCCCTCGTCGTAGGCGCCGTGTTCGCTCTGGTGGAGGCCACAAGACTAGCACATCTGGACAGGTGTAAGGGCAATCCCGGCATGTGCTCTGAATTTATCCAAGGTGCCCGAGGCGGCGATATCCTCAACCGGATGAAAAACATCACGGTAAGAAACGGTGATGTGATTTCGGCTTTGTATTGTTTGTTTTCTGGTAGGTTGAGATAACTAATAGGTGGTTGGCAGTCGGGTTAGTCGCTTCACTGCCAGGTTATGTGGTGGAGACCATTGTCAATTCAACGTGGTTGAGATAACTAATAGGTAGGTTGAGATAACTAATAGGTGGTTGGCAGTCGGGTTAGTCGCTTCACTGCCAGGTTATGTGGTGGAGACCATTGTCAATTCAACGTGGTTGAGATAACTAATAGGTAGGTTGAGATAACTAATAGGTGGTTGGCAGTCGGGTTAGTCGCTTCACTGCCAGGTTATGTGGTGGAGACCATTGTCAATTCAACGTGGTT
Organism: Semisulcospira habei; assembly: GCA_036245525.1. Classification (NCBI taxonomy): domain Eukaryota; kingdom Metazoa; phylum Mollusca; class Gastropoda; family Semisulcospiridae; genus Semisulcospira; species Semisulcospira habei. The sequence goes on from BTPG01000003.1 coordinate 190,961,800, forward strand.
GAGATAACTAATAGGTAGGTTGAGATAACTAATAGGTGGTTGGCAGTCGGGTTAGTCGCTTCACTGCCAGGTTATGTGCTGGAGACCATTGTCAATTCAACGTGGCTGAGATAACTAATAGGTAGGTTGAGATAACTAATAGGTGGTTGGCAGTCGGGTTAGTCGCTTCACTGCCAGGTTATGTGGTGGAGACCATTGTCAATTCAACGTGGTTGAGATAACTAATAGGTAGGTTGAGATAACTAATAGGTGGTTGGCAGTCGGGTTAGTCGCTTCACTGCCAGGTTATGTGCTGGAGACCATTGTCAATTCAACGTCAGAGATCCACAGGCGTCCAACGAACATGGATACAAAGTGGCTTCAACAGGAGACATCTGCTGGGACTCACGAGGATCTATACCTCTTCAGGTTGGGTGGTGTTCAGTTTTTCACGGCAGTGAACGGGTTAACTCATTCTACCCAACTCCAAAATCCCCACATTTTGCCGTTGTCCTCTGAAGACTGCATTGGAGTGCAGGACACAGATTGACCATGATAGTTCAAGGGTGATGCCAGAATAGCTTGGCGCCTATGGGCGCCAAGCTATTCTGGCATCACCCTTGAACTATCATGGTCGATCCATATATTGCTGTGGTGTGTCTGGGGTAGAATGAGTTATATGTTTGTCTGGCTGGCTGAATTGTTGGTTGGTAGTGGGTGGGTCGGTTGTTTGCTTGGTTGTTGGCTGGCAGGTACTTTGGTTGGTTTATTAGTTTATTAATGTGTGAGTCTGCCGATTGTTTAGCTGTCGGTTTTGGTTGATCCCTTGTTTTGGCTGGTATGTTTTTCTTTTGTTAATGAATATTTTTTAAACATTTCTTTTTCTGTCAACAATGTAAGCGTTATGCTTAGCATTGAGACATCGTCCTATATTGACTTTCAACTCTGGTTTATCACAATCTTGCATTGCAAGGGCCTTCTCCTTTTATTTTTCTTCACACTAATTAAATTTGTTTATGTTCCTTTGGTGATGTTCTTGTAGGTTCTTTTCTCTCTTTTTCTCGGACAACAAATGCAGTTTTTGAATTTCATTTGACCCTTATCGTCTTCCTTAGTTCATACTAATTTGACTTTTACTTATTTTTGTGTAGGTGGACTTCGGCCGCATGTCCGCCTCTGTGGCGCCTGCGAGGTTCAAATCTATGGGGTACGTACTTGAGTTTGACCAGAAAGGGGACGTGGTGCCCAAGCCAGAGCTGCCCGACTACACAGTCTTTGCCTACGATGACAGCGACCGGGCACCGGTACGTATTGCGTTTATCTGCTGCCAGTCGCGGGAGACAGGCCGGCTACGATTGCGCAAGGGTAGCGCCTGGTTTGCTCGGCGCCTTCAGGCACCGAGCAAACCAGGCGCTACCCTTGAACTATGGTGTTCCATCAGATCCTGGCACCGAGCTGTCAGTATGAGCTAGTGTCAAGGGCATAGATGTTTGTGCATCTGAGAGAGCCATAATGATGTGAATTCCCATGATCTCCTGACCTTGCAGTTTACAGTCAGTGCCTCAATAAATGAGCCAGGACATGTTTCTCTGCCATGTCAAGGCAAAAGCCAGCTTCTGGTGCCGAGCCATCAGTCTGAGTGTCGGTGGCATACGTAAACCAGAGAGAGCGTCATAATGCTGTAGATTCTCACCGTCTCCAACTTTCCAATTTACAGAGTCAGTGCCTGTACAAATGTATTTCAGGACTTGTGTCTCTTGCCCAGTGAAGGCGAAAAGAGACCAAGTCTTTTTCTGTAACAAGCAAGAGTTTCATATTCTTTTTTGTGTCAGTCTTGGTGTGGTTTGCTTCTATTTTTGTCCTAAAATAGATAAAATAACAACAGGATTTCAAGAACACGCTTCAGATAAATGAGGACGAATCAGCGGATGGGTGGCTGGGCAGCTGGATGGATGGATGGATGGATGCACGGATGGATGGATGGTTGGTTGGTTGGTTGATTAGTTGGTTGGTTGGTTGGTTGGTTCGTCTTGAATTTCGTTTGTTTGTTTCTTTTGTTTTCCTTGCTTGTTGACGAAAAAAAGGAACAGTCTCATTGTCATTGTGATCCTCACTGCCGTCATCTTTGTGTCCTCAGTTCCTGAACGTGGGCAGTTCAAACGGCGGCAACCTGACGCTGGACACGTCCAAGGTGCGCATGCTGACATCCAGCGGCCAGATCACCACCGTGCAGCAGACGTCTGTGTGTTCCGGTAGCTGTATGGAGTGCGCGGCGGACGGTCGGGTGCCCCTCGCCCACATCCCAGGGGCGGCCTACATCATCGGCGTCTTTTCCATGCACGAGCGCATTAGCGAGGAGCCTTTCAGAGTGAGCGAGTTTCCTGTGTACTTCAGCACTATACTGACGAGCAAAAGAAATGCGACATTGCTCGAATCATTTCTGATGATTCCAGCGATGTCGCATTTTTTTAATTTTTTTTTTTCTTGCTCGTTAGTATAAAAGTGTGTGCTGACCTATGTTGATTCTAGCACACTTCTTTACAGGGTGAGTTTCTTGGGCAGTTCAACGGTGTGAACCTTTCAGGGTGAGCGATTTTCCTGTGCGCTTCAGCTCTGTTCTGACAAGCAAAGGAAATGCGACATCACTTGAATCATCGGAAACACTGAAGTGTTTCCGATGATTCCAGCAATGTCGCATTTCTTTTTCTCGTCAGTATAGAAGTGTGTACTGACCTTATGTTACATTTTAGTACACTTTCTAATATCAGCAGAATGTTGGCTCATAAGTTGGGACAGGACCTTTCGAAGTTCTCGGGTTCAGTTACTAGTACGGAGCAATGGCGGGAGTGTTTTGGGGTGGACTAATCTGTCCACTTCTTCAGGCTGTCACGAGCCAGCGATCTGACTGTGGGGGCTTGCATTCGTCATTCGAAAAGTCCTCTGAATTGGTGTTCTGCTGTCTCCTAATTATACAACAGCTTCCCCGGCGAAGCGCTTTGAGCCTTGAGCACCGTATGAAAAGAAGCGTCACTGTCTTCATGGAAGTGGGGTGGGATGGAGGAACGTTTATCGAGTCTTTCTGGTGCTACGTTTTTCACTGAGATAAATCTTTTCAAAGGTTACTGGCAAATATTGGTCACACCCACTGATAGGGCTGAAGTCTGCTTTTCAAACTCCACTGGGGTTGTTTCAGTGGGTGAGCACGTGACGTCAGACGTCAACTAGCGTGAATATGTGTACGTGCGAGTGCGTGGGCCAATCTTATTTTTACTAAATCTAATTCAACTTTTTTTCATCAGTGTGGTGATTTCCGCAACGTGTCCAGCGACGCTATAGTGCTGGAGGCGTTTCTGCACGCGGTGAGGCAAATCAGACAGACGACAGGGATGGACTTCGGCGCCATTGCCTTTGATGACTGCTACAGTCCTCTCTACATAACCAGCGTCCTTTCAGACTTTCTCTCTGGACTGGTCCCCAATGACAAGGTAGGGGGGCTCAGATGTTTGCTGGCTGAGTGCTACTGACGATACTGGTCCGTGGAAAAGACGTGTAGTTATTAATAAATATTAATAAATTCTGTGGTAGCCGTCTTTTCTAAGCGTGCTTCTTTCTTTGTTAACCCATTTAGCCCCGACGCCCTAAAGCATGAGATGTATTGACCATGATAATTCAAAGGTGGTACCCGATTACCTTGGCGCCTTCAAAATTTGTGCAGTGCGGCCGTGGGGTTAAATGGGTTCATCTATTAAGTCCTGATACATTAAACGAGGAGATGGATTGACCGCAATAGTTCAAGGGTGGTGTCAGAACAGCTGGGCGCCAGCGAGCTGTTCTGGCACCACCCTTAAACTATCATGGTTGATCTATCTCCTGAACTGGCATGCAATCTTCAGAGGACAACTTCCAAGTTTGGGATATTCAAGCACAGGGTTTAGTAGGCTAAGTCACAACGAATCGAGGGAGATAACCATCTCCATTTATATACAGGCACTTTATTATCTTTTGTTATGTACAGGCCTTGTTTGACGTGTGCGTACCTCGCGACAAAGTGGTAGGGGTGGTGGGGTGTTTGTCCAGCGATTCCACCCTGGCCACCGCCTCCTTCTTCACACCCCTGCGAACGCCCGTCATCTCCTACGCCTCCTCCTCCCCGGATCTGGACGACAGAGTGAATTACCCCTACTTCCTGCGCACGGTGCCAAGCGACGAGGAGCAAGCTCGCGCTATGGTGGAGGTCAGTTTCGCAATTTGTTCCTCGTACTGCAAAACTCATGCCCGAATACATGATTCCTCTTCTTCTTCATGGAACGCAAAGTTCCCTATCTTGCGTCTGCAGCTTGTCTCAGCTTTATTTAGCTCTTTTTTTTTTATCAAGCTAGTGGTATACATACATTTTTCTGTTGTGGGTTTTTTTTCCTTCCTCACATTCATTGCAGACACATCCTGTGTAAGTCTATTTGCAGTTGCCGGGGGCCTTAAAGGAACCTGGTCTGGACAATAAAGGGTTAATACTTCGAAATATCACGTTTATGAATATTTTGGGTATGTCATAGAATGATGCTGAACAAAAGGGCTGACTTAGTTTATTAACCCGTTTAGTCCCAAGGTCCCATTTCTCAAATTTTGGAGGTGTTGCCTAATGTACCAGTTGCAGGAGATGGATTGACTGTGATAATTCAAGGGTAGTGCCAGATTAGCTTGGCGCCTGAAGGCGTCAAGCTAATCTGGCACTACACTTGAATTATCAGGGTCAATCCATCTCCTGCTGTAGGGACTCGGGGCTAAATGGGTTAAGTGTGAATGGCGTATAACGATAAACCTTTTTGCTCTTTGTCTTTTTCATACGTACTAGAGTTCCACCGATGGTCATAAAGAGCAGTAAAAAAATCTGTTATGCGCGTCGAATCACATAGATTGTAATAAGAAAATGAACAATGAACAATGAACCTTTATTTTCCAACGGTAGAAGTTATTGGTAACAGGACCAGTTTTCAAACTTGCCGTTGCTACATCTACTACATAAATGACATAGACGTGTAAACATACACATACCACACACTGACGCATGTATGCTCACGCACGCACGCACGCACATACGCACGCACACGCACGCTCACACACACACACACACACACACAAACACAAACTTGCACACGCACGCACTTAGACACACACGCACACATACACACACATGCTCTCGGACACGCACTCCAGACATACGTACGCGCATACCGCGTACGCACAAAAATATAAAATGAGTAAAAATGCAAAGTAAAGTAAGGGTAGAAGAGTACCAGTATGGGAAAGACAACATTGATAACCCGTTGTATCAGCGAACATTTGAAGTCAAAACCTGCCATGAAGGAAATCGCTTTGAGCAAAATAGAAATACATCAGGACTAAAGAACCTACATGGGTTTAGCCACATGACAGCGGTTCTTGTATGTTTCCTTGCCCTGTGAAAATAATGGATCGATTGTATTTTAACTCTTTGGCAGTTGGTAGCGATTATGGTCGAGGTGATTCCGACAGGAACCACCTCGATCAAAGTCGCTACCGACAGCCAAAGGCTTAACTGTAAATCTATGTTGCTGCTGGCTTGCTCATGACGTGTCCGCGCTGCACGTGGGGACAAATCACTGAAGTATCAAGCACAATAACACACGAAGAGCGATGACCTCTTTGGTCTAGATTTGTGACCAACTAATTCTACTTTTCGCGCAGATCGTGCTTGCCATGGGGTGGGAGTACGTGGGAATTCTCCACGTGTCTAACAACTACGGAACAAAGGGCGCCAGGGCCTTCCAGCGGTTAGCAGCCGAGCGACGAATCTGCGTGGCCAAACCCGTAGTCATCTCGCCGGAACCCGGCACTTATGACGAGACAGACTTGGACAACGCTTTCAGGGAATTCATCAAAAGCGGGGTCAAGGTCAGTGCATTGTAAATTGGGGTCAAGGTCAGTGCGTCGTAAGAAGTGGGGTCGAGTTACGAGGTCAGCTCATAATAAAAATAATAAAAATAAAGTTAAGGACAGCGTATTGTTTACCTGGCGCAGGAAAATTGAATAAATCTTTTCAGTTGATGTGCTCATCTCAGGATGCTGCATCTGAGTACACATACAGGTAAAAAACACTAATGACGTATCAACGGGGGAAGTATTTCTGTTAACCCATCGACTGCTACTGACGATACCGCACTCGGCGAAAACGACTCGTAACTACGCGTCTGTTCCGCCGAACAGTATCGTCAGTAGCAGGAAAAGCGTTAACCCGTTCAGTGCCGAGAAAGCACCCAACTGCAAGAGGCATAGATCCTCATGAGCCCCGCAGTCGCGGGGGCTCATGAGGATCTATGCCTCTTGCTGATACCAATGTGAATCCATGTTCGTGGGAAAGCTAAGGCATTTGTGTGTTGAATTAACAAAAATCGCAGAAACACGATCTGCGCCAAATGGCACAAGATAGCAATAAACGAAATATCGGTGACTTTTTACGCTTCTACTTTTGAGCCTGCATTAATTCTTATCCTTTAAATTTTTTTCTGGCATTCTCAGGTGGTGGTGTTCTTTGGCATTGACACTCGCATGGCGAGCATGTTGCGGATGATAGAGTCGCGAAGCGATCAGGGGAGGATCGTCTTCCTGGCCAGCGAGGAGTGGGCGGATAAGAAGGAGGTGCTTGACGCCGGGCCCAAAGCCGCACGCGGATCCATCACGCTGAAGGTCAGGATCTAACCTCTGTGGATAGGCCTTTTTCCCCCTTGTGCATGCAGCCACAGGTGCTGTAGACAAGTAGCGGTAGTTGCATGCACAAGAGGGGGGTTGAGCTGCATTGGGAATGGGAGAGTACCATCACCACCCTGTTATAGCAGGGCGATCACTCCTTCGTCGACGATGGAGTTATGGCCCTGTTATTAACCCTTTGCATGTCAGTAGCGGTTTTTGTCGCGATGATTCCGACACAAAAATCGCTACCGACACGCAAAGGGTTAGCGGGATTGGATAGTGTCTGCTTAGCACGGCGCTGCCTTGACCAGTTATCGTCGTAGTTGATTTACCTTCTGCAGTTAGTAGACGCTGGTCAGCACAGCTAGTTAATTAGTTATTTGGGTTTAACGCCGAGCAGGCGACTAAGCGGTCAGCACAGGGCGTGGTCCAGCATTTGTGAAACTTTTCATGCAACACACACTTCATTCTAAAGCATTATTCTGGCGGTTACAACATGTGTTAGGCTAAGGTTTTTGACAACAGGTATTTTCATGTTATGTGGCACCGTCCGCCGTCAAATTCCTGTTTTAAGTCAGTTCTGGAAAATCAAACGCTGGATGAGTGTGTGGGGTGGGGAGGGAGAAAGAGGGCGGAAATGCAGCGCGCACACAAATTGCAATTTAAATGTGAATTTTGTATTTTACAAATATTTTTGGTATCCTTGCCTCCCAGGAGCGCATCAGTTACCTCCAGGGGAGGTGGAGGGGCAAGGGTCCATTTTCTTTTTGTTTGGGACCTTCCACCTGACACAAAAGGCCTCCCGACGCCAGACCTTGCTTCCCAGTCGCCGAAAAATGAAAACGTGGGAAATGGGGCGTGGGGGGTGGGGGTGGGGGTGGGGGGGGTGGGGGTGGGCGCGCTAAACGTGTGTAAGAACTTTTTCCACCTTCCACACTCAAAAAAGGGACTTTGATAATAGCATTTTAAGGAATATTTGGCCAAGGAGGGGGAGGGGCCCGGAATCCCTGCGCCCCTCCCCCCTTTTCCAAATCTGCCTTTATCTCCACAACCGGCATTTCTCAATTTTAATCGGTATGGTCGATGGGATGCTACTTTCCTGTCCGGCATTTGCTTTTTTTTAAAACCGGTATACCGGTATTTTACCTATTAACGCAAACAGTATGCAATGAAATGAGCATCCATGTAAAGGTAATAGCTGTGACGGAAAAATCCACTGTGCCTCTCAAAAATAAATGTTTCGCTACCCGACGGGCTTAAACACGAATCTTAGCGTACTGGTAACTTTTCCCGGGGTTTTTGTTAGTTAGTTAGGGTTTAACACCGAGCAGGCGACTGGTGTCATTTAGGGGTTAAGGGACTTTATGTATGTTTCTTGGCGTGTTTTGGTGCACAGATCAAAATTAACTTTTCGCTCTTGTTTGTACAGCTAAACACAATCAACATCAACACTGCAGTGGAACAGTCCCTGTACAATTCCCTGATCAAAAGAACGCCGACACCAACAGACCCTAACCCGTGGTTTGGCGAATTCTGGCAGCACGTATTTGACTGCAACCTCCCGGGAGGCTTCAACAACATCTTCAACAAGGTGTGCCGCGATAGCGACCGTCTGAGCAGTTTACAGGTGAGAGGCCCCACAGGCAGTAATTAGTCACTTCACTGCCAGGAAAATGTGAACCGAACCCATTTGTAAGAGGCAAAGAACCTGAGGAGCCCCCGCAAAGCGGGAGCTCATGAGGTTTATTTGCCTCATGCAATGGGTTCCTTGCCTCTTGCAGACGCTGGGGTCAACCGTTTCACTGTCAGGAAAATGTGAACCAAACCCGTTGCAAGAGGCAAAGAAACCTCATGAGCCCCGCATTGCGGGGGCTTATGAGGTTTCTTTGGCTCTTGCAATGGGTTCTTTGCCTCTTGCAGAAGCTGGGGTCCACTGTTTTGCCGCCAAGAAAATGTGATCCGAACCCATTGCAAGAGGCAAAGAAACCTCATAAGCCCCGCAGTGCGTGGGCTCATGAGGTTTCTTTGCCTCTTGCAATGGGTTCTTTGCCTCTTGCAGACGCTGGGGACAAAGGCTAAGAACCTTATGAGCCCCCTCATTGCAATGGGTTCTTTGCCTCTTCCAGACGCTGGGGTCCAGTATTTCACTGTCAGGAAAATGTGAACCGAACCCAAATGCAATACGGATGGTTGGTTGTTTGTACATTGCTTAATTAACGTCCCGACAGCAACAAGATTTTTTCAGGACGTGAATTGCAATACTGGGCCTCATGAGGGGGCTCATGAGGTTCTTCGCCTCTTGCAAATGCTGAAATCCTTGATTGGTGGAAGGCTATTGATGTTCTGTTCTTTTTGTTGTTGTTACCATTGCAACTTGCATATTTGGGCGTCATAATGTTCTTTGTCTTTTTCTGCTAGGATAATTATTGCTCTTTTTTGCGTTGAAATCCAGACCAAAAAAGTGACTGCCAAGCGTGTGAAATGCGGAGAAAGAAACACGCTTAGAAAAGCCATACAAACAAATACACAATTCGCTACTGGTCGTTTAGTGATGTAAAGATGCACATCACTACAATATAAGGAGCAAATTTTGTAGTGGTTTGTATGTCTATCTTAAAAAAGGGTTTTAACCCGAAATATTAATAAGTTGTGTTGTAACTGTCTTTTCTAAGTATGTTTCTTTTTTCGTTAGATTCTTCCTCTTTTATTGCGTTGAACTGGGCAGACATGTTGTTTATCTGTTGTGGTCTTTTGCTTGTTTGATATGTGTCTTCTTCGGATGGATAGCTGTTCAGTCTATTAATAATCTATTGACATGTATCTCAGTTTGACTCATCAGGCTGACACGATGGCAGCAAAGGTGATTTATTGGCTAAGCTGATGAAATACCGTCTCCACTGTTTTAGGTGCAAAGCATGTTGGACGACCAGCGTGTAAAGCACGTGATCAACGCGGTGCACGTGCTGGGGGAGGGGCTACTGTCGGCACGCGCGGAGATCTGCGAAGAGACCTTCCCGTGCCCATTTCTGCGGAAAGAGGATTACGCCAAAAAGGTAATATATGTAAATCACATGTAGGTAAGAATGTGTATGTGTTTGACACAAAGAGTGGATTAAAAGTCAGGACAAACATGAGCGAATTATTGATCCCTCATGGGAAATTGACACCTCGCACGATGACTAAAGCCCTCATATCTGCGGGGGCTCGTGAGGGTCCTCTTGCACCTGATGGTGTTTGCCGTGCCCTGGCAGGAAATGGTTAATTGTCTGCCACTGCGTCTCAAGGGCTGCTTTTTTTTAAAAAACATTTTTTTTTAATGTTTTCTAAATAAATACATTTCAGTTGCTGGTGTTTATTTAGTATTGTCATTATCAGCTGCACGTTCAAAGGTTGATTTTGCATTGTTCGCTGTTCATTACTCTAATAGGTATTCGAGACTGTTCTCGTTGTTAAATAATGTTTCATTGTTCATTGTTCGCTGTTCAATCTTTCAATAGGCACTAGAGACTGTTACTGTTCTTTGGTAGAAGTTTATTGTTTACAATTCGTTGTTCATTCCTCGATCAGGCAGTGGAGATTTTGACCGTTTTTCAACAGTTTGTTGTTAATTGTTTGTTGTTGATTTCTGTAGAAAGTGCTACAGACTTTAACAGTTATTAATTGAAAGTCCATTGTCCTTGTTAGTTGTTCATTCCTCTGACAGGTGAAGGATACTTTTAGTGTTGTCTAATAAAAGTTCATTGTTCATTGAGCTTTGGTCGTTTATTCAACAGGTCCTGGGGCTCATCAGGTCCCAGACGATAACGGTGGGTTCAGCCAAGGAGCGTGTGTTTGATGAGAATGGCAATGGCGTTATCGGTTTCACTATCTTTAACATCCAGCGTACTGCAACTAGCTACAAGTACCAACAGGTAACCGCAATAACATTCTCTTACTGTCTTTCAGTCAATCTACGATTAAGGACCAAATAGGTCAAAGACATCGAGTTTTTTTTTTTTTTTTTTTTGGATTGACCCGCTCTGAACCCCATCCAACAGCAAGAGGTATAGATCCTCATGAGCAGTTGCGGGGGCTCATGAGGATCTATGCCTCTTCCTGACACCACTTCGAATCCACGTTCCTCGGACAGCGAAGTTTTTTTGTGTTGAATTATGGAAGATTGCATAAAACAGTCTGTGTCACGTGTCGCTGAACGAGTTAAAACCCCGGACGAACGTGCGATATCGCATGTTTTTGTCCGTATTTTTTAATCCACGGTTTTCGTTGACATACGCACAATGTAAACTACGTCTTCTTTCCAAACGATAACGTGCAAAGTTCACTTGTAGACAGCTCATGGATATTTCCTAGCCAACACTACGAGCGAAACGAACAATCTGCACGCCGTGAATGTTAGCGGTACATTCTTTGGTTAAACTCTTTGTGTGCTGGTCTTTAACCCCTTCCCTGCCACTGTACGTACACCGCCGTGAGATGACCGTATTCGCTTGCTCGGCGTTAAACCCAGATAACCAACTAACTGTACGTACATTGTATTTCTGAAATCTTTGTCCATTCAGCGACCAAAAGCCACAACAAAGAAACTTGGATACGAACTGGTCTCAGCAAGAGACATAGATCTTCATGTGCCCCCGCAACTGCGGGGGCACATGAGGATCTATGTCTCTTGCAGTTGGATCGTGTGCGCATTTTCTTGGCAGTCAAGGGGTTAAAATCACAGACCAGCACACACTTCTGAACGCTTTCTAGATGTGGACGTGTTACTGCATGTGTCCACAGGTAGGAACATACAACCGCCAGCGGGGCCTGCAGCTTGACAAGAGCACAGTACAATTCTACACCGACACCGGGATGTTGACGGCCAGCCTCGACGCCAGCTGCGGCGACGACAGGTGTGTCCAGTGCGTCTTCCCCTCAGGTAGGTTAAGAAGGAGATGCATTTTCCGTGATTGCAGTCCCACGTAGGTTGAAAAGGAGATACGTTTTCTGTGATTAGCGCCAGTAGTAGTATTACAGTCCCAGGTAGGTTGAAAAGGAGATACGTTTTCTGTGATTAGCGCCAGTAGTAGTATTGCAGTCCCAGGTAGGTTGAAAAGGAGATACGTTTTCTGTGATTAGCGCCAGTAGTAGTGTTGCAGTCCCAGGTAGGTTGAAAAGGAGATACGTTTTCTGTGATTAGCGCCAGTAGTAGTATTGCAGTCCCAGGTAGGTTGAAAAGGAGATACGTTTTCTGTGATTGGCGCCAGTAGTGTAAGAGTTGAATGCAGTTTTCACTAGTGCTCTTTACCCATTCTCAGCGAACAACGCCTATTTGCAAAAGACAAAAATCCTTATGAGCCCCCGCAGTTGCGGGGGCTCATGAGGATCTATGCCTCTTGATGACATCACTTTGTATCTATGGTCACTGCAGATTTTATTTTTCTTGTTGCTTTTTTGTCTCTTTTTTCTTCTCTCCCCCCCCCCCCCCCCACCCCCATTTTAGGGTTGTTTTATTTTGTTTTGTTTTGATTGGGGTTTTTTGTTTTCAGTTTTGTGTATATCCAGAATTAGCGGCGGGAGATGGATGATGTCTGAAGGGTAAGCGCCAGTCGAATCAAGATTAAGCAAGCTGTTAGCGTTTGACTCACAGTCTGCTAGACGTGACGGGGACGCGTTTTAAATAATCAACTAGCCCCATAAAAGGTCTCTTTCAACTTGAAACACACGAAGGAGACTTTTTTTTTTTTAAGTGTTAATAACAATTAAAATCATTAGAGCCTGGAAGCACCAAACATATCTGCTCGTATACCAGAGCAATACGCACATTTCGATATGCTGGGTCGCGGCTCAGTATGTCAGTATTATGACATGACCGGCGACGAACTTATTTAACTCATTCTACCCCAAGACCGAAATCCCCAAATTTTGAAGTCGTCCTCTGAAGACTGCGTTGCAGTGCAGGACACAGATTGAACATGATAGTTCAAGGGTGATGCCAGAATAGCTTGGCGCCCATAGGCGCCAAGCTATTCTGGCATCACCCTTGAACTATCATGGTCGATCTTTATCTTGCTGCGGTGTGTCTGGGGTAGAATGAGTTAAAATATCGCAGACTTTCGTCGCACGTCGGCAGTTTTAACCCCTTCACTGCCGAGAAAAAGTGAAAGCGATCTAACTGCAAGAGGCGTAGATCCTCATGAGCCCCGCTTCTTGCTGAGACCACTTTGTGCACATGTCCTTTGGACAGTTGTGGATTTTGGTCGTTTAGACAGTTGTGGATTTTGGTCGTTTGGACAGTTGTGGATTTTGGTCGTTTGGACAGTTGTGGATTTTGGTCCTTTGGACAGTTGTGGATTTTGGTCGTTTGGACAGTTGTGGATTTTGGTCGTTTGGACAGTTGTGGATTTTGGTCGTTTGGACAGTTGTGGATTTTGGTCGTTTGGACAGTTGTGGATTTTGGTCGTTTAGAGAACACAGATTTCAGAAACAAGATGCACGTCCATTGGCAGGGAAGGCGTTAGAGTGTTCTCCTTTAAATCACTTCTCAAAACCCACCTCTACAACGCTGCCTTTCACTAGTTCATTTCCCCAGCCATGCACAGTTCATCACCCCTGTCATGTGTGTGTGTGTGTGTGTGTGTGTGTGTGTGTGTGTGTGCGTGCGTGCGTGCGTGCGTGCGCGCGCGCGCGCGTGTGTTGTGCGTGTGTGTGTGCTTGTTGGCTGTTAGCCTTTTCATTGTATCAGCGCTTAGAGCTGCTTTTAGATAAGCGCCTAACAAATCTCCTTTATTATTATTACAAGAAGCGGGAAGAAAGAGATTTTTTTCTTCACAACCACAATGTGTCCTTACTTCAAGTAATCCTACCTCATGTTACACTGTCTTCTGTTTTTGCCAGATGGCTTGCCTACTCCTGAGCCAGTCAAGGAAGAGAAGGATTTCCGTGTGGCAGACCTGATTATTCTGATCGTTCTCCTGGCCGTGTGTATCCTGCTTGTCTGCGGCATGATCTTTGGATTCACATACTTCAGGCGCAAAGTTAAAGGTGGGATATGACTTCATGTCTCTTCGTAATGGTGGGAGATGAATTATATCTCTTGTATGTGACATCTTATTTATGTCTTATTGTAAACTTCGGGTGTACCCTTGGTAGTTTATGACGTTAAATGTGTGGGGCTTATCGTTTCTTGTCTTCCTAGAAGGTGATTTCAAAGACGGGGGCACCAGGTAAGGTCTAAACACATTTTGACCCAAGTTGCGTTCGATCCCGCGACCTTTCAGATTAGAGTCGAATACTTTACCACCTAAGGTACTCAGCTCCCCTGTAGATCATTACAAATGTGGGATGTGATTTAGCATGTCCCATAGTAAAGACGGGATATGACCTAATATTTCATAGTGTGTAAATGGCTTTTACTCCTAATGGCATTAATTTGCAAACCATTTTTAGAGTGGATCATTAACCCTTTGTCTGTGGGTAGCAGTTTTGTTTGTTTGTTTGTTTTTGTGTTGTTTTTTTGTTTTGGTTTTTTTGGTCGCGATGATCTCGACAAAAAAAAACTGTTACCGACAGACAAAGGGTTAATTTCCCAACTAGAAATTCCTGGTCATCCATTTGTTGACCATGTAGCGCCATCGCGGTGGTGCTGATCTTTGGTCTTCCTTCTGTTGACATTGTAGCACCATCATGGTGGCTTTGATCTTAGGCCCTCATTTTGCTTACCGTTTAGCACCATCGTGGTGGCATTGATCTTAGGTCGTCCCTTTGTTGACCGAGTAGCGCCATCGTGGTGGCGCATCAGCATCATCAAAATGCGTTTAACTTGGGAATGGTTTTGTTATGTGTGTTTCAGTTGTAGTTGTGTGATTAGATTACATTTTTTTTAAAGGTAGTGAGATTCTGCATACATACATTTGTTTTGTAACGCGCTTAGACCCCACTGCTCCTGGGGACTCAGCGCGATATAAATGCTCTTTATTATATATTATTATTTTTACTATTATTATTATTATTATTATTATTATTATTATTATTATTATTATTAGACCAAAACACAAACTCGTAAAGAAAACAGATTGTAAGATTGTACACAACACTGATTAACTCATTCAGCCCCGACATACCACAGCAAGACGAGGATCGAGCATGATAGTTCAAGGGTGGTGCCAGAATAGCTTGGCGCCCATAGGCGCCAAGCTATTCTGACACCACACTTGAAATATCATGCTCGATCTGTCTCTAGAATTGTAATACAGTCCTTCAGAGGGCAACTTCAAAATTTGGGGATTTCGGCCCTGGGGCAGCATATGTTCACAAGGACTTATTAAAATTGTCTCATTGTCCAGGTCTTTCCAAAGAGCTGCAGGAGACGAAGAAGGAGCCGGTCTATCACGAGGCTCAGGATCCGCGCGTCTACGGCAACGTCAACTCGGAGCGGTCGTTCCACGCCCTGCCCGCGCTGCCCCCCTGCGGCCCCGCCACCACCATCCGCTTCGTCAACAGCCTGGACAGTCGGGGCCCCAGTCCGGCGGGCACACTGGATGGTCACACCAACCCCGCCTTCCGCTCCGACTCCACTGGGCTGCATGTGAGTTGGAAAATAGAGAGAGAGAGAGAGAGTGTGTGTGTGTGTGTGTGTGTGTGCGTGCGTGCGTGCGTGCGTGCGTGCGTGCGTGCGTGCGTGTGTGTGTGGTATCAAGTCCTTCACTGAAAAGAAAAATTTACTTAATACAACCCAACTGCAAGAGGCATAGATCCTCATGGTCCCCCGCTGTCGCTGGGGCTCATGATGATCTGTGCCTCTTGCTAGAACCACTTTGTATCCACGTTTCTTTGATGGCTGAGCATCTTTGGCGTTGATTTAGCTAAGGTTTCAAAAAAAGACCCCCCAATAGCAGTGGTGGGATGAACCCCTTTCGGTGTGCATCCACAAAAACTTGCAATTATCATCAATAACTACATTTATGATATTAAACCGTTTATTGTTTTGTACTTTGCATTTTCGTATGGTTATTTGTTGTGTTTGTATTAATTGTTTTAATTTATGACCAAGGACAGATTGTAAAAGAAACTCTCCATACTAAATCTGTATCCGTGTAAAAGAAAGTTTATTCAGTTCAGTTCCGTTCAGAAGTCCATAAAGTACAGATTGGTAGCATTTGTTCTGATGCATTTTGTAGGCAGGAAACACGAGACATCAGTAAGTAGATCTATTCAAGGCAGCATGCTAGTTATGCATTATCCCACCCTGATTACTGCCCTCGATTCGCTGCCGCTAGTCAGCGGTAGCGAATCGAGGGAGATAATCAGTGAGGCACTATACAAGTGAAACCTGTTTTTTGTTTGGTTTGTTTATGGTTTGGTTTTGTGACTATACATTCGTCGTCTTTCCCCCAATGCCCTAACAGATGATGAATGCCTACTCGGAGCAGAGTTTGAACCAAAACTACCCGCCACCCCCTCCCAGGCCCCACCGGACTCCCGACCCTCCAGCCAGGCAGAACAGCCAGGCCCAGTCACGCCCTAATGTTCTGTATGTCAGCGATCCGGGCATGGGTAATAGATCAGACGGGAACGCATCGTCACAGGTGTGTAGATATAATTTATTACTTTATTTTTTTGCGTTTTTTGTCTGTTTTTTTTTTTAAGTTTTCTTTCTTGTCTTTTTGTCAGTTTTCTTTAACCCATTCAGCCCTGACGCACTACAGCAGGAGATGGGTCGACCTTGATAATTGTCGGCGCCAAGCTAATCTGGCACTGCCCTTGAATTATCATGGTCGATCCATCTACTGCAACTGGTGCATAGTCATTAGATGACGCCTCCAAAATTTGGGAAATACTCCCGTCGGGCTGAATGAGTTAATATCCAAAATTAGCGGCTGGAGATGAAAGATGTATGAAGGGTAGACGCCATGTGAATCAAGCATTACCCGTGTCAGGATTGGCCCATCTCGGCCCGCGACTTATTAGTTTTGATCCAGTTGTGTATGAAACTCACCAGGGAAGCAAAAAAGTTAATTTTCAACTGCGTCTATCTGTCACAGATGGTGGCTAGTCCTTAAGTTGGAAAATGTAAGCAAATCTGGCACTTCGTTTGAATTATCACGGTTGATCCACATTCTGTAACAGGTACACGGTATTCATAGACCCCTCCCCGAGTCTCAAAACTCAGCATTATGGAATTATTTCTAGTGTTTCACCCCTTGACTGCCGAGAAAAAATGAGCACGATCCACATGCAAGAGACTTAGATCCTCATAATCCCCCGCAGTTGAGGGGGCTCATGAGGATCTATGCCTCTTGGTGGTACCATTTTAAATCCGTGATCCTGGGACGACTGGGGGCTGTTTAGCGTTGAATTAACGAAGATCGCATAAACATAATCTGTGTCCACTGGCAGTGAAGGGGTCAACACAAGCCGCGTCTCCGAATGCGACACATCTCGAATGAGTTAAAATGTATTCTTACCTTTCACAGCACAACTATTACATGGCGCACTCACTGTCGTCTGTACGCGAGTTGCCGGCCGTTCCCGGCTCAGCGCCAGTGATCTCCCCTCAGTCCGGGCGCAGGTCTGAACACATTCCCCTGCGGAGTCTGAGCAACGGAAACAGTCCGTACACAGCTCAGCAACAGCAGCAGCAGCAGCAGCAGTACTTGCACGCGTGCGATTTAGACGATCCCATGCAGGTTTGTGCATTATAACTTGGCAAAAGAGCAATTTCATAAACATAAATTAGTTCTCTGACTAGTTGGAAAAAATAATGGAGCCAGCAAATTGAGCAAAAATGCAAGACGACATTATGACAACTGTAAAAATAATTCCTGTGTACATAGTAAGTCTTGCCTTTTGTTCTTCTTGTCTTTTCTTGTTCTGTCCTGTCTTTCTTCAATGCGCAAAAGGTCATCGGGCCGACGTCGGCCGCCGTTGACCCGCGCACGAACGTGCGCGGGTCAACGGCGGCCGACGTCGGCTCGATGGCCTTTTGCGCATTGGGTCCTTGTATCGCCAGCTTCGCCTCGTCTCTTCTTGCTTTGTCTTTTGGGTTAAATTTGACCGAATGAGAATTAAAGCCGTATCGTTTGACCACGCATTCCAAGCTACGAACTAAAACCGTCCTCAGCAACCTTACTATTTGTTTTGTCCCTGACCTACATGATTACAAATAAAAGAGGGAAAAAATAGCCAACAAAGAGTGAAACACGCTTTGGAATGTATTCCAATGCATTCCAAAGCGTGTTTCTTTCTTTGTTGATTATTTCATATTTCTTTCCTCGCTTCCAAGTCGTTGGCTTATTTTTATTGCACCTCGTACATACAGTGTGCATATATTTGCCTCGACCATTGCAGAAGCCAGCGCCCCAGTACATCGAGGAGGATGACATGAACCAGATCCAGTACTTCCGCATGACGCCGTCAGGACAGCTGGAAGAGGGGGAGGGTGAAGAGGAGGAAGAAGAAGAGATGACAGCCCTCAACACATACAGCCTGTCACCTCCTCTCTCACAGACTAATGTTCAGTACGATGGCGGAGATCAGCACAGGTAAACCATTTAGTATACTGGTAGTAATGAAAATGATAATGATAGAATTTTTTAAACCATCGTTTATATCATCAGTACTATACAGGTCTACAAATCGGCAAATCGGCTCAAAGCATATCTCTACTTAAAACACGTCTTTGCTCATGCACAGAATACACAGTACACATTCAAGATATGTTTAAGACTGTGTACTGGTGCTGAACACACACACTCACAACCGTTCAACAACAATACATACATAAATAATTCAATATCTTAGTGCGGGGGGAGGACCCAACTAAATGAGATCAGATGTGTGTACAGCCTTAAAAGAAGACGCAAAGGGCTGCACTTGTGAGGTCTATGTTTGACCCTTTAACCATAAGCCGTAAGGTCTAAAATCGCAGACCCAAACACACATCTTAATATGACACCTTATGTCCCGTCAGTTCGTTTGGTTTGGTTCGTTTTACAGTACAAACTGTTTTGGCCTTTTTTGCATGAAAGAAAGTAGACAGGTGCTCTCTCAGGAGAAGTTTATTAAATAAATTTTGGCAAAAAGTGCCACCTGACATTAAAGACCATCATTTAGGTGGCTACAGCCACCTAAATGATGGTCTTTATGGCAGTTGATCTTTCGTAAGAGTGGTCGCTCGATAAATGTTCTGCTGTAGTTTGGTTTGAATCGCTTTGATCTATTCATTTGTATTTCATTTGATTTCACTATAGTGACCAACCCCACAGCTTCTCTCCAAACAACTACATCAGCAACATGCCCCACGTTCAGATGACGCCGGAGATAAGGCAGATGTTGCTGCAGCAGCTGGCTGAAAACATTCTACAAGAGCAACATCAACAGCAGTATCAGCAGAATCTGAAGCAACCAGTCTCAGCGTTGCAAAGCCCTTCATCCAGCAGTATGGGGTTGTCCTCTCAGGGCTCGGTGTCCTCGAAAAGCAAACGCAGGCAGCTGTCGTCTGGAGGTCTTTATCAGGAGGAGCGCAGCCTCGTGTACCCGTCCTCTTCCAGGTGAGATCTAGTTGCCTAGCTTGCTTTTCCCCATTAAACCATTCACTGCCGGAGTACAGGTCAGCCTCAGTATGTCGCTGTACCCAGGAGCCATAAATTCAGACCGTAATCGGCGATAGCGTTTTGGCCGTAGTGCTGAATTTACATCGACCTGTGAGTGGGGGAGGGGGGGAACACGTGGTAAGCAAAAGGTCCTCGGTCCGACGTCAGCCTTAGCCGGCCCGCGCACGCGGGCCGGCTAAGGCTGACGTCGGACCGAGGACCTTTTGCTCACCAGGAGCTATAGAGACTCGTTCGCGTTGTTACTGATCCGATACAGCAGTACACCTATACTTTTCGAAAAATTGACACGCATCTCAGTATACACAACACACGCTTGCAAACTAGTGCAGAGTTAACACGCCAAAAATTACTCTGACGCCAGGTCGGCTGACCAGGGTTGGTTTTAATATCAGGTATTTTTCGGCATCAGTCACAGTTGTACTCGCACCACCCAAGATTGACACGCCAATGTGAGCCCTTGTCGACCTAGCGTGTATGGGTCATTCAGACTCGCTACACCCGTTTTCAAGTTCACCTGCTGCGCCGAATGCATCTTTTTTTTCTTGTGATTGTCGTGTCCTCTTCGTTTTTCTTCTCATGAGCAGAATTCCATATAGTACAAGGGTAGAGCTTCAGGAACGTCTCACATATCCTTGTATGTACCCACTCAATAAAGTTTTTCCTTCTTTGACAGATTTATTGATATGTTGTATAACAAGCAAATTAATATTCTTGAATTTGTTTCATATACTCCCCTTCCAAAAATCCGTTGCGCTCCAAGATTCGATCTTTACAAAACGTGCATTTTCAAAACAGAAGCACGAAATATTTTCATACGGCAACCTTAACAAGCTTATTATATGTAGTAGTAATGAAATACTACTTAGCATGTATGAACGCTCGAAATTTACATCTTATACACAAACACGAACGAAGAACAGACGTCAGGAAACGTGAGAGTCGCTGGACTGACTAGGAAAACTGACGAGATGTCAGTTGGCGATATCGACAACATGAGAAAAGAACAAAATAACCTGCTGGCATATTCTGCAATTATGCGTGATCTAGTAACAAGTAGAATTTTCTCGGTAACACACACGGTTATACAAAGCACTGGATGTGCTCATAGTCGGACGCAATCTACGCGCTGAGTCGATACTGATATGCAGTCGCCTCTGCCGTCTGCCATGCATGCGTTTTGTCTGAACACTGCAATCAGCCGCAAAATGAATGTTTTCTTTTGTTTTGAACTGGGTACATAAATTATATTGAGCAACATTTTGCTTCATATAGTGCCGATAACCGATAGATGTGATTACTTGACCCGAACTCGGACATTTTGATTCGGGTCTCGTAATCACATCTGCCTGTTATCGGCACTATATCAAGCAAAATGTTGCACAATATAATATAATCTTCTTGTTTTTCAAGCATGTCCGACAACGTATCGAGGGCGGAGAGCGGTATGGGATCTTCACACAGCTCACAGCCGAATTTCTCACTCCACACGCAGGGCGGCCCACAGTACTACAAGCAGATGAGTACCCCTGCCGGCAGCTCCTACCCCACGGATCACCAGTCGCCCAGGGCATCGCGCAACTCCCAGCCAGCGCGGGCCAGTGTGCAGCAAAGCTCGCCTTACGCCCAGTTGGCCAATGTGCAGCAAGGTAAGTGTGATATGATTGTGTGTGTGTGTGTGTGTGTGTGTGTGTGCGCGCGCGCGCGCGCGTGCGCGCGCACTCACACACACACACATGCACACACACGGGTTAACCCCTCCCTTGCCAGGATTAACCCCTTCTTTGCCACTAGACGTATATATTGTTTCTAAAAAATAAAATTCAGTCAATGTATAAAAGTCACAACCGTACGCAGAATCATAGATCTATACAAATTGGTCTCAGCAAGAGCCAAAGATTCTCATGTGCCCCGCGACTGGGGGTGGGCTCATGGGGATCTATGTCTCTTGCATTTGGATCGCGTTCGTTTTTTTTCGGCAGTGATGATGATTAAAGACGAACGTTAGGAAATCGCCTTCTGGACTCGGAGTGTGATTGTGACTTACTAGTAGTTTGCGCTGTCGAAAATTATCGATAGCAGCCGCAATGCGCAAAAGGCCATCGGGCCGACGTCGTCCCGATGGCCTTTTGCGCATTGGGATTCCATAACACGTTTGCGTCATTTTTTTTAAATTTTAAATCGTGCCTATTTGCAGGTCAATTTGACCCCTCCTTGCGGTCAGCGCAACACCCTGACAGCGATACCGATCACGCCAGCAGCATGGAGAACGACTCGAGCGGAAGCGAGCAGGAAGACAATCCCGGCAGTCTGGGCCAGGCGTCGCCACATGTACGGTGGACCCTGAACTCGCTGGAGTCCGTGGATGCCCCAGTGTCTGACGAGAGTGTGGCCACGGTACATCAAGGCGTGGCACAGCACCGCCAACACCCCCCTCACCGTCAGAAGCCCGCGCCCATACAACAGCAGCAGCGACACGCGGATGAGGGTTCAGACGAACAGTCAAGTCCGGTGGGCGGAGCCCGGCTGCACATCACAAGGGTTTAAAACCCAGTTCAGTGCGGGAAAGATTCAAACACCACACAGCTGCAAGAGGCCGGAGATGCGGGGGCTCATGAGGTTCTTTGCCTCTTGATGGCCCAATAAATATCAGTGTTCTTTGGGTGGGTGGAGTTATTTGTCGTCGAATTTGACGAACAACCCAGCCCCTCTAACCATCACAATGGTTTAGGACACTTCTGGACTGCAGGATGTATTAGAAACAGTCACAGCAACAATACCCTGGATCCAAATACAGACGAACAGGAGGGCGCGCCAACGTGTGCGCCACAACCCGTGCTACGCAAATAACGAGTGCGCCACAACCCATGCCCCATATTATGGAGAGTCCAGTACTGCGGCAATCGGAGTTACCATGTGTGCTAGCCCGTGGGCATATGGTCGGACGAACGACGGACGGACGTGACGTTCATTTCATAAAATAAATAACAGTCCCATGTGCAGTGCGCCTCTATACGTCACAAGGGTTTAGGTCTTCTGTTTTGACAAACGTAACTCTTTGCCTTTCCAGCCGCATAAAATGATGTACCAACCAGAAGCAAAAAAAAACCCTCATTACTGATATCGTCATATCTGACTGAAACACGCCCAAATGAACGACTGCCCCTGCTTCAGCAGCAGTAGCCATGGCAGCATAATCATTATGAGGTGGCAGTCGAGCTTTCTCGAGCATAGAATACTGTGTGACCTGTATGCAGAGTTGTATCCGTTGCTTTTGGGTACGTGCCCTTGAGATTCAAGTGTTCATTAGCCCGTTCAGTGCCGAGGTATCGGTACCTTGAACACCACCCAACTGCAAGAGTTATAGATCCTCATGAGCCCCCGAAGTTGCGGGGGGGGGGGGGTCATAAGGATCGATGCCTCTTGCTGACACCTCTTTGAATTCACGTTCCTTCGATGGCTAGGGCTTTCAGGTGTTGATTCAATTAAGAGGATTGCAGAAACACAGTCTGCGTCGGTTACTGAACAGGTTAACACATTAGCGACGTGACGCATCCGGATACGCGGCGTTAAGCCGCGTATTCGGATGCATCACGTCGTGAATGAGTTAACACAGAGCCCTAAGGACGACAGAGACGACCATGTTAACCCTTTTTATCTGATACAGCCCTTGCTTGAAATAAAACTGACTATGATAGTTCAAGGGTGCACCAGAATAGCTTGGCGCCTTAGGCGCCAAGCTATTCTGGCACCATCCTTGGACTGAAATTGTTGATCTATCTACTAATCTGTAATGTAGTCTTCATAGGACAATAAGGCAAGATTTTTTTAAATCCGCTTCAGGATGTAATGGGTTAAACTGTTAACCATTGTAAAGTGACGAAACAAACCCCGGAAATGAAGCGTGCGTTGTCAGACAGGTTTCAGCTTTCTGGAACCGCCACAGCTTTGTTGCAATTTTACATGTTGGTGTTTCGAGTTCTTGAGCGCTTACAATCATACCTATAACCGTTTGGTTGGCAGCGGCGCTTTATTACGAAGAGATTCCTGGAAAACAAAAAACGCGCTACTAACAGTTAAGGTGATTGTAAATCAACTTGTTGGGAACAGACCAAAAGGCCCATGATTGTAAATCAACTTGTTGGGAACAGACCAAAAGGCCCATGCGGGTCCGGAAGCTAGGCCCTGAAGTTGTGAAGCAGTGATGTGACCTGACCAAACCACTTTAGTACACCATTCTTCTGAATGTAGTCGCGCTAACGTTTTCAGCTCGGACACACTGTACCAGGAAACAGATGAACCGCAAACGCAGGAGTGGTCTCCCTGGTAGACAGGATGCGATCATCTTGGACTAGGCTTGACAGACTTTTCAGACACCATCTGCAAGGGTTTTTCCCAAGCTAAATAGAAATTGGTGACGTGGCGTCCGCTCTGTGTGTGTGCAGGGGTGGGTGGGTGAGTGGGTGGGTGAGAGATAGTCCTTTTCTTTGTTAAATGTCCTGACTGTTGTCCAAAAGTGACTTTTTAACACGTTTACTGTTTCGTCCAAACGATTACCTGATTTAAATTGTTTAATTAAACGTGTCTGTTCTAACATTTCTAACAATATGTACCCACGAAATTGAAATTGCTTGTTTTCTAGTGTTTTACAAATGATAATTTTATACAAACTGGTTATGTGACTGGGCTGTTTGTGGATTATCATCAGAAACCTTGTTCTCTATGCGAGTATTTGTTGGAACAAATAACCTCCATGAACAATTTGCCGATAGTGCACTTCGGTCCCCAGCCGCTATAAAATACGTGCATCAAGGCACGGACAGCGAGAGATTAACATATCACTAACATATCATTACTGTATTGCCTGTGACAAATGCTTCAGTTTGTTTTGCTTATTGTGTGGCTAGCCTACCTTTGTATATAGACATACATCTGTATTGATTTGCCAAATGTGTTCATGCTACTGTTTCTCATTATATTTTCTTGCATCTCCCGGATTTTGCGGATCGCAAGGTTGTTTTGTCGTTTGATGTTCTCGTCAAAATATTATCATTTCCGGCGTTACACGGTCACCCTAATTCACAACAGTGGACGATGGATGGTCCATGACTGCTCAAGGGTAGTGTCAGATTAGCTTGGCGTCTTCAGGCGTCAAGCTAATCTGGCACTGCCCTTGAACTGTTATGACCAAAACACCTGTTACACACGTCTTTATAGACGTTCGCCTCACAAAGTCGCGGTTTGCGCTGTCCTCGGTTTCAATGGCCACTACCTACTGTCTTTGACCCGACTCTGGTTTCTGTGCAGGAAATGTATCCACCATGATAAAGCATGATAACTCACGTGTAGTACCTGATAAGCTTTCTGAGCGAGCAAATCAGACACTTACCCGAGCTCACGATTGAATTATTTTCTGCAGCTGGTGTGTGTAATAATAAAATACTGTCTGAGATTCTTTGTGACATAATTTGCCCGAACGTTCCAGTTATGATTCAGCAAAAAAAGAAAACAAAAACAAAAAATGCTCGCATAATATGTTTTCTTTGTGTCTGTTTCTTGCCTTTTCTTTGATCACAGTTTAATGTGATTTATAGTTTCCTCCTTTTTTTATTTCACAATTACGCTTGCAATTATCATTCTTGCATAATTCGTTAACGTTTGCGATGCCGTATTTTATCGATTCGTTTTTATTTAACCCCAGGGCCACGTTTTCCATGTTTTGGAGGTGTCACTTAACGACTATGTACCAGAGGCAGGAGATAGATCAGCGATGATGGTTCACGGATAGTGCCAGATCATCTTGGTGCCTTCAGGCGCCAAGCTGATCTGACGTTACCCTTGAATTATCAAGGCCAGTCCATCTCCTGATGTAGTGCGTCGGGGCTAATGGGTTAACCCCATAAAACAGTGCTGTTGTTTGAATGTGCAAGGGGTTAAGAATTTGTGATTGTCAGATGATTTTTTTTTTTAATTTATGTATCTTTTCCTTTTCTGTTTAAAGTTGTATCTTTTCTTCCCTGCATGTGAAATTGTTATGTTTCATTGGAACAATTAGGCATTGAATCGTCCGTGTTGGGTTACTTCGAGGGTTACATCGTAGTATTGTAGTCCGATGAAGATGATTATCAGACCGACGCGCCAAAGGCACGGAGGTCTGATAATCAGCTTCAGATGCCTACAAACCACGATGTAACCCGAGAAGTAACCCAACACAGACGATTCAATGCCATTGTCGTTCAGTCTAAATTACGCACTATTTGAAGCCTCCAAAGTGTGTCTGATGTCAGGAGTAAAACGCCAAATATTTCTGGTCAAACTGTATTTTCTTGGAACTACACAAGGGACGCGACCCTTTGTGAATAGGCTACCATGCCCGGTCGTGCAAATGTGCTTGCTTTTTGCCGCTGAAATTTCAAACGTTTACCAGCGTTTACGACTCGATCTTTTCAACAGAAACTGAAAAGCCATAGATCTGTCACATTATATTTATTTATTTCTCCTTCTCTGTTACTGCACGATTGGCAACAGTCTTTGCTTTCTAAACAGCATACGTGTTGACATGAAGCACAATGGACAGTTTCGAGCTGTCTCAGTTTAGAGTTTGAATTGCGACACATTTGTGTAGCACTTGTGTAGTGTGCTCACCGCATGAGTCATGCCGAAATAAGGTACAATTCTTTTAATTCCCTATCATCCACCACCATTTGATCTTTGTGTTTTCCGGTTATTTATGTTGTAAGCTGCCGGACAGCCCTGATCTAAGCGTTCAGAAAAAAAAACCTAGAGCAGGTTCGTGCGCGATACTAGAACTTCCGATTGGCCAACTGATTAAAAATTGCAGGTACGGCAATGGTTCTAGGAGGTAGTCACTGGGGCATTAAACCCCTTGCGATTTTTAGATGCTGACCAATCACAGTGTCGGAAAATGGAGTGACTGAACGACAATACACATTATTAGTTTGTTTCACTACATTCATGACTTATATTTTCAATACTGCATTGATCACTTACGTTGTCAATGCTTCAGAGCGAAATCCCTCAGTCTGTTGTCCCCCCACTCTCTTTTGTATAGCATAAAATCATTTTACTTTTTCAAATTTTAGAATCCAGTACAGCGGCAGTCGCAGTTACCATGTGTGCTATAGCATGCCCCCCTCCTCCCCCCCCACCCCTTCCCCCCCCCCTCCCCCTGTATTTGGGTATTTGGCACTTTAACTAATTTAACCCCGAGGTCGCATTTCCCAGACTTTAGAGATGCTGCATTTGCAGGTGATGGCGCCAAGCTAAACTGGCACTACCCTTGAATAATCATGGTCAATCCATCTCCTGCTGTAGTGCTTCGGCGCTAAATGGGTTAAAACCCCTTACGCATATTTTAAAGCAACGCTGTTGTAAACAGTACTGGTGGCTATACGAGTTAACAATTGGTATTTCATATTTGCAGTACAGTTTAACCCCTTCACTACCACCACCACCCCCCCCCCCCCTGGGGGACTTTGGTGGGATTAACTACTTTTTAGTTTCCAGGGTCACCCTGGTCAGCCCCGCAGGGCGGGTTTTCCCCTCTATTTTGGGGCATGTGTTTCTGTCTACCCTTGGTCCATTCACCTGTATTTTCCTTTTAAACTCTCCCTACTGTCTGTGCTGCCTGTAGCACTTGATATTGGAATTGGATGTGTGTTGCTAAATGGTCTTAGCTTTATTTAGCGTATTAGACCGGCTGGTGACATACAATCAATATTCTGTTTAGGTTTTTTTTTTCACAAGCAGTGCAGGCATGTCCTGAGAAAGTCTTGTTGCTGTCGGGACGTTAAGCAATGTACAACCAACCAACCTTCACTACCGAGAAAACCTGAGACGTAGAACTTCATGAGCCACGGCAGTTGCGGGGGCTTATGAGGATGTATACTTTTTGCTGACACCACTTTGTACTCGCTTTCCTTGGGCGGCTATGGATCTTTGGCTTTAACCCATATCATACTGAGGCTAAAAGCTTCAAATTTGCACACTGCCATATGCAAGCTACATTATAGTACTTACAGATAAGGATATAGACCAATGGCTTTAGTTCAAGGGTAGTGCCAGAATAGCTTGGCGCCTAGAGGCGCCAAGCTATTCTGGCACTACCCTTGAACTATTTTAGTCAAACTTATTTCACACACTAGTGTATTCCGAATGATAAGGGTTAAACGAACAAACATTTGAAAAAAATGAAGCAATGAAACACAATTTGCGACCTCCTTAACTAATTGACCGGCTTTCGTATTCAAATTTCGTGGCCTTTAATAAGATGCTGTTCCGTCCCTTATAGAAACTATCTCTCGTGCATATTGTACCGCTGCATTTAACTCATTCAAAGCGCCCCGCATATACTCGTATTGCTGCGGAAGTGTCGTATAGCGTTGCCGCCGGCAACGCTACACAACACTTTCGCTGTTATTGATGTGCGGCTCCTTGAATGAGTTAAACATTCAGTGCAATAATAATAATAATAATAATGGGTAGACCATCGAAAGTCGATGATGTCGTCATTGTGCATGACTTGTATTTGTGGGTGCGGGTGTGGCTGGCCAAGCCAATCCTGGATGATGATCCTTGTGATGTCCTTTTTTAGGAAGTGGCACGATGTGACAACATGTATATCTTAACCCATTCTGTCCTCACTACAGTAAATCCATTCAGCCCTGACACTACACGCAAGAAGGCGAATCGAGCATGACAGTTCATGGGTAGTTCTAGGATGAAGCTTGGCGTCTCAAAGCAGTCATGTTTAATTTCTCTCCCGTTGTATTTTCCAAGAACTAGAGCTGCATTGGTTAACAGTTGCGAATGGTATGAGAGAATGTCCTTTAACCCCTTCCCTGCCACTTTACGTACATTGTACGTAAATCTGTGTTTCAAAAATCTTGGTTCATTCTACGACAACAGCCAACACCGTCCTAGAAACATGGATACAAACTGGTCTCAGCAAAAGGCATAGATCCTCAAGAGCCCCCGCAGTCGCGGGGGCTCATGAGGATATATGTCTCTTGCAGTTGTATCGTGTTCATTTCTTTCCGACAATGAAGGGGTTAATTTCTTACGGATAATATTCGTGCCAAGGTCGATAGTGTGTGTAGGAAACGTAATCTTCTAAGTTATGTCATTTTCTTCATTATACTTGCAACGTGATATCTCTATTTTCTAAGCAGTTTCAACGTTTCATTAATTTTGATGCAGAAATAAGTGAACTGTTTTTTTTTAATACTACTGTACGTTAGTTTGCAAGTTATCAGTTCATGGGCTGATACCTGTTTTGATAACTTACACCGTCCATACATAGTTTCAGTGGCCTTAAACTGTCCAGATAACCCGCAGAGTGATATTCAATATAGAATTAAGGTTTCTAAAGTTCTTGACTGCCTTCTTTCCGAGCCAATAATTGTTAGCTGGTCTGTGATTTTAACCTTACTACCTACGTCCATAGGTCCAAAATCACAGTCCAGCATATCGGTCTAAAATAAGTGTCTTGAATTAAACTTTTGTTTACATTGAAAATGGTACAGCAAAAAAGTGGAGTTTTTGTACTGACACACTACAACTACGCAAGAGAGACAATTGTTACTATAAACATTCCATTGTCGCTCAAGTTTGCTCAAAATAAATGTCCACAAAGATATATACAGAATCCATCCATTCCCCTATCTCTTACACTCCCAGAACTAAATGACTTCCATTCTATAGAATGGAAGTCATTTAGTTCTGGGAGTTTCAGAGTTAATATGCAGGACTTTCATTGTCGTGTTATTACAATATGCACGTGTGTATGCATACTATTTTCCACAATATTTTGACTGTTTGGAATAAGCACTGTCGGTCACAGCTGGTGAAGACACGTTTAGAGCATTCTTTCTTTTCTTCAAACACTGCCCTGCTCAATGTTTTTTTACGCAGAATATGTGTACATGTGAACAATAGTGTGTGGCATTTGAGCAAATTCTTTTGAAAGTTGTACCTTGACATAGATATGATTATGCTATTCAAGGCTACAAATTAACTTCGGCGAAGGATGTTGTGCAACCTTTTACCAATTGGCTGTCGGTAGCGGAATCATCACGACAAAAACCGCTATCGGCAGACATAGGGTTAATGACAAACGAGTTGTCCCGCCCTGACAGAAGGTTGTTGCAAATGTCCTTCATGATTTCAGCAAAACTGTGAATGGCAAATCCTGTGTAATCTTTTATCTCTATAGTTTTTTTTCCCATGACATATGGCTCACTGTTTTGACAATGAAAGTGTCATTTTTGTTTTGTTTCTCATTTGTGCTGACTGCGATCTCATGATTTTTCTCGATCTTTCTCTCTCTTGGCAGCGTCAGGTTTGAATAGTTGAAAACTGGCTTGCATTTCATATATATATATATATATATATATATATATATATATATATATATATATATATATATATATATATATATATATATATATATATATATATATATATATACGTCATTGTTTAGTTTCCTCTCTCTCTCTCTTCTCTCTCTTTCTCTCTCTTTCTCTCTCTCTCTCTCTCTCTCTCTCTCTCTCTCTCTCTCTCTCTCTCTCTCTCTCTCTCTCTCTCTCTCTCTCTCTCTCTCTCTCTCACACACACACACACACCGTGTATGTCCGATTCTGACCTTTTTGATATGATTGCTTAGCTGTGCCAGCGCAATCCACGCAATATCTTACATTTGTCCTTTTACTGCGAAATGTTTTGTATCATGAATGTGATAATAATTTTGAAGACATATCAACAAATCGTATTTTCTGGAAGAGCTTCACGTCTATATCTTGACAGCTGTGTTGTTTTATGTGTATGTTTTATGTGTTTTATGTGTATGTACATAGTTTCTGCGTATCCTGTACGAATATTGATATCCCTTTCTCCTCCAGCACCAATAGGATGCGGGAGATTGATAGACTGAAAGGCCAAGGGTTGTTCCTGATTATCAAGGCGCCTCGAGGCGTCAAGCTAATCAGGCACAACCCTTGACCTATCACGAATGATCCACCCCCCCCCCCCCCCCCCACGCTTTGTACGTACTGTCCAGCAAGCGGTTCTGAACCGTCGCCCAGTTGGCCTGCAGAGGTGAAAGGTGAAGCCGTTGTCTGTAAACATGAACGCAGCACAAGAACATTCAGACTAACAAAGTTAATTTACGTTGTTTAACTATTAAGCCACACAACATTTTGTCAGTTGGAGTATAAAGTCGGTTACATTGTAATGAATTCATCTGTCTTAAAGTGTGTGTGTGTGTGTGTTTGTGTGTGTGTGGGGGGGGGGGGGGGGGCACTCTCGCACAGAGTGCGTGTGTGTATGTGCCACGTGTTTGTGTGTGCCACACTGTGTGTGTGTGTGTGTGTATACTTATATACATCATACTTATATATACATGTAATACATAAACATATAATAATATATGCTTATACATACATACTTATATATATATATATATATATATATATATATATATATATATATATATATATCTTCTATTCCGTCATAAGTCTATTATGTATACATGTATATTGTTTTGACGTCAGTCATGTCTGGTGTGATCCAGGTAAGAAGATTTCAACTTGTTTTCTTTTACAAAGATAAAGGAGAAATAAAAACAAATACGTTATTGATAGCGGGAGTTTGCTGCACGGACCCTTGAGTAGGCCTGAGGGAAGTCAAAGGAACCATTGTACCCCTCAGACTTTCGGGGTACAATGGTTCCTTTGACCTCCCTCAAGCCTACAAGGGTCTACAAAGGACCGTGCAGCAAACCCCTGCTACCAATAACTTATATTGTTTTGATCCCTACGTCGCACGACCAATTTCTTTAGCGCACACCTACCATGTGACCGAGCTACAAAAACCCTTGTAGCGACTAATGGTGGACTTTTTGTACCCCTCTTTCTGACGCGTCTTGGATGCCAGTTTTGTTCTATAAAAGATCACCAAAACGTTCTAAAGTACAAAGTTACTTGGTGTTATTTGAAGCAACATGCACACTACTCAGGAGACGGCAACCTCATGAAAGATTTTTAAATTACGTCATAAGTCTATTATGTATAAATGTATATTCCTTTGACATCACTCATGTCTGGCGTGATCCAGGTCGGCAGATTTCTTCTTCATTTCTTTTATGAAAATTGTGGAGGAATGAAAACAAATACGTTATTGGCAACAGGGGCTTGCTGCACGGACCCTTGTAGTGAACCCTTGCTACCAATAACTTTTAATATATCCTGAGGGATACAATGGTTCCTTTGGTCTCACGAAGGCCTACAAGGGTCTGTGCAGCAAACCCCTGCTACCAGTAAGTGAATAACGTATTTGTTTTCATTTCTCCACTATTTTTGTAAACGAAATCAAGAAGAAATCTGCCGACCTGGATCACGCCAGACATGACTGATGTCAAAGGAGTATACATGTATACATAATAGACTTATGACGTAATTTAAAATCATTCATGACGATGTCGTCTCCAGTAGTGTGCCTGTTGTTTCGATCCGAACAACACTAAATAACTTTGTACTGTAGAACGTTTTGTGATCTTCTGTAGAACAAAACTGGCATCCAAGACGCGACAGAACGAGGGCAACAAATATATATTTATTTATTTTTTTCCAATGTATTAATTCGTTACAAATCCACCTCTCTATAAACAAATCAACGGATCGCCATTGGACAAACGCGTAAAACAACAATAAAAAGCCCTTACCCTGTGCTGAGGTCATCAAATCGCCAATCCTATATACAGTCAATATTTTGTCATATTCTCATATTCTTCTTTTTCGCATGCGTAGGCAAATCCTGCCATTTGCTGCTGTCGGGACGTTCAGCAAATTTCAGACAAACGGACAAATAACAAAAAAAAAGTATATTATAGTTAAGGGCAAAAGAACAAAACACATCAAGTGCATGATTAAGTTATAGCCAGACATCTTCATTTCTAACGCATTCAAATATATCACAAAAATAATTGATTTACCGCATGGCACACATTAATACAATTACTTATTTTTAAATCCCGGTACACCGTTACGATTCGTAACTGTGTCAAAGTATCAACGTAAATTCTTCACCGGCCCATAGAATTAATAACCCTGCTCAGGCAAGTAGGACAACTCCCAGCTCCTACTCTATAAGCAGATTGAGTTGTACCGCTTGCCAGGAGGTACCAATTTCAGGCATATGTTGCAAGCGTGAGATTAAATCAGGGACTGCACAACTGCGATTTAATTCATGCGCAAACCTTTGCTCAAGGTGCTCTGCTAGCCGAGCACCTTGCGCAGAGGTTTGCGCAGGATTTAAATCTCAGTTGCACAGCGGAGCTCCTTAAGTCATAATAATAATAATAATAATAATACAGGGCATTATACAGGCGCTTTACCCAGTTCTGTGAATCGGCTCGAAGCGCCGCGCACTGAACCCAGCGCGCACGCTCACGCGAAACACACGCATTCATTCTGAAGACAAACACAGTTCACGACAATCACGGGACAGTCACAAGTAGTGTCTTGTGCATGATGTAAGCCCACTCATGCAACAGACCCTGCATTTTTCATATCGATGGTTGTTTGCATACAACCCGTATGTAACATTTTTTTGCGCGAAATCATGTTGTGATGCAGTTGCCTCCTTCGCTGTTTTTTGTTTGTTTGTTTGATTGATTGTTTTCCCTATTTTCTGACAAGATCTCAAACTAGCAGCTCAACAGAAAAAGCTTATTCATCGCCTTGTGAAGAAAAAGCCTCAGAATCTTCTCTCTCTTGGCGCGGTCCGTGGGGGAGTGGTTAAGGCGCATGCCACCAATGCTAAAGGTGCGAGATTCGATTCCGGGTTCCGGCGTCGGACTTTTCTCCTCTAGTAAGTGTCACCGTTAATTCGGGCGGACCGTCGGGGGTTCTTTCTCATTGTGGAGCAGTCTCTGGAGTGGAGCCCCCCGCTGTACGTCAACTTTGTGAATTACGAGAACGCATTCGACAGCGTGGACCGAGAGACTTTGTGGAAACTCCTACGACACCACGGTGTACCCATAAAACTCGTCTGCCTGATCAAGAGCAGCTACGATGGCATGACATGTCGCGTGATCCATGAAGGGCAGTTCACCAGGGAGCTCCAGGTCAGAACCGGCGTCAGGCAGGGGTGTTTGCTGTCTCCGTTACCTTCCTACTGGCAATAGACTGGGTCATGAAGAGGACCACAGAGGAGAAAAGAAGCGGAATATAGTGGACCCTGTGGTCACAGCTTGACGACCTCGATTTTGCAGACGACTTGGCTTTATTGTCCCACACTCATCAACAAATGCAGGACAAGACCACGAGGCTTGCTGACATCTCGTCCCAAGTGGGCCTCACCATCCACAAACAGAAAACAAAGACAATGAAGCTGAACGCAACCAGGGAAGAACCAGTCTTGCTTGGAGAAGGTGGAGTCCTTCACCTATCTCGGGAGCATCATCGACAAAAAAGGTGGCACTGATGCAGATGTCAGAGCACGAATCGGTAAAGCCAGAGCAGCCTTTCTCCAGCTGAAAAAAGTGTGGAGTTCCAGAGAGCTGTCACAACACACCAAAGTCCGGATTTTCAACTCAAAACGTAAAAGCAGTTCTCCTATATGGAGCAGAGATTTGGAGGTTGACAAAAACCACAGTCAACAGAGTACAGATCTTCATAAACAGTTGCCTTAGAAGAATCTTGAAAATCCACTGGCCAGAGAAGATCAACAACGTCAGACTCTGGGAGAGAACAGAGCAGATAACAGCAGAAAATGAAATTGGACGAAGAAGATGGGGATGGATTGGTCACAGTCTGAGAAAGCCAGTTTCCAGTATCACTATGCAGGCATTGTCATGGAACCCCCAGGGAAAGAGGAAAAGAGGCAGGCCGAGAAACACCTGGCGTCGAGACCTCCAGGCAGACATCAAGAGACTGGGAACCACCTGCAGTAAAATCGAAGGAAAAGCACAGGACAGGAGTCGCTGGAGGTCTCTCGTCGAAGGTCTATACCCTGGGAGGGGTGACAGGCGTAAGTAAGAAAGTAAGGGGGGGGGGGGAGTCTGTAAACAGGGGCTGCTGCTAAAGCTTCTACTGGTCTAGCTCAGTTTGAGTGGCCATCTTTCAGTCCAGCTGCTGACTCCATTGGCAGCATCCTGGATTCTGCATTATGCTATTTCAGTATGTTCTGCTGCGCTCCACACCGCAAAGTCATCCGCATGGAGGAATTTCGAGACGAACCGAGGTACTGCTGTACTTTACTGATGTCATTAATGTAGACCAAGAACAGCATCAGACACATCACCTCCCTGAGGTATACCTTCCCTGAGTTTGACAAGACTGCTGAATGTGCCGTTTACTACACTCTTGCTGTTTTATTAAAGAGGAAGTTTTATAACAGCAGCCCTGTTTACAGACGTTTTTTTTCCCTTTTTAAGCTTTAACAAAAAAAAGAATTACAATTAAATTGATGGGTCACATTTAAATTAATGAAATGATCACAAATTTTATGCTCAATGTGCATACATTGTTAAGAAAACTGGCAACAAAAATATTTAAACAGAGGAGTATGACATAATCAATTTTTATGATCATTTTGCGTTTCTTTGCGTATTGGTAAAATTGGTGTAAGGCAGCAGATTCAGCCACTGTGGCCCCTAAATGAATCACAGCATCATAAAATCAGGTTGTGAGTAACTGCGGTACTCTATCCTAACCATTAAAACATAAAAATGACTATCAGTTGTATAACAAATTTCTGAAAGCATCGGATACAACGTACGTTTCCCAATTTGGCAATTATAAATTGGAAAAAGCTATCATTCACCACAAACATATCATAAAAGATGCTGACTTTCCTCATTTTCTTGCAATTTATGCTCAAATTATTGAAACGTAATATGTAAAGAGAGGTCAAAATGAAATGGAATAACTTTAGTATTTTTTTCTAATTAATTTTGTGTATTTTTACAACTTGGGGGTAGGGATACAAAATCAATCAATTTGGCACTCATAGTGATCACAACATCACCTAGTCAAGTTTATAATAATTGTGACATCCTGTTTTAATGATGTAAGCCTGAAAATGGACTGCAAGTGCTATAGAAAATGTCTGAAGGCATCTGACATTATTTTTGTCTTTTTTTTTTGCGATTTTGCGGAAATGGGCATTTACTGGGTGCATAAAATAATACCTTCTCTGTGAGCCACAGATTCAATATATTTTTATTCTGGTTTTTTTTGTTTGTTTGTTTGGTTTTTTTGGTGTTTTTTTTTTTTTTTTTTTTTTTTTTGCAGAGGACGCAGAAGGTGTGCCTTAACATAATAATGCCTGATTTGGTCTTCTGGAATGAATTCAGATTTATTTAGAGGAAAATGTTTCTCAAGCTCATTTTAGCATCCGTGAAGAGCGTGAGTGGGGGTATCCTTGCGTCATCGGCTATATCTCTGGTGTGTTCGTAAGGATTTTAGGGGAACATCGCTTTAGCATCTCAGGTTATACTAAGGTACACTTTGAAATCCATCTTATTGAGTACTGGGGCGGGGGGTTGGGGGGGCGGGGATAGAGGGGGAGGGGTGCACGGTAGATCGGGCTAGCTCTTGGACTACTAAAGCGAATGCTGCGTGCAGCCCGGATCACAAGTTCATGTCGACAGTAAGACGTACTCTTGTTTTAATTTCATTGGATATGCTAATTTACATAAACCAATGAAAAATGAGGCTTGCGGCGTATTTCCGGCCGCATCTAAAACCGACAACTCACCGTCTGCTATGAATGGTGTGTGTTCAAAAAGCCTTGATAATAAACTATCAGTTTTGATCAGAGGACAAGGCTGGTATAGATTTGTGGCAAAATATCTACCGAGTCTGTTCAGTTCGAGGCGTGTTCCTTTCCTCCCTTGTATTTTGTCTTGAGCTTACTTAGTATAGGCGCTGGCGCGCACGCGGTGGCGCAGTGGATTTGCATTAGTGAAAGCTACTGTCATCGAGCCCCTATGTCTAGAACCGAGGGCCCGAAGCCAATCGCTGAAAATCAGTGGCGCACAAACTTAGATGATATGGTGGTGGCGCACAAGATATTTTGGATCCTCACGCTCTCCGA
Organism: Semisulcospira habei; assembly: GCA_036245525.1. Lineage (NCBI taxonomy): Eukaryota > Metazoa > Mollusca > Gastropoda > Semisulcospiridae > Semisulcospira > Semisulcospira habei. Next base: position 190,998,213 of record BTPG01000003.1, read on the forward strand.
AGGTCTAAATTGACTCTAAGTGTCATGGCTTACACTAGAATCGGATCCGTTGCTTGGCGTAGGTTGTTTTCGTCGTTAGACCGAAAGAAATCTCCAATTTTGAACATGTGATGCTTGTATCTCCACCGCAAAGTTGTCTTGGTAAAAGTATTAGCTGGTGGTGCAGAATTATTTAGTACTTTTCTTTGACTTCCCATAAAGAGCCTTCCCAAGCAAGGAGTACAGTGTTTTCATATGTACTGCAAGAATGAGTCGTCAAAGAAATTATGAACAAGAATATGAATATGACGTCATCTTGCTGTCTAGTAACTTAAATGTTTTCTTGTTAACATCAAATATGCTAATGACATGCAATCTGTTTATCCGCCCAAATTCTTCAATATCTTGTGGACAAAATGGCGGGAGGTCTGAGTTTATTACTTCGCAGCAGCTGACAAAGGCTTGTGCATTTAATAAAACCTTCTACATGCGTTTATGGTGACATAGGAGCTCCAGGTAGGTTGCTTCTCTGGTTCCTTCCTTTCTTTTTTGTCTGCCGTATTTTTTTTTTAAATACGGTAGACTTTGAAATGGGGCTGGGTCGGAGCGCATTTCGGAGCATGCACATGATGTTTTTGGGGCGTGCGGCGCAGACATTCTGGCAAAGAAGTAACACGATAAAAATGACGTCACGTCTAGCTACGCAAACCTTACTAGAAAACGTCTTTTGGGGGCCAAACGCCGCGCGTGCGTGCGTGCGTGCGTGCGTGCGTGCGTGCGTGCGTGCGTGCGTGCGTGCGTGCGTGCGTGCGTGTGTGTGTGTGTGTGTGTGTGTGTGTGTGTGTGTCTGTCAGCGACAAGAGCCCGCGTTTGAGGACGGACAAGCTTGAACTTTTAATATATTAGTATTGTCCCAAAAAAAATTATCTCGGGACCTTTCTTAAAATGTTTTGCTTAAAATGCTTACTGGCTAGAAAATGGCCGTTTCACAAAAAAGGTTGATCCACACTGGAGTCCGAATTTTTTCATATTTTTACTAGATATTTTGCGTATAGCTAGAAAAAAAGGGACATATTGAATGAATTCGTTGACTAGCATTATACCTCTGGAACTTTTTGATATATATATATATATATATATATATATATATATATATATATATATATATATATATATATATATATATATATATATATATATATATATATATATATATATCTTCACGTTTTGGGGATTAATTTTGCGAATTATATGTGTTAATCTTAAAACAATTGAATTTTTTTTTTACGAAAAAACAATCTTCTCATTAATAGTCGCATGATTTTTCGTATACGGTATTTACATGTGCCTGCAGTTTATCTCGGCTGTCGGGTAACATTAGGTCAATTGTGACCTGTATGCCCTAGGTGTGAACATCAGACAGTTGTCCGCACTATTTTTTTGGAGTCATTTGTAAAACAGCTAACATAACTTTAATTTTTTTTTTACGATAAAAGCTATCTTCTCAATAATACCCGCATGATTTTTCATAGACAGTGTTTGCATAAGTTTGCTATTTGTCCCGGCCATGGAGTAAGATTAGGTCAAATTGTGACCTGTAAGCTCTAGGCATGAAAATCAGCAAGAACATTGCTAAGTTGATCCTCTGATACGTCAAATGTTAGTACTGCGATGATGACGTATAACATCGAGTCGTCACTATGAACACAGCGTCGTGGGACTAATGATGCCATGACATGAAACTTGAAGTGACGTCATTTCGCTGCTCGTGCTATTATTTTTCTTCAGAATAGCGACGTGTTACGATTGTGATTGTGTTGTTCTGTGAGAGCATGCATGTGCTAATCGTAGGAAACGATCCGATATTTATTTGAGCTATCATGGTTACGAATCACGTACCTTTTCAGTAAGATTTTTTATCGTTCGCGCAGAGAGCGAAATTGGTTTTGTTATGATACGCTAAGATTAGTCCGGAAGTTTCTAGCGAAGTCGTAGGGAGAATAGCGGTCGATTTTTGTTATGCGTAGATTCGCTGAGAATAAACCAGAACGTTCGAGCAAGGTCGCGCTGTCTAGTGACCTCGTATGTGTGACATCAAAGTGTAGGCAACATTTTGCAACACAGTAGTAGAGCCGCTCTATTTTTAGTCATAGTTGTTTTCTGTACGCGTGAATTTAGCAGCCGGTCAGTGTGTTTTATGAAAGGTCGTGAACGGTCTACCATACTCTTGTGTGACGACATTACACACTGGGATTTGGGGTTGAAATTAGCAGTCGAATTTTTGTAGACTTGTAGTTTATTCTAGAAAGTTCTTTTTATTAATATTTATGAGTTTCAGTTACGTGTTCCGTTCTGATTGGTTGCGTTGTGTGAATTTGTTGGATTTTTCAGGAAAGTTGTTTTACTATAAAAGATGGTGCTAGGAAGCACGTGTGTACATTGTCATGCATTGTCAGTTGTAGGGACACACAGTTTATCGTAGGTACGTGGCCCGTATAGGGTGTACATTGTGAGAGGCGCAGCGTAACGGTGGTTTACGTTGTATGAGAAGAAAGCCTTTTCTATGCTGCATGAATTTTCCCGCGTTTTCCACGATACGTTCGCAGACATCATAACAAATACAGAAATCTGAAAGTCTTCCTAAATCAAATTGTCAGAAAGGAAGAGCATTGCTTTAACCCATACACATGTATAACACTATGACTTTTCGTGTTTTGCGTCATTTAGGAACATTGTATGACACTGACGTGTTTGGCACTTTTACGTCACTGTCATTGTGTCGTGAAAGGCACGCAAGGGTCTCTTCCACACAGCCTCTTTCAGGGTTGACTTTTTGGGAGTGAAACATGTTTCGAAAATTTCCAAAAACTGATGAATCAACATTCAAAATGTCGAAGAGGTACAATGCTGGCTAACGAACTCATATAATTTCTTCCTTTACTCTAGCTATAGGCAAAATATCTAGTAAGAATAAGAACAAGATGTGGATTTCATCCCAAAGTCTACCGTATTGTTTGGAGCTCACAAGCGTTTATCTTTTAGGAACATTCAGATTTGTTCATATTTAGGCTTATCATGCTGATCCATTTCCTTCCTCTCTAAGCCAACCTCTGATCAACACACACGTCGGCGCACACAAATAAAGACGGACACACTGCGCTTCCCGCCATAAGTATGCTCTGTGGGCTTGTGTAGCGACAGGAATCCATCTCTTTCTGTTCTAACCCACCCTCTAATCCACACACACTGGCACACATAAATAAAGACGGACACAGGCTGATTCCCGCCATTCGTAGTGGTCTGGCGTAACACAGCTATTCTAAAGAAGAATAATAGCACGAGAAGCGAAATGACGACACTTAAAGCTTCACGTCATGGCATCATTAGTCCACGAAGCGTCTTCATAGTGACGACTCGATGTTATACGTCACTCATCGTGTAACATACATATTCAGGGGACGTAATTCTCCATACTTTCGACTATCAGTCAACAACCTCGCGCCAACTGCCGTCGCCTGGAATTTCTCTCTCAGGTATTTTTTGATGTAACACATTTTCAGTCATTCTTTTGTATAAAATTGGTAATGTGGGCCGAACGAAACGCGTGCATATAGTTATTTTGTTGCGTAACCCATTTAATTTTTGTTTATCCAACTTTCTGTTTCTTCGCCGTTTCGAATGCAGTCAGTACGTGAAAGGGCCTTCGCTTTAGTTAAATTCAGTTTCTCGTCGTTGATATTATCTAACGCATCCAATTATTCAGTAATGTTGTGTATAAAACTGGTACCATCGGTATCACAGAACACCTACATATAGTTCTTTTGTTGTGTAGTCCCCTAAATTATTTATTTATTGGCTTATGTTTGTTGAGAGGTTTGACTGAATGAAGATTAGGGTGTGTTTGTACCGAGAAATGTGATTAGCCAAAGATTTATTTGGGGGAGAAGGGTTTGCACAGCGTGTAACGTTGTCATCGTAACATTTAATAAGGAAGTCTACTTATCACATGTTACCTTGATAACATATGACAAGGGGACTCCCGCTGCCTTGAGAACGGACGACCAGGGGAAAACATTCAATAGAGCCAGGCCTTAATCGTTAAATCAACATAACATTTCAGTAGCATGATTGCATACACTGGCGGTGAGGAGGTCGTACATACGCATGCAACCTATTCATGACAGCCCTGGCTGTATAGCACCCAAACATTTGCGTAAAAGACATCTTTAACCCATTTAACCCCATGACCGCATTTCCCAAATTTGGAGATGATGTTACCTAACGACTGTACCAGTGGCTGGATTTGGATCAACCATGACAACTTGTATAGCACCTAACCTCAGAAATCAGAGCTCTAGGCGCATAACAACAAGCTAATTGTACCAAATAACTAATTACAAAACACAGTTTACGGAAAGTATAAAAAATTAATAACATAAATACAACGCAATATATAAACAATCTATACACAATTACCCTTCAAAAATTAATATCATTCATTCAAGGCAGGTGTTGCGCTTTTAGACTCATACAGGCACTCACGCGCGCGCGCGCGCACGCACACACACACACACACACACAAACACACACACACACACACACACACACTACCACTACTACTACTACTACAACTACTACTAATATAGATGACTTCAACATATTTGTAGGTCTGTGACAAACATTAGTTGTAGCAGACAGAAAAAAAGATTAGTTTTTAGGGATCGCCTGAACGCCTCTCTCAAATCTACGTATCTCAGTTCGCATGGGAGGCCATTCCAAACAAGTGGGCTCTGGTACCTGGATGACCTCTCACCGGCCTAAACGAAACCTCACTAATCAACTTCCTATGCGGACCAAGTTCAGCACCAGAATACAAGATAACGCCCCAGCTTCCAACTAGACAGGAATAAGTCTCTGAAAACATCACGGAATAAAAGCCCCATCACCAATCTGCATGAGGAATGCAAATAACATTATGGATAGAGATAGACAGAGGCATAGATCCTCATGAATCCCCGCAGGTGCGGGGGGCTCTTGAAGATCTATGCCTCTTGCTTTTTCGTTGTTTTTTTAATAATTATATTGTCCCACAATGGGTGATTTGGGCTGTCTTCCCCAACACAGAAGCCGGTGTCTCTGCGATACACCGCCACCCAAATTGCGTAGTTTTTTTGTTTTGTTTTGTTTTTATCGGGCTTTTTCTAACATATTTCACCGATACTCACCGAGTCCCGACAGAGAAGATGTTAATACGATCTCAGTTGACAGCGTCCTGACACATCGGTGTGTGTAATCACACGTAATGGTGCAAATAAAAAACAAACAGAAAGCACACGCCAAACAAACAGTACCTGCTTTAAAAGCCCAGTCTTGACCTTGAAAATCTTAAAAACTTCAGGCCTCTCTCAAATCTGCCCTTCCTATCCAAGCACATTGAAAGGATTGTTCTCTCCCAGCTCCTTGACCATGTGAATGCTCACAGTCTTCTTCCTGTTTGCCAGTCAGCGTATCGACCCTGACATTACACTGGACTGCTCTCCTCAAGATTGTGAATGACATGCTAAGGACAATTGATGATGGACATGTCTCTGTTCTAGCCTTGCTCGATCTGACAGCCGCCTTCGATACAATAGACCATGAGATCTTTCTGCGCCGACTTCATTTCACGTTTGGCATCACGGGTAGTGTCCTGTCCTGGTTCAGATCTTACCTGACTAATCGTCACCAGACTGTTGTCATTAACAGCTACCGGTCGAGTCCTTCTCTGCTGCGCTTTGGTGTCCCACAGGGCTCAGTCCTAGGCCCCATTCTCTTCATTCTCTACATCCAGTCTCTTTCGAGTGTAAACGAGAGATTCTCGGTTTCCCACCATGGCTTTGCCGATGACTCACAGCTGTACAAACACGCTACTCCCGACCAAGTCCCTAGCGCCATCCTAAGCCTTGAGAACTGTATTTGCGATGTCAAAGAGTGGATGTCATCAAACAAAGTTCAACTTAATGATGATAAAACTGAGTCTCTTATAATCAAACCCCCCCAGATTGACCAGTTCACTTTCCCTCCCCACGTCCATGGCCATAGGAACCAGCATCATCAATTTCTCACACACCGCCAAGAATCTTGGAGTAACCCTGGACGAAACACTGTCCATGAACCAACATATTGTTAACACCTGTCGCACAGCCTACATGGAGCTCCGTCGTATTTCTTCTATCATACACTATTTGACCATCGAAGCCTCAAAAACTCTCATCTGTGCATTTATTCTTTCCAAGCTGGACTATTGTTATTCACTGTTTGCAGGTTGTCCCAAATATCAGATTGACAGGCTTCAAAAAGTTCAGAATTCTGCTGCGAGGCTCATCACCAAAAAGCGCAAAAATGATCATAAATAATAATAATAATAATAATAATAATAATAATAATAATACCGTTATTATATAGGCCCTTTTTCTCAATTTGGGGGAAATCAACTCAAAGCGCCGCGCCTGAAACCCAACACACACACTCACGAAACAGACACGGATTTACGCCATTTAAGACAAACACAGTACAAACACAGTACAAGACAAACGAAGGGCCAGTCAGCTACTGAAGTTACAGAGATTTTTGATCGCTTGTATTTGAAATTTTGTAAAGTGGCCTGAGACCGGTACCAAAGTGTGGGGGATGGGGGGGGGGGGTGGAAGAACCGGAGTACCCGGAGAAAGAACCCCCGACAGTCCGCCCGAATTAACGGTGACACTTACCAGAGGAGAAAAGTCCAACGCCGGAACCCGGTATCGAACCTCGCACCCTTGGCATTGGTGGCAGGCGCCTTAACCACTGCGCCACGGACCGCCCCATATTACACCTGTAATGAAATCCCTCCACTGGCTCCCTGTGGCTGCAAGAATTCGGTATAAACTTTCTTCTGTCTGCTTCAGCTGCATTTCCACATCAAGCCCCCCGTACCTGTCCTCTCTCCTGCAGCTGTACACTCCCTCAAGACAACTCAGATCCTCTGCTGACAGCCGCATTTTGCGTGTACCTTTTGTCCGTGCCAAGTCTTTTGGCCAGCGGTCTTTTTCATATCTTGGAACTGGAACTGGAACGAACTCCCATCCCATGTCTGTCACAGTGCTTCAAAAGACGTTTTTAAATCTGCGCTAAAAACGCACTTTTTCCAACTCCATTACCCCACTGACTAATCATTGACTGCTCAGTACTGAGGATTCTGTTGTAGTTTTGCTGTGGTGCCTGGAATGTGTGTGTGTGTGTGTGTGTGTGTGTGTGTGTGTGTGTGTGTGCGTGCGTGCGTGCGTGCGTGCGTGCGTGCGTGCGTGCGTGCGTGCGTGCGTGCGTGCGTGCGTGCGTGCGTGCGTGCGCGCGCGTGTAATATTGTGTACAGTTTTTGTAATTGTACTTTTGAAATTTGTAAGGCGCCTAGAGCTCTACCTGAGGTTAGGCACCATAGAAATCATCATTATTATTATTATTATTAGTATTATTACTTACCTTCATCCCTAGTTTGCTGCACCGATTCGTCGCCGGTCTTCTGAAAACTTAAACGCACGCACAGAACTTGAGACGAATTACACGACTAAACTCCGGAATATGACGGAATAATGGGGTGTTTAGGCGAAACTGCTGTCACGTCTCCACGAAGACTTCGTTTAATCCGTCACGAGTCACGAAATTTAAGATTTGAGCTATCACGATTTCCTGACAACATTCTTCACAAATCACGGCGAAGGTCTTTCACAGATCGCAAAAACCTGACACTGACACGGTAATCGCGTGTCCCGCTATTAACATGTCTCCTCTGATAGAAAGTACCGCTGTGTCCGACTCGCTTGACTGAGTACCACTGTGTGTGCGCAGTCCAAATCACCTCGCTAACCCAGTACACAAAGGTCCTCGACCCCACAGCGGTGAATGATGAGGTTGTGTGTACGACCTTCATGTGTCAGACCGGGTAAGTGTTTATCTTACGTTCTGTGGGCACATTTACATACCACGCACTTTTCCCTTTAGTTCGCTTTACCTTTATCGTCTATTTTGTTATGTTACTTGTTTGCGCATGGCTTGGATTTTCGCTTTTCTTGGCATGGCTCTGAGTACTGCTTTGGTATTGCTCATTTCATTAGTTATATGTGCGTGACATTTTCCTTTTGTGTGTGTGTGTTTACTTTAATTGCTTTTGATGTATTTAGTATGTGCAACCTTAGTCGTAGTTTTACGGCTTTAGCATTTTTACTTATTTCTTTTATTTTTACTTTTGCAGTTGTTGCTCTTTGTTATGAGGAATAATTAAACCGGAACCATGAACCAGACTTAGCTCCTTTGTTGAAAGAACACCCACTGCCTGCACACTATCACCCTCCCTCGGCTCCGTCACACATTCACTGTTTTGGAAACACGCTCGGTCAGAGTGCAAATGGTTTCAGACGCGAAATTCGTGATCACTTGCAGTGAACAGGTTAATTAAAGCGTCAATGGTTATTTACAGCCTGCACACAACAGCATGCATGTATTCAAACACATGTCCCTTGAAATGATATGCTCTCAAAAGGTTCCTAGTATATGGTTTTAATTGCCTACACTGTTGAAGGTAATCAGGTGGACACCCAGCTTGTATCATAAGCGTAGACAACACTCCAAACATCTCAAAGTGGCATAGATCCTAATGACAACCCCGGGGATAGGGGGCGGGGGGGGGGGCTCATGAGGATATATGCCTCTTGGAGATGTTTGGAGTGCTGTCTATGTTCGTTCGTTGTTGGGAGTCGTTCGCTGTAGGCCTAAACAATAATAATAATAATGACTACATGTATAGCACCTAACCTCAGAAATCAGAGCTCTATGCGCTTAACAAAAAGCTAATTGTACAAAATGACTAATTACAAAAACGCAATTTACAGAAAGTATGAAAAATTTAAAACAAAAATACAACGTAATATATAAACAATAACCCTTCAAAAAGTCATATCGTATCATTCATACATACAGGCACTCACGCAGGCGCGCGCGCGTGCACACACACACACACACACACACACACACACACACACACACAGACACACACACACTACTACTACTACTAATAATAATAATAATAATAATAATAATAATAATAATAATAATAATAATACAGACGACCTCAACATATTTGTAGTCTGTGACAAACATCAGTTGTAGCAGACAAAAGAAATATGGGTCTTTAGGTCTCGTCTGAACGCCTCTCTACCATCTAAGTATCACCAGCCTAAACGAAACCTCATTAATCAACTTTCTACGCGGACCAAGTTCAGCACCAGAATACAAGTTCCAGCTAGACAGAAATACGTCTCTGACAACAACACCAATGAATCTGCATGAGAAATGCAAATAACATTATGGACGGAGCCAGAAAGAGGCTTAGATCCTCATGAGCCCCGGCAGGTGCGGGGCTCAAGAGGATCTATGCCTCTTGTTTTTTGTGTGTGTTTTTGTTTAAATTATATTGTCCCACGATGGGTGATTTGGGTTGCCTTCCGTAAGAGCTGTGGGCGCCATCTTGTTTGTGCGACCTACCACGTGTTTTCGCTCCCAGTGTTTAGTGGTTTTACGTTGGATGTACTGTGTTTCGTGTGCTGAAAGTCTGCTGAGTATCGTATAAGAGTGCGCTGATGAGGATTATGCTTGTGTTTCGTCGGATCTGATTGCTGTTTGAGTGGTATCGTATTGAATTGTGTCTGTCATTTGAATTTTTGTTTACGTCGCCATTTTGCTTCTTCCGCAGCGTGGGTTCGCCGGGCCTTTCCGTGCCCTTTTTTCATGTGCTGCGTGTTAGTGTGTGATATGTTTACTGTGTGAGTCTGTTTGCCACCCGTGGTTGCATCTGCTGCTTAGTTGTTGTAGACTCGTTCGTGTTCCTACCGTTCTATAGGTTTTCGTGTGCTCTCTCGTCGACATCTCGCCCTCCCCACTTTCGGCGCCATTGCCCGATCTCGCCGCTGACCGGACCGGAAATCAGGTCGCTCAACTACCACACCGCTCACACACACACCGGCACACACACACACACACACACACACACACACACACACACACACACACACACACACACTTATTCACACACACACACACACACCCTACTGAACCCTCTTCTCGTCTTCCTCTTTCTTGTCCTCACAAACAATCATGCTCATCAAATGGCACACGCCAACAACTGCTATCTCTACGTGTCCACGCCACCTACTACGCGGCCGGTGCCGCTGACAGTGTTGCAGATGCCTTACGCGGCACCCGATCGCGAAAGAGAGGCCACAGGGGCGGAATTAGCAAAAGGCGGGACTCACCACCACAAACACAACCACACACTTCTTCCCCTTTTCCTATGCCCTTCCACCCCTTCCGCCTCCCCCCGCCTCCTCGATTTCTCCACCTCTCTTCCTTCTTCTCCCATTTCCTTTCCTCCCTTGCTCATCTACTGCTCCCTGCTTTCCTCGGCCGCCCCTCCCCCGCCCTCCTCCCCCTTCCTCCCCTCACCCCCTCCTCCTTCGCCTGCTTTTTCCTCCTCGTCCCTTCTCCCCCCCTTTCTCCTCCCCTTCGCCCTCCTCCTCCCTCTACCTCAGCTTTTCCTACTCCCCTCCCTCCTCCTCCCCCCTCCCCCCCTCACCCTCCTCTCGCATCCTCTTTCTTGCCCGGTTCTCCTTCCCCGTCTTTTCCTCCTCCCCCCTCCTTCCACCCTCCATCCTCTTTCCCCCCTCCCCACCCTCCTCTTCCTTTGTCCTCTTCTTCGTCCGTTTCTTCTCTCTCTTCCTCTTCTGGCTCATCCAACCTAAAACTGTGTCTGTTCAATGCACAGTCTGTCTGCAAAGATGGCAAAGCCGACGTGATTTCAGATTTCATCCTAGACAATGACCTAGATGTTGTCGTGATCACCGAAACGTGGCTCCGCTCAGCTGGCGATGAACCCATCATCGCCAGCGTCACTCCGAGTGGCTACCGCCTGGCCTCCTTCCGGCGTGCTTCCAGAGGGGGTGGCATTGCCATCATCTACAAGGACTGTCTTTCTGCTTATCTCTCCTTCTCTCAGTCTCTCCCTTTTGCTCATCCCTCCTTTGAATCTGTCGAGGCCGTAGCAACACTCCTTGGCCACTCCCTCATCTTCTCATGTATCTATCGCCCCCCTCCAAGCTCTCAAAACAAACTCACAAACTCCATGTTCCTCACCGAGTTCGATCTCCTCCTCGACCACTACAGCACACGACCCGGAAAACACATCCTTCTTGGCGACTTTAACTTCCACTTCGACAAACCCGACCACCCCGACACAAAACGCATTTGCACGTCACTTTCAAACCACAATCTTACACAACACATCACTAAACCCACCCACCGACTCGGCCACACACTCGACTGGATCATCACCCGCACCTCCGATCAACTCTTCCTCGACTCTGACACCTCTTCTGTGCTTCCCTCCGACCACCTCGCTATTCTCGTCGCCCTCAACATACCTCCCCCGAAAAAAAACCAAGCTCTTTGTCTCTCGTCGCAAACTAAAATCTGTCAACCGAGAGAACTTCTTCGACGAAGCTGTCGACCTTCTCTTGGACCCCGCCTCCTCTCCCGATCTTGCATCCCATTTCGATTCCTCCCTTCGAAAACTTCTAGACACTCATGCCCCTGTCACCACCTGTTCCATACCCAACCGACTCCCCTCCCCCTGGCTCACTGACGACATAGCTAAGGCCAAGCGCGAGCGTCGACAAGCGGAACCGCCGCTTGCGCTCATCTGACCTCACCGTTCACAGAGAGATCTTCCAAACCACCAGATCCAAAGTCTGCAGAATGATCTCCGACTCCAAATGCAAACACCTTCAAAACAAAATCCTGGAATCCACTTCTTCCAAAACCCTCTACGCTACCATGAACACACTCCTAGGCACTTCTAAAGACTCTCCTCTTCCCAACACACACAGCAAAGAAGACCTTCCGTCCGCTTTTTCCTCCTATTTCTCCGACAAAATCCAAACTCTGCGCAACACACTCGACACTCTGCCTTCTCCGCCTTGCATTCCCGACCCCCCCCCCCCCCCCTTTTCCGGCACTCCCCTCTCGTCCTTCCGCCCCGTCTCTCAGGATGAAGTCCTCAAGACCATAAAGTCCATGCCTTTCAAAACCTGCGAACTAGACCCCCTCCCAGCTTCCCTCTACCGGGACGGCCTCCCAAAACTTTTGCCCTTCATTACCGACATCATCAACACATCTCTAGAGAATGGCTCCGTCCCCGATATCTTCAAGTCCGCTATCGTCCGTCCTCTCCTCAAAAAACACAACCTCGACCCAAACGAACTCAAGAACTACCGCCCAGTCTTCAATCTCTCTTTCCTGTCCAAGCTTCTGAGAAGGTTGTCCTCAAAAACCAACTCAACCTCCACCTCGCCGACAACAACCTCCTCAGTCCCTTCCAGTCTGCCTATCGCAAACATCACAGCACTGAAACAGCTCTTCTACATATCCTTAACGACCTGCTTCTCTCCACTGACTCGGTCAACATCTCCCTTCTTACGCTACTCGATCTCTCTGCCGCCTTCGACACCATAGACCACTCTATCCTCCTCCACCGCCTTCACCACTCTTTGGCATCACTGACTCTGCTCACTCCTGGTTTCTCTCCTACCTCTCCGACAGACAGCAGTCCGTCACCATCGACGGTGTCTCCTCCAACCCAGTCAGGCTCTCCTGCGGCGTTCCACAGGGGTCCGTCCTGGGCTCAGTCCTTTTCACACTCTACACCTCCCCCCTGTCCAACATCATCCAGTCTCACCACATACACCGCCACCTCTACGCTGACGACTCACAACTACTAGACAAAGACAAACTCGACAACACTCAGACACTACTGACTCGCACGGCTGACTGCCATGAAGACGTGAAAAACTGGATGACAGCAAACAAGCTCAAACTGAACGACGACAAAACGGAAGCCATGCTGGTAGGCACTCGCCAGAAACTTTCCCAGCTCCCCCCTTCTCTCCACCTTCAACTCGACAGCACCCCCATCTCCCTCTCTGACTCAGTCAAGAACCTTGGCGTTATCCTCGATTCCTCTCTGTCCATGACCAGCTTCGTCTCCGCCACGGCCCAGGCATGTTATTTCCACCTCCGCCGCATCAGTCAGATCAGAAAATACCTCACTACCGAAGCTGCCACCAAACTCGCTGTCTCTCTCATCCTATCTCGCATCGACTACTGCAACTCTCTCCTTTTCCGGCCTTCCTCATACCACCACTCTCACTCTCCAGCGCGTCCAGAACAATGCTGCCCGCCTCGTCCTTAAAAAGAAAAAATCCGACCACATCACTCTCCTGCTCAAGTTCCTTCACTGGCTCCCCATCCCCCAACGCATCCAATACAAGATTCTGTCTCTCTGCTACAAATCCCTGAACAACTACGCTCCTGCCTATCTCTCCAACTTACTTCACCCTTATACTCCTCCCCGCTCCCTCCGCTCCGCCTCCGACCCTCTCCGCCTCCTCATCCCCCGCACCAAACTCAGTACTTTCGGCCCCCGCTCCTTTTCAGTATACGGTCCATCTACCTGGAACACTCTCCCACTCTCTCTCCGTCAGAAACACTCGCACTCCTCCTTCCAGTCCGCCCTCAAAACTCACCTCTTTCAACAGTTCTAGCACTATATCACCACACTCCCCACCCCAAGCTGATCGTCGTAATGTATTTTCACTATTTGTGTTACGTGAGTCATTGTCTAAAGCGTGCGCATGCGTGTACGAGTTGTGAGCGCGCGCTTAGAGTTATAATTATTATAAGATAAGCGCATTATAAATACCCTAATTATTATTATTTGTATTAATTGGACGAACTTTTGATCGGCAAACCTAGATCGGAGAAGATCGGCGATCTTTTGGTTTGTTTCTTAATTGATGTTGAACGAACCTAGGCGAACTTCAGCAAACCAGGTTTGCCATGGTTCTCTTTCCTGAAGTGCTTGATTCGGCGTACTTACTGTCTGCGAAGGTGTTCAAAATGGCTGCCGCTATGCCGCTTCGCGATTTGAACGATGTTTGTTTTTGTACTCCTTGCAGTAGCGACCCCACAAACAGCGTTGCGCCTCCCACAAATCAATAAAAATAGGTCTTGTTCTTCGCACGAGTGAAATATCGCCGTCCGCCATATTTGTTTGAATCGGTGACTGTCTTCTTATCTCCAACGCAAAAGAGGGTAAAAGTTTTGACCACCCAGAGAAAAGGTTCGCCTTGGTTTGCTCAACACGTTGAGCGAACCTTTTCCGACAGCGAACTATGGTTTGCCGAGGTTCGTGAACTACTTCGAACTAGATTCGCCGTATCTTTAGATCGTCCAATTAAGAGCCAACCTGGTACGTCCGAGATCGTGAACTGTGTTTCGTCAGAGTTCGCGAACTAAAGTTCGTTTAATTAAGAACATGCTTAAGACAGAAGCCGGTGTCTCCGCGATACACCGCCTACCAACATACGTAGCTTTTTGTTTTGTTTTTATCCGGTTTTTTAACGTATTTCACCGATACTCACCGAGTCACGACAGAGAAAATGTTAATACGATTTCAGTTGACAGCGTCCTGACACATCGGTGTGTAATCACACGTAATGGTGCAAACATAAACGAGATAGAAAGGACACGCCAACCCAACAGCATGGTCTGATTCGCAGAGTCGCCGCCGGTCTTCTGAACACTTACACGCACGCACAGAATTTGAGGCAGAATTACACAAACAAACACAGAAATGTGACGAAATAATGGGGTGTTTACGCGAAACTGCTGTCACGTCTCAAAGAAGACTTCGTTTCATCCGTCACGAAACTTAAGATTTGAGCTATCACGATTTCCTGACAACGTTCTTCACGATTCACGACGAAGGTATTTCACAGGTCGCAATACTGAAACTGTTGTGAAGAAAGGCCAACAGTGATTGTATTTTCTGAGAAAGCTGAACTCTTTCTCTGTTGACAGGACCATTTTAACTTTGTTTTACAAAGCTTTCTTAGAAAGCGTCCTGACATTTTCGTTCATTTTCTGGTTCCCAAATCTTAGTGTTAAAAACAAAAACAGTCTTCAGAGAATTGTTCATCTCAGCTCCAAGATCATTGGGGAAGTACAGAGAAGTTTAGCCGTGTTTTGCGATCGTCAGATTGTAAGAAAAGCTACTTCCATCCTGGCTAGTGATGCTCACGTGATGAAAGACCTCTTTGAATTGCTCCCGTCTGGCCCCCGATACGGACAACCATCATGTAAAACCAACCGCAGGAAACTGCCTTTCATCCCTCAGCTGTTAAAAGTGTGTGTGCGTGTGCGTGTGTGTGTGTGTGTGTGTGTGTGTGTGTGTGTGTGTGTGTGTGTGTGTGTGTGTGTGTGTGTGTGTGTGTGTGTTTACTGATACAACTGTTTCATCGCGGGGGGATAGCTGGCCTGGATGGACAGTTGTAGACGGTGTAAGTGGAATGTAAGACGTTAATGTGTTCGCTGATAATGTCGTTAATAATGCTCTTTAAGTTTTAAATAATGTTTTGGGTGATTGTATTAGTTTAGAGTTTTAATATGTCTTAATATTAGTATTATAAGTCTTACAGATTTAGCATATTAATATCAGGTACAAATGGGATATTAGAATGTCCTGATATTAATTAATGTTTATTGAATGACTTTTATTTGATTGTTTCCCCCGTCCACGCAAATGTAATTGCCATTTAAGGGATAAATAAAGTTATTTGAATTGAATTGAATTGAAAAACCTTTCACCTGACACAGCAATTGCGTGTCCGGCCCGCTTGACTGAGTACCAAAGTCCATAAGCTAGCTAGATCTACCGTGCACACCCCCCCCCCCCCCCCCCAGTACTCAATAAGATGGGTTTCAAAGTGTACCTTATAATGTCCTGAGATGTTTAAGCCATGTTCCCCGAACACACCAGAGATATAGCCGATGGCGCAAGGGTACCCCTATTAACGCTCTCGCAGATGCTAAAATGAGGTTGACAAACATTTTTCTCTAAATAAATCAGAATTCATTCCAGATGCCCAAATCAGGCAATATTATGTTAAGGCACTCCTTCTGCATCCTCTGGAGAAAAAAAAAGAAAAGAATAAAACAATAATGAATCTCTGGCTCACAGTGTAGGTATTTGTGCACCCAGTAAACGGCCATTTCTGCGAAATCGCAAAAAAAAAAAAAAAAAAAAAAAAAAAAGACAAAAATAATGTGCCAGATGCCTTCAGACATTTTCTATAGCACTGACAGTCCATTTTCAGGCTTACATCATTAAAACAGGATGTCACAATTATTATAAACTTGACTAGGTGATGCTGTGATTACTGTGAGTGCCAATTAAATTGATGGGTCACATTGAAATTAATGAAATGATCACAAATGTTTATGCTCAATATGCATACTTTGTTAAGAAAACTGGCAACAGAGGAGTATGACATAAACAATTGTTATGATCATTTTGCGTTCCTTTGCGTGCTAGTAAAGTGGGGGTAGGGCAACAGATTTAGCCACTGTGGCCCCTGAATGCATCACAAATAAGGTTGGGAGTAACTGTGGTACTCCATCCTAACCAATAAAACTTAACGAAGACCTATCAGTTGTATACAAAATTTCTGAGGGCATCGGGAACAACGTACGTTTCCCGATTCGGCAATTTTAAATGGGAAAAAGCTATCATTCACCACGAACGTACCGTAAAGGATGCCGACTTTCCTTATTTTCTTGCACTGTATGCTCACATTATTGAAACTTAATAGGTAAAGAGAGGTCAAAATAAAATGGAATAAGTTAGTAATTTTTGTTTAATTAATTTTGTGTATTTTACAACTTGGGGGTAGGGATACAAAATCAACCACTGTGGCACTCACAGTAATCACAGCTTCACCTAGTCAAGTTTATAAAAATTATGACAACCTGTCTTAATGATGTAAGCCTGAAAATAGTCTGTCAGTGCTATAGAAAATATCTGAAGGTATCTGACACATTATTTTTGTCTTTTTTTGCAATTTCACGGAAATGGCCGTTTACAGGGTGCACAAATACCTTTACTGTGAGCCAGAGATTCAATATTTTTCACTCTGTTTTTGCAGAGGATGCAGAATGTGCCTTAACATAATATTGCCTAATTTGGGCTTCTGGAATGAATTCAGATTTATTTAGAGGAAAATGGTTCTCAACCTCATTTCAGCATCTGCGAAGAGCGTAAATAGGGGTACCCTTGCGCCGTCGGCTATATCTCTGGTGTGTTGCTAAGGATTTTCGGTGAACATGGATTAAACATCTCAGGACATACTAAGGTACACTTTGAAACCCATCTTATTGAGTACTGGTGGGGGGGTGGGGGGGGGGGAGGGGGGTTGTGGGTTGCACGATATGTCTGGCTTGTTTATGGACTACCACTGTGTGCGCGCAGTCCTAGTCGCCTCGCTAACCCAGTACTCAATTATTGTCCTCGAGCCCACGACAGACGCAGTGGTGCGCGCGCACGTCTGTACGCGGACCCACTGCGGCCGTCGTGGGCCCGAAGACGTTTTGCAACTGGGGAATAATCCGTCACAGACACTCAGAAAACGCTTTCATCTGCGGCCACTGCCCTTCATAATTATACATGTATAATAGTCCGTTTCAGCAAAGCTTGCCTCGTGTTTTTGCAAAGAACTATTGAACGCGGATGATTTCATGACAACTCTAAGAAGAAAAGATGATCACCAACATTGGTCCTATTTATTTTAGCCGATGCTCGCGGGAAATGTTTAACATGTCCTATTTCAACCTGTTTATTTTGCCACCGCCCAAAATAGAACTCAGTGGAGAGCACTGTCTGTTGCTGCTGCCTTTCAGTCCCCCCCCCCCCCCCCCTCAACGCCCAGATCGGGCAAGGGACTGATGATGATGATGATGATGATGATTTCAACCTGCTAAAGTATACCCTAAATGAGCCCCACCCTGATACATTGAGATATTTATTCCTACAAACTTCACTGACCCTCCCCTTACGCTATTGAATCAGACAACGTATATAGCAGTGGGCTGTTCTATTTTTTTTCACATCCTAGGCAGCTCCCTTTCACTAACCGATCAACAGAACCCTACGCGTCACGCATCGGGGGTTGTTTTAAAACGCATAGGGTACCAGCTCCGCTCTGCGCTTAAACAGTCCTCCTGCGGCAGCCCTGCATCCTGAACAGTGAACAACTTCCACATGAGACAACTTTCAACATTAATTTTACTGTCAGAGGGCCCTTCGTGCATGTGTGTTCTTTATGTAGAGGAGGTTCTTGAGGGTTCAGTGTCAGTCTATTCTCACTCGAAACGCTAAGCATCTTAACCGCTGAAGTGGAGTGTGACAACAGACTTTCATTTCATATCGATTCTGCGCTTACACTAGTTACAGCCCTATTCATGTGCATGTGTGGTCTTAGTCTGGAGGAGGTAATTCGGAGTTAAGTGTGTAGCGAGGTGTGCGTGCATTAACTAATTCGAGACGTGCCGCCTCCGGATACGCGGCTTATGCCGAGTATCCGGAGGCGGCACGTCTCGAATGAGTTAAGGAGGAGAGGTGTCAGGTGGGGGTTTGGGCTGGTGACAAAAATATATCGCGGTACGCGGTTCATTGGAGTCCGCGGACGGTCTGATTTGGAGGGGGGGGGGGGGGGGGGAATCCCCAACGACTGTAACGTAGGATGTTGAAGAACAAATGTTATGGCATGAGGCTGCATTTTGTGTGACGGTATATAATCTAAACCCGCAAGTGCAGATCAGTCTCAGTTTAACTGTTTAGTGCGAAAATGGCTGGCCTTTCCAAATACGTGGCTGTTTGCAACTCTTCAAACATGCTCTTGGTTTTAAGGATGCAGACAAGAGAGACTGTCTTGTCAAAACACAAAAATACGAAAGCATACTTAAGTACTTAAGCGAGTTCAAGATTTCCGTTGTAAAATTAGTCATGGAAAGAACAGCTTTCTCGAAAAAAAAAATGACTAGCAGCTCAACAGGAAATGCTTAACTCATTCGCGGCTAGCCGCATCCGGATGCGCGGCATAAGCCGCGCATCCGGATGCGGCTGGCCGCGAATGAGTTAATGACCGCCATGTAAAAGAAAAATCCTCAAATAACATATTCTGACCAACTTATAAACTCTTCTCTCTCTCTCTCTCTCTCTCTCTCTCTCTCTCTCTCTCTCTCTCTCTCTCTCTCTCTCTCTCTCTCTCTCTCTCTCTCTCTCTCTCTCTCTCTCGACAGTCAGCTAAAATGGCAAGCTCATACAGACGCCTTATGCAAAATAGTAGCCAAAAATCTCTTTATGTTATCAAAACTGAAATATTATACTGATTCAGATACCCGTAAACTATTTTATAACGCTCACATACGTTCTTATATCGATTACGCGTCATCGGTATGGGATGGGTGTAGTGAGGTCCATTTAAAGAGACTCAATTCCCTACACAGACGAGCGGCCAAAATAATCTGCCCTGATCAACACCTTAGCACTGAAGAAAAGCTCTCAAAAGCAGGTCTCCTGCCACTTCAAGATCATTTTAAATATAACAAAGCAATCTTTATGTTCAAAGTGTGGAAACGCAAAACACCTGAGTACATCTCCACTTTGTTCCGTAAGTCTGAGTCCAAGCTTGGAAACATCAGAAAGCTTTTCATAGTCCCAAAACCAAGGATCGATCTATATAAAACTAGCTTATCCTTCTCAGGGGCACTTATCTGGAATGCCCTTCCAGACCATGTAAAATCCGCCTCCTCGCTAGCCTGTTTTAAAAAGGGTCTCTTCAAATATTTTGTGGATCACTCGTAGGGATGACTCAACCACTTGTATTATATGTTTCTTTTTATGCTGGGTCCAATTTATTCCCAATTAAGTCTGTTATCCTTTTCAATTATCATTTGGACTACTTAGCTCTGTCTATGTGTGAAAGGGGGTGGGTGGGGTGGGGGGTGTCTGTGAGTCTATGAGTATGTCTGTCTATGTGAATAGTGTTGTCATCGCTTTGCAAGTATTATGTTTACTTATATGTATGTATATTTGTAGTTAGTCTTGTAGTTGTTAGCAACGGCAGGTTTGTAAAATGGCTGTGTCGATGACGATGTCAATGCCTAAACCGTTGTAAAATAAAGTTTCATTGATTCATTGATTCATTGATTCTCTCTCTCTCTCTCTCTCTCTCTCTCTCTCTCTCTCTCTCTCTCTCTCTCTCTCTCTCTCTCTCTCTCTCTCTCTCTCTCTCTCTCTCTCTCTCTCTCTCTCTCTCGCTCTCGCTCTCACACACACACACAGATTTGCTATTTACGAGCTTCAATTCAGTTCAATTCAATTGAATTCAATTCAATTCCAAAAACTTTATTTATCCTTTAAAGGGCAATTACAGTTTTGTGGACGGGGGGAACAATAAAAATAAAAATCATTCAATAAACATTAATTATTAATATCAAGACATTCTAATATCACATGTGTACATGCTACTAATATACTAAATCTGTAGGACTTATAATACTAAGATTAACACATATTAAAACTCCAAACACAAAAACATTAATAAATATTATTCAATACTAAAACATTCTAAATTATATAATGATCACACAAACTTAAATAACACAATTACTAAAACATTATAAAACTGTAATATCTTATGATTTTGCCATATGAATTCAGTACTATATATTAAAGAACCTAAGACTAACTGCCCAAAATACTCGCATATAAACAACATTATTAACAACATTTAAAAAATTAATTAATTACTTAATTAATTTAATTATTCAAATTAAATTATATAATATAATAAAATAAAATTAATGAAATTAAATTAAATAATTAGATATAAGGAGATATGTATCACATATCATCGAAACATTTACGTCTTACTTTCCACTTACACCCTCTTCAACCGTCCATCCAGGCCAGCGATACCCACGCGATGGAACAGCTGTGTAAATCACACGTACACACACACACACACACACACACACACACACACACACACACACACACACACACACACACACACACACACACACACACTTTTAACAGCCTGTTTAGATTTACAAATTAATTAAGAGTCGGACGGCAACAGAGATAAAAGATAATTTCCTGCGGTTGATTTTACATGATGGTTGTCTGTATCGGCGGCCAGAAGGGAGCAATTCAAAGAGGTCTCTCATCCCGTGAGCATCACTAGCCGGGATGGAAGTAGCTTTTCTGACAATCTGACGATCGCAGAACACTGCTAAACTTCTCTGTTCTTTTCCAATGATCTTTGAACTGACACGAACAATTCTCTGAAGGCTGTTTTTGATTTTAACACTAAGATTTGGGAACCAGCAAATTAACAAAAAAGTCAGGACGTTTCTAAATAAGATTTGTAAAACAAAGTTAAAATGGTCCTGTCAACAGAGAAAGAGTTGAGCTTTCTCAGAAAAATACAATCTTTGCTGGCCTTTCTTCACAACAGTTTCAGTATTGTCATCCCAATTCAGTTTATCATCGAAGATTGTGCCTAAGTGTATATATTTCTGGACAATGACAACTTCTTTATCATGTATAATAGTTTTACTGTGATCCTGCTTATTCTCCCTAAAATCAACAATAGTGCGAAAATGATGGAATTACACTACCAAAGTTTCTTAACAAATAGCTCCAGTATATAATTCAGCAATATCCTCATTTTCATCCTGTTTCCCCCAAGCCCGTAGTGGTTGCCATCGAAACTCCTCAAACCTAAAGTCATATTATACGTGTCGAAAATAGAGACGTTCCACGGAGACAGAAACTGTATCATCTTTGAGTTGTAATTGGAAACACCTTGGAAGGACTGCTCAGGGTATGACCAGATATTCTTTAACAAGCCGGGTGCGTGCGACGTCGCCCAAACAAGCTTCGGCCATGTCATGTTTAAACTCTTTCTCCTCTGTACAATTGGAAGAAGGATGTGAGTCTGGATGGCCTGAGTGTTGAAGCGGTCGTGAACGCCTGTGCCGAGAAGCACAAAGCTGCGCGTCCGGTTCTCCAGCTCGTTGATGACTCTGTGGATATGTGTTGCTTCGGCACACTGCACGCCCCCAAAAAAGCTTGTTATTCAAATTTCACGCCACCACATATAAGCCTAATTATGTATACTGACAAGTAAAAGAAATGCCATATTGGAATCATCAGAAACACTAGTGTTTTTAATGATTCAAAAAATTTCGCATTTCTTTTGCTCGAAAGTATAATTGTTCATAATATATATGTCTTAGCCACTAGGCCTTTGGCTGTCTGTAGCGGTTTTTGTCCCGATGATTCCTGTCGGAGTCATTGCGACTAAAACCGCTACCGACAGCCAGAGGGTTAACAGACTGCGTTTCTGAAATCTTAGTTAATACCGAGGTCGCGAGTTCCCCAAAACCAGCGCGCTCTTTAGCGTGAGAGGCAAGAAAGTGCAGTGGGCTGTGGGCAAGACAGCGAGTCACTATGGAAGTTCGGCAGTACGAGCAGGAAAACTATACAACAACAGAAATATTTCGTGAAATCACCCAATATTAGCAGAGTTTTCATGAAAAATGTGCATCTACTGTTGGTATAATAAAGTTAAATAATTGCGATAAGGAAAGCAATCGTTCACAGTCCTATCTCAACCTGAGCTTTAATGTTGCTGCATATTACTTGTGATTCACAGCAAAACAGTATCGGCTAAGCGTAATAGCTAGCCGAGTTGCCCACATTTCGTGGCTCGCCAAGTCTAGTCTCGGCTCAAAGTCTCGTAATCTAGCGAGCGTTCTCGCGCGGCTCGGGAACTCGCAACCGGCCTATTCAGTGCCGAAAAAAAAACAACAAAAAAAACCCAGCCTTCCAAGCAACATGGAGTGTCAGCAAGACGCATAGACCCTCATGGGTCCCCAGCACCAGACTGCGGGGGTTCCATGAGGATCTATGTCTCTTGCAGGTGGATTATGTTCAGTTTTAATCGGCAGAGAAGGAGTTAACTCATTGGAGACGTGCCGCCTCCGGATACGCGGCTTAGGCCGCGTATCCGGAGGTGACACGTCTCGAATGAGTTAACCCCACTGTGCGTGCAGCCATAGGTACTGTAAAAGGTGCCGGTGGGTGCATGCGCAAACAGAAGGAAGTCCCGTGGCTGCCCAGAAAGAACTGAACAAACAATGCCCAACTGCAACAAACTAATTTTAGACTCCTTAACCCATTTAGCCACAAGTCCATATAGCAGGAGATTGATTGACCATGACAATTAAAGGGTAGTGCCAGATTAGCGTGGCGCCTTCAGGCGCCAAGCTAATCTGGCACTACCTTGAAGTATCATGGTCAATCCACCTCCAGCAACTGGTACATAGTCGTTCAGTAACACTTCCAAAGTTTAAGAAAAGCACCATTGTTGCTAAAAAGGTTAAATGTGATTGCTCAGTAAGGATCTATTCTACAATGTGTGGTCTACATGCTGGTCCGATGTACGACCGTGTTTTTTGGGCAGAGAGAGTCATCGGTGGCTGAACTGCTGCTATTTCAGATACCCTTTCCGCGGCTGTACTGACGGTGATTGGACCCATTGCCCTTCGACCCCTTCACTACCGGAAAGCAGCAAAGAACAACCAGCTGCAAGAGGTGCAGCTCCCTATGAGCCCGCGGACACTCGGGGACTCATCAAGATCTATGCCTCTTGCCTGCTTCATTTGTGTCCGTGCGTTTCAGTTTGTAGTAGCGTGGATTCGTTTGCAACAAAACGACTCCCAACATCGAATGTGGGCGAAATCACGGCGGATAATCGGTTTAATGGTACCATAAGCTTAGACAACACTCCCCAACATCTCCAAGAGGCATAGATCCTCATGGGCCCCACTTTTGATTTCGCGCTCGTTTTTTGTTGGGAGTCGTCCTGCGTGACGTAACAATCTATTATCTCTCTTAAAGCAACGAATCCTAAAACTTTCCTGGCGTTGACAGTAAAGGGGTTAACACAAAGTAAGAGTTTTCACCCACTCAAGGCGCCACGCATCAATAGCTGCGGAAGTGTCGTATAGCGTTGCCACCTGGCGGCAACGCTAAACGACACTTCCGCGGCTCCCTTAATGAGTGAACCCTTCCTGTTATTCTGCTGATCGTTTTGTGCCTGCGAATATCGTATCCCTAGTTCCTTTCGTTTCGGTCAAGATGGGATCTGTACGCTCGGAATGGCCCACACGCACTCCACCTCACCAACCAAAAGTCTTCAGTTGATCCCCAGAAGAAAAATAAAACGTACATTGACCAGGTAAAACATCTTGGCCGTCACCCGCCCGTTGCAGATTGTGACGTCTGTGTCCAAGTGCAGACGGCAGGTCTTCTCTGTGAACATGTACATGCCCAGGCATTCTTTGCGAATTTCTGCAACAGAAAAAAAACTATCTTTGAGCTTTCGTGCTCGACACATCTGCCACGAAATGAACCCGGAGGGTGGCATAGGTCGTTTGACATCGGAGCACATGTTTTTCGCAAATATTTCCACGAAGAACAACTTTTCTATATTAACTCATTCAGCCCGACGGCCATATTTCCCAAATTTTGGAGGCGTCATCTAATGACTATGCTCCAGTTGCACGAGATGGATCGACCATGATAATTCAAGGGCAGTACCAGATTAGCTTGGCGCCGACAGGCGCCAAACTAATCTGGCACTACCGTTGAATTATCATGGTCTACCCATCTCCTGCTGTAGTGCGTCAGGGATGAATGGGTTAATCTTAGAACAAATATCATTCAGAGCCAGTTGACCTAATACGACTTACTTTTAAGAAAACCGAACATTGTGTCAGTGTTGCTGTTCTGTCGTAAAATTTCAGAATTTTTCATAAAATGACTGATTTTACATCCCTAAATGTGCACAATATATATTAAGTGCAGTACAAGAAAAGTCCATGTTTCACACGAATTGGCCAAGTATTCAAACCTGAAACAGCGCAGACATACATGAAGTCTGCATGCTTGACCTCGATATTGAAATCTGCCGGGGCTGTATTTACTTACTTACTTACGCCTGTCACCCCTACCCGGGTATAGGCCGTCGACGAGAGACCTCCAGCGACTCCTGTCCTGTGCTTCTCCTTCGATTTTACTCCAGGTGGTTCCCAGTCTCTTGATGTCTGCTTGGAGGTCTCGACGCCAGGAGTTTCTCGGCCTACATCTTTTCCTCTTTCCCTGGGGATTCCATGACAATGCCTGCCTAGTGATACTGGAAGCTGGCTTTCTCAGACTGTGACCAATCCATCCCCATCTTCTTCGCCCAATTTCATTCTCTGCTGTTATCTGCTCTGTTCTCTCCCAGAGTCTGATGTTGCTGATCTTCTCTGGCCAGTGGATTTTCAAAATTCTTCTAAGGCAACTGTTTATGAAGATCTGTACTCTGTTGACAGTGGTTTTTGTCATCTCCAAGTCTCTGCTCCATATAGGAGAACTGCTTTTACGTTGGAGTTGAAAATCCGGACTTTGGTGTTTTGTGACAGCTCTCTGGAACTCCACACTTTTTTCAGCTGGAGATAGGCTGCTCTGGCTTTACCGATTCGTGCTCTGACATCTGCATCAGTGCCGCCTTTATTGTCTATGATGCTCCCGAGATAGCGGGGCTGTATTTAGAGTACTGAAAACGGCTTGTTCTTGTCTTTTCACCAAATTTGTACGACTGTACAGCAAAATCGACAAATCACAGGAGTTCGGTAAATAAATAAAAATGTCCATACTTCGTCAGTTGGCACTAAATGATATTTGTTCTTAAGTGGTATAAAAAGTGTTTATTTGCGGGGATATTTGGGAAAACGTTATGCGCTCTGATGTCAAACGGCCTATAGCCTGTGAGCCCACGCCCCAAATATCGAACTATCGGTACCAAAAGAGTGGCAAATTCTTATGCGGATTTGTTATATTTCCAATGCCTATGGCTGTAACGGTACCAGAGCACCGGTTTGTATAAGTGTGTCGGTCTGTGATTTTGGACCTTACGACCTGGAGCCAAGAGGTCCAAAATCATAGAACAACACATACCAATGAAATTCGCAGGCCAGAAGGTACAGGCTGGCACTTTACCCACGCAAATGACCGGTTGCCGTGATACAATCACGTTCCTGTTGTTTATACGGCGTTACAAACAAGTAAAGTTAGTTACTTGGGTTTAACGCCGAGCAGGCAACTAAGGCCATCTCACGGCGGGACAAACAAGTAAAGAAAAAAGCGGCACAATATACAGGTCGACCCAAGCATGGGGGAAATCAACGCGTACAAGCACCCCAACATCATTAAGCGTCTGAAAAAAGCAAACTAGGTTTCGAGGGTCAGTGTCCGGGGAGATGTGGAAGGGTGGGTGGGTGCGGAGGGGGTGGTGTTGGGGGAAGGGGGGGGCGAAATTTGTTTTCCCAACTGAGTTACGTAACGCATGCCTCACACATAGTTCTACCGATCGGCAGAACTATGTGTGACTGTGAGGCATGCGTTACAGACGTCGGTTGGGAAAAGAAATTTCGCGGGCGAAAAGAAGTGGTGGGGGGGGGGGGGGGAGGGGGGGCGGAGAGGAGAGGGGGAGGAGAGGGGGAGGGAGGGGAGAAATAGAAAAAGTAGGCTCTGCATAGATATCTACCCGTGGACAAAAAAATATTACAGACATGGTGTGAGAAGTAATATCAAGTCATATAAATAAATAAATAATTAAATAAATCGTCCTTATAAAGCTCATTATCCCTACAGTCAGGCTCAAAGTGATGTTACACAGAACATGAAGTTTCTAAGAACACACACGCACACACACACACACACACACACACACACACACACACACACACACACACACACACACACTGACATTCAGAACTACTTTGGAATTAAGAGAAAGTGCTACAGAAAGATGTGTGTGTGTGTGACTGTGCGTTTGTGTGTGTGTGTGTGTGTGTGTGTGTGTGTGTGTGTGTGTGTGTGTGTGTGTGTGTGTGTGTGTGTGTGTGTGTGTGTGTTCTTAGAAACTACTGCTTGAATGCTGAGAGAGATGGAGCCATTCCAGACACAGAGTACTTTTCACCAAACGTAAGTTTCACACGGGGGACAGAGAGCAGCTTTTCAGAACTCGACCTGAGGGTTCTGGAGCGCTCATACATGGTGCGAGAGGAGGAGAGGTACGCATAGGAAGTCAATAAACCTTTTTTGAGCGACTACCTGTCATTAAGACCACCATTTAACAATCAATAGCCCCGTCGCACCACATCAGGTGACGGATCACCCATGATTATCAGAGGGGAGTGCCAGATAAGCTTGGCGCCATCAGGCGACAAGCTAATTTGGCACTACCCGTGAATTATCAAGATTGATCGGTAAATCGTCGTTAGGTGACACCTCCACAATTTGAGAAATGCGGCCTTGGGATAAAATGGGTTAAGTGGGTGTTGCCACATAAATGGTGGTTTTAACTGCAGATCAGTCAGTGACACTTTTTGCCCTTCGTGAATATTCTCTTGAGAGAGTATCAGTCTTTTAATCCCTGTACTGCCGGGACAAGGCAAACGCTGACCCAGCCGCAAGAGACATAAACCCTCATGAGCCCCCGCATGCGCGGGGGCTCATGAGGATTTATGTCTCTTGTTAGTTCTTAGTTCTTTCAGCCTATTAATTTGGTCTCATTTAATCTGTGTTCTTCACGAGAATTATGCCGGTCAGTATGCGGTGGTTTCAGACGCGAGATTCGAGATCACTGGCAGTGAAGGGGTCATGGACCACTTTTGATCGCAAAAGAAGGTGGTAGCTCAAAATAATTAAAATTGTTTTAATTTTATTATCACTTACGCTAATTAGATCACTAATAAACAATCCAGATCACAAAGGTGACTGCCAAGCGTGTAAAATGCAAAGAAGTACCGCACGATAAAGAAACACGCTTAGGAAAGACGGGGACAACACAATTTATTTAATAATTAATAATAATTTATATAATAATAATAATAATTTATTTAATAATTAATAATTAGATCACTGTGGTGCAATTATTGACAGAAGGAAAAGGTTCCTGGTGTATATGATAGTGTGTCCAGCAGCATGACGTGTAATTGACAATAAGTGTGTGTGTGTGTGTGTGTGTGTGTGTGTGTGTGTGTGTGTGTGTGTGTGTGTGTGTGTGTGTGTGTGTGTGTGTGTGTGTGTGTGTGTGTGTGTGTGTGTGTGTGTGATTAGCGAGTATGATATTTAATGTTATTTATATTAGGCTTGTCTTACAGTCTGTATTTGTGTTACGTGTTGGATCGTGGTCGTAGTATGATATCACATCAGACGGCACGCACGTAAGGTTCTTTTAAAGAAACTTTTTTTTTTAATTTATTTTTGAACATTTTTCAAGATTAGTGACATGAACACATATGAACCGCAAACAAGTACAACACAAAAAAAAAACGGAATAAAAATCATGCATACACAAACTGATAATAAATTATGTTAAAAAAATTAATTTAATTAAATTAATGTGTGTTTGTGGGGAGAGAGAGAGAGAGAGAGAGAGAGAGAGAGAGAGAGAGAGAGAGAGAGAGAGAGAGAGAGAGAGAGAGAGAGAGAGAGAGAGAGAGAGAGATAGAGAGAGAGAGACTGTTCCTGGAATTTGTTTTGTGAGTGGGTCTGCATGCATGTATTGGTAAACGGATAATTGTCAAAAATCAGCAGGAAGTAACTGTGAATCATAGCAGGCCAAACCGAACCAAACTGCAGTCTACACAGATTAACAAAATAGGTAACAGAAATTAATTATTTACACAAAGTCCAAATAAGGCAGCCACAGACGTGTAAAAAGGCTAAGTTTGTTTCTGACAGTAAATACATATTTCTCTGCACAGTATCTGTTTTTTGAACTCTGCCCAAAAAACAGAAAGGTTTAGCTGCTTATTCAAACAACGGCACCGGTAAATGAAATACTTTGCCATTAATAAGAGCAAGTCAAGAACTGGGTCTGTCCGCAGCCCATTTTTCACCCCAAACACAACTAATTCTGTACAGAGTTCAAAATTGTCACAATGAGCACATTTTTCTTTCAGTCTGTTCAGTAATTTGTCCCAGAAAACACGCACCACTGTGCACTCAAAAAATAAGTGTTCAATAGACTCCTTAGAGAGTGAACAAAAGGTACAAAGGTTTGAATCCTTTAACTGTCTATAGCGCAGGTAAACATTGGTTGTCAGTATTCTATGGACAATTATATACTGAAACCAGCGTAATTTGGTGTCTTGTATAACCGTTATAGGATGCATAAATATAGCTTTCCACTTTAGGTCATTATATTTGTTTTTTTCCATTTTTCAATACACGTAGGTGGTGTCATTTTATTTAAGAAAACGTTGTATATATCTTTTGTACCCTTTTTATGTTTAAAGACAACACCCAAAGGTGTATCCAAATCAGCTACATCAACTGCATCGGTCCATATTCGTAACATTTTTCTTTTGTACTTTCGTATTGCACTTGTTCTACTATAGTATTAGAGAAAAGAAACGTCTGCACCAAAAATTTCACCAAAAACTTCGAAACTAATAATGTCCCCATTATCATCAAAAACATCCCCAACTGTAAAAATATTTTTCAAAACCCACTTGTCGACAGATTTCGAAGTATCCTTTTTCAGAGTCGTGGGTTAAAAAAAACAATGGTTCGCTTTTGAATGCATCAATACTTGCGGGACAGAAAAGATTATGATATTCTTTAAAAATTGCCGCCACTTCTTTCCAGAAGGGGTTCATCATCTCTAAACTTTCTAGGAGTAACCACCAAAAACCTCACACTGTTTGATATTACCATACAAAGATGCGAGTAAAAGGTTCCAGTTAGTGCCCGAAGACAACACTCTCCGAATCCAGGTGACCTTGAGTGCTTTGTAAAAAAAACTTCAATATTGATTACCTTGAGCCCTCCTTCTTCATACTGTCTAAAAACTGTGGTTCTTTTCACTTTATCTCTCTTCCCTCCCCAGATGAAGTTAAACGTCGCACTATTAATTTCTTTGAGAATTACACTCCCTGGAGAGGGCAGAGAGATGAAGAGGTGAGTAAAAATTGAAAGAATTAAAGACTTGAAAACAACATTTCTTCCAACAGGGGTTAGATTTCGAAATTTCCACTGCTTTACAATTTTCTTCATTTTTACAAGTTTCTGTTTGTAATTTAGGAGTATGATATCAGACAGTTCTGTAGAGAAGGTCACTCCCAGCACTGTGAAGGTATCTGGATTCTAGGAGATGTTTAGATGTGGGGCATAGCGTGTAAGACAAAACCTATCAGTGCCAATCCAAACAGCAATAGTCTTCTCGAAATTAATTTTTAGCCCAGAAATAACTGCAAAAAGTTCCAATTCTAGGATGACAGAATCAAATGATTTTTGTGATCCATCCAAAAACAATGACATATCATCAGCAAACAGTGAGACTACGAATTCCTGTTCCTTGCATTTTATATCTGAAATGTTCTTATTATTCCTCAACTTTATAGCCAACAGTTCAACACATATTAAAAAAGATATAAGGTGAGAGGGGGTCCCCTTGTCTACAACCACGATCCACATAGAAGCGACCAGACACCTGGCTGTTCACAATCAGGCAAGATTCACTGTTCTTATAAAAAGTTTCCACCCATTTTGTGATGCCACAGCCAAAGTTAAACATTTTTAAAGCTTTCTGAATAAATGAGTGAGAAACAGAGTCAAACGCTTTTTCGAAATCGATGAGCAACAACAATCCAAGTTTCTTAAATGTCTCTGTATAATGAAGTACATCATACAGAAGTCTAATATTGTCGGAGATTGATCTACCGGAGATGAAACCACTCTGGTCCTCATGAATTATACGAGGGAGAACCTGTTTTATTCTATTGGCGATACATGCAGATGCAATTTTATAATTGACATTAAGCAGGGATATTGGGCGCCAATTTTTTTAATATTGTTTAGTTCCGCTTTCGTGTTGCGAAGCAGACGACGTGGCTCGTCACAAACCGGCTCGTTCGATGTCAGATCAACCTCACGTTGAACCATATCCGCAGTCTCTGAGTCGGGCGCGAATAGATGCATGAAAACTGTAGATTGGACTCTCTGCGTCTCCTGTTTATCTCTCTCCTTATCCTCCTCCTGCAGCTCCAACATCTCCTTATTGAGAGGAGCTCCGTCTCGCTCGCGATCCTCGATCACCTGGCTTTTCGGCGATCCTATCTGATCATTGTGGCGGCCCTCGGCATCGTGCCGCCGACTGCCCCACTCCTTTTGCTGAAGATGGTCGATGGCTGCTCGCTGTTCCACTTCCAACCTATCTCGATCGCTGGCCACGGTCGCATTCACCTGGTTTTGCTGTCGCTCCAGCGCCTTGCACTTCTCTTCCTCCGACTTGTCTCTATTCACCGATACTGTTTGTATGTTGTCAGCCACTTTTAGAGGGATGGTATGGTGGCTCTTCTCTTCCTGACCTCTCGTATCAATGGCATAGGTTTTACGTCTCCACTCTGGATCTGGATCGTCTGCGTTTCTGGCACCATCAATGTTTCCGATGATAAGGTCGTAGACTGGTGTCTTCATGCACAACGCCTTCACCTCTCCTGTCAAGTATGGGGTGTCGACACTGACCTTAACAAGGGGGATAATTCTCACAGTTCCATCGGCCAATATGAGGGTTGTCCATTCCTGTAGCTTCTGGTCTTCAGCTACTAGGTTCTCTCTCACAACTTAACGCTGCTACAACCAGTGTCTCTCAGCACTCTCACTGGTGTGTTGCCAACAAATCCTGACACCACCGGCATGTTCGGCACTTCATTCTCAGGCAGCGTAATGTTAGAGACTTGTAAAAATGTAGCTCTATCGCCAACTGGGATGCGTCCATTCTTTTTGAAAGATTCAATCAGCTCCGGTGTCGCCCGCCTTTCTCTAGATTCAAAATCACTGGATGACGTCACATCATTGGCTAACTTACAGCGGCGGCTCTGTGTTGAGACGTGGTACCGCTTCTGCCTGCAATCCCGCGATCTTGGTTGGATCTTCTGATGTTGTCGCCTCGGGGAACATCTTTAGAAGGACACCGTATCGCCTTGTGACCTTTCTTTCCACAGAGAAAACATGTCAGATTCTCCACCGGCTTGTATTTCGGGGTGTCTCTGACATTGTGGATTTCCTCTGCTGGTGCAGACACACGCTGCGGCTTACTGAGCCCGAACTTCATGTTGTGGGCGTCCAGGTATCTTTGAGCGAAGTCTCCCAGGGCTTTCAGAGACTGGTCCTTTTGCTCCCTTAGTTGGGCGGCCAGGTCCTTAGAACATGCGTTGAGGACTTGTTCTTTAATGATGAGGTCACACAGGTACTGGTAATCTTTGTTTAAACCAGCCAGCTCTATCCATTTTTCCAGATAGCTTCTGATTCTTTCAATGAATAGGCCGGGTGTTTCTCCTTCTTCAGGCTTACAGTTCCGAAATCGTCGCCTGTAACCCTCTTCAGTGAAGCCGTACTGTATCAGCAGGGCGGCTCTCAACTGCGTATAATCTTCGGCTTCTTCTCTTGACAAGCGGGTGTAAAATTCAAGCACTTTGCCAGTTAGAAGTGCACTCAGCTTGATAGCCCAAGTCTCTTGTGTCCAGTTGTTACTGCTTGCAAAGCGCTCGAATCGCTCTAGATAAGCGTCCATCTTATCTGAATTTTCTGCGAAAGGTGGTAGCTTTGGCGCACGGGCTGTTTGCTCTCTGCTGACTAATGCTGTTGCTTCATTAGCCCTCTGGCTCTGTGCCTCTATCTCCATCTGCTTTAGATGAATTTCGTGTTGACGCTGCCTCTCCGCCTCTTCTCGCTGTTTCTCTGCCTCTTCTCTCTCTTCTTCTCGTTGTTTCTCTGCCTCTCTTCGCCGTTTCTATGCTTCTTCTCGTTGAATTTCGAGTTTCCTGATTTCACGCTCTTTGGCTCTTTCTTCTCTCTCCAGTCTCTTTTCTTCTTCAAGTCTCTTTTCTCTTTCTCTCTCCAGTCTCTCCTTTTTCTTCTCTCTCGTTTCTTTTCTTCTCTCTCCAGTCTCTCCTTTTCTCTCTCCAATCTCTCCTTCTCTCTCTCTCCTTTACGAACTCGAGGAGTTGAGCTCCTTCGAGTCCACATTCCTTTCCAATTTTCAGGAATGTCTCCATTTCCGATGTCGCCATCTCTGCGATTCACTGCTGGCTATTTTCTCCGGCTACAATTTCCACTGAGCCAACTGAAGAAGTCCCGTCGGAGGTGCCAAAATGTTACGTGTTGGATCGTGGTCGTAGTATGATATCACACCAGACGGCACGCACGTAAGGTTCTTTTAAAGAAACTTCATTCAGCTGCAACCCGTCACACGTGGCTTAAGGTTGTAGACAACACTGGAGTAACAGTTCCAACAATATTTTATTACAGCGATGCGATCTCCACGAAATGCGTTCACAAATTCACCAACACTGATACAATGTATTCTCTGCAAAATGTCCACACTTTGACACAATGCGTCTCTCATACAATGTACATCAACATTCACTGCATAACTCCGTCACTGACAATGAAGCACGATACCTTGCGTAGCTCTCTCAATGTCAATGTGCTTACGATACACTGCAATTATACAACTGAACAATATACCGACGCTGTTACATCGCAATTTTAAAACTGAACAATGTTCACACGTGCTTCTTAGCACGATCTTTTATAGTAGTATGCTTTCCAGAATAATCGAGCAAATTCGTACAACACAGCCAATCAGAACAAAATACGTAACTAAAACTCATAAATATTAATGAGAAAAATTACACCAGAATGGTCTACAAAAATCTGGCTGCTATATCCAGCCCCTATGTTGGGAAATCCCCGCGCGTTACGACGTCACACAAAAGTATGCCAGAAAGGTCATGACTGACCTTGCCCGCATCCTCTGGAAAGTACACGACTATTCTTAAAACAATACTGACTGCTAACTTCACGCGCACAGTAAACAGTGGTGATTACTCGAGCGGTTTCTAGACTCTTCCGGATTCAACTCCGTATGTCAAAAGATAATCAATTCCGCACTACGCGTGAACGATAGTGAAACTTACTAAAAGGTACGTGATTCGTAATCATGATAGCTCAAATAAACATCGGATCGCTACCTACGATCAACACATGCACGCTCTCACAGAACAACACTACCACAATCGTAACAATTTGCTTTGAGTTAGTATATGTGTGTGAAACCAAAGACACATTTTTACACTGTGGACAATAAAGTGTATTGCACTGTATTGTATTGTATTTATTATATAATAAATTATAATAATTATATTATTGCATTGTATTGTATTGTATTGTACTGTATTGTATTGTATCGTATTGTATTGAATTGTATTGTTTTGTATTGTATTGTATTTCTACTGTATTAATCGCTGGTAATTTATTTCTTCTTAGGAACCCCAACGACTGCCTCAGCCTGAGTGTCTCAGGGTACCTCTCACCTGGTGGCGTTTTGTTTCGCAGAGCCCCTCCCAGCTCGTCGCTGCGCGCGAGCATGAGGAAGGCCGTGTATATGTGCCTGACATAGGAATCCCCGACAAAGTACAGAGAAGAGTTGTCCAAAAGCTGACACATCTGATCCACGGAGAAGTTGTGCACCTGACAGGATGGGTCACCGGGAATCCACCTGGCGAACTCTGCGTGAATTCGTGTGCGCATGTCTAAGCAGTCTGGGCATGCGCACTCCTCTTTAGACTTGAGCGTGCAAGTGCTCCTATAGCAACATGGCGTGGGACCGTAAGGGTCGCACAGGGCGCGGAACAGACCCTGAGTTACGTTGTCGCATTTGAGGTCTGGGCGCTGGAGATTCGGCGCAATTTCCTGCTCCTGACCTACCTGATGACACAAAAGATGTATGTTAAAGCAATGGATGATGGTGAATTACGAGCCGAGACTCGCTTTTGACACACAAGTTCTGGCTCTGAGGCTCTGCCTCGGAGCTAGAAATTGTGTGTCAAAAGCAAGTCTCTGCTTGTAATTCACCACCACCCATTGCATAGCGTATTTATCCCTGTTTAGTGACATCCCGGTTGGACGGTTGGATACTCAATACTTCGGTTTCTCTTATAACAACCCTGAAATACCCTCCATAACACGCAATATTGAACAACAATGTCAAAATTTCTTTATCGAGTTCTACTGTATGACATCGGAGCGCAGAACGTTTTGTTCACAAATATCTCCGCACAGAAACACGTTTCAGTGCCATTTTAAAAACAAATATCATTTAGTGCTAATTGACCTAATACGGAATATTTACTGAACTTCTATGATTTGTCGATTTTGCTGTACAGTCGTAAAAAGTTGGTGAAAATACGAGAACAAGTCATTTTCAATACCCTGAATAGAGCCCCGGCAGATTTCAATACCGAGGTCAAGCACACAGACTTCATGTATGTCTGCGCTGTTTCAGGTCTGAAAACTTGGCCAATTCACGTGCAAATGGATCTTTCGTATACTGGGCTTAATATATCTGGGGCACATTTAGGGATATAAAATCAGCCATTTCATGGAAAAAAAATCAGAATGTTCATACGATGTGCAGCAAAAATGGCACATTGTTCGAGTTTCTCAAATAGTAAATCGTATAAGGTCAACTGTCACTGACTGATATTTGTTCTAATTGGGATTGGTATAGAAAAGTGATTCTTTGCGGAAATAATTGAGAAAACCGTTGTGCGCCCCGATGTCAAACAACCTATAACGTCAACAATTATATACTACGTTCAGCTGCAATGCTTTGCCTGCATTTACGTCCGGTGTGTTCCTGGTCCGAGTGTAGAGTTTCATACCCCATCCCGGAATGTAAGGCATGGTCGAGGAAAACAATAAAGAATTTTTGACGTCATCCGACAGACAGGCGACACAAATAGTACATACAGGCCTGGCGATGGTGCTTTGACTAAATGCAAATCCGCTGCGCCACCGCGTTAGCACTAGCCCAATTTATTCTCAACAGCTTGTGCTAAGTGCGGTGGCAAAGTGGATTTGCATTTAGTCAAAGCATCATCGTCAGGCTCCTATGAAATAGCAATCGGGATATTACCGTGCAGACAAAAACATGCGTAAAAATCAAAGAGAATTTCGCCGACAGTTGGATAAAATCCTGATAGATATTATATCCACCCCCAAAAGGGTGAAAAATGTCACAAAAATTAGAAATGTTTGGTTCTTTTATTGTTGTTTTTGTTGTTGTTGTTAATACACGCCTATTCTATTAGCATGATCGGATGATCGGCGGGGGGGGGGGGGGGGGGGGGGGAACAACAACAAAAAAAGACACACGCTTCGTGGAAAAAAACACATGACGACCAAGAGAAGAACAAATAAAAACAAAACAAAGCTTCGGAAAAGCAAGGACAAAAGCCGCTTGCTGAAAAGAAAACGTAATCTCAGTACACTGAGGCCATCGGGCCGAACGCAGTGGGCCCGCGCACGACTGTGCGCGGGCCCACTGCGGCCGACGACGGCCCGATGGTTTTTGGCCTACTGGCATACCGCAACGGTTCCATAAATGCAGAGAAACTTTGAAGTTTGGTAGGAAAAACTTTAATATCTCAAGAAAGGAAAAGAGGACAACGTTTCTGATCGAAGATCATCAAATCTAAAATCCGAAAGGTTGCGTTTCTTTTTCTTTCCTGTTTATTAAAAAAAAAAAATTCTTTTCAATTAGCATGCTGTTTTTCCTGCAAAGGTTCAAGGTATCATCTCAAAACGACGCTTCGAAGTGGGGGGGGGAGGGGTTGGGATAAGGGGGGGGGGTTATACTGCAAAGTTTCTTTTCAATACAGCATGCTGTTTGTCCGACAATATCTCAAGGTGTTTATTTTTCAAAACAACGCTTCGAAAAAAACAATGACAAGCTGTTTTGTCATGATTTTTCCTGAAGCGTGGTTTTTTGTTGTTATTTTTTTTTTTGTTTGTTTGTTTGTTTTGATATTGTTGTTTTGGAGGGTTGGTCAATCGTATTGAAAATATGGTAGACTTTAAAATGGAGCTGGCCGTAGCGCATACAGTAGCTAGTGTTCGTAAAGAGTTGGTACGCGATAACATGGGCGGGCAGGCGTCAAACTGTAACATTGTAGTAAGACAAAGTTACGTCACTTATAGCCAAGCTAGCATCGCTGTTGAAGGCAGATCTAGTGCCAAAGCACCGCTTGTGTGTATGTGCGTGTGTGTGTGTGTGTGTGTGTGTGTGTGTGTGTGTGTGTGTGTGTGTGTGTGTGTGTGTGTGTGTGTGTGTGTGTGTGTGTGTGTGTGTGTGTGAGTGAGTGCACAAAAGACCTAAAATGGGTAACTGTCTTTACCATCCTTATGGCAAATGGGTGAGTGTAAAATTCTGGGTGCCCAAGTCAGACACCCACTTTTTCTGAGGGTTGTTTCTGCATTGTCTTGCGGTAAAGATTCATAAAAAATACAAAAATCAGTTTTTCTCATTTTGGCGTTAACACATGCACTGTTGTGCTTAAAAGACACGCCTCCAGTGTGTTTGAACTTTTCCCAGCTGTGTGTGTATGTGTACTCAAATGGGCGTGTGTATCACATCACCCTTCTGAGCTATAAATAGCATAATAGCTGATATGGGTCAACTGCATCGGTGAGCCGAAGTGAAACGGAGAGATACGAAAGGTAGTGGGTGGGGGGGGGGGGGGGGGGGTATTGTATTTGTGTGAGGGAGGAAATTGTTTATGTTGCTGCAAAATGAAGTTTGTTATTTGAGGGTGTGGTTGTTTTGTAAAAAAGTAATAAAAAAAAAGAAAAAAAAAGCGTGTTATGCTTCCGGGGTGATGTTGTCGGAGGTCGTGTCTAGTGATAAATTTGAGACTTAGCATGTATTCTCGTCCTCGCACTGGGACCATATGGCGTTGAGGCGCGTCCCCTGGGTGGTGGATAGGGGGTCCCTCGTGAGAGGGGTGCACCGAATGAAATAAGGTGCCGTGAACCAACATGGTCTAAGGGAAGGTGACCCCGACAGAAAACCCTGGTCCTCCTAGTAAGGGGGTTGGGCGTGGGGGTAGCTTCCCCACCCTGCAAAAAAGGAAATAGCTACAAAAACGCCGACGAAAAGACTAACAGTAATTCCATTCCTAGAGGAGGAAGGTTCTTCTACCAGAAGACTTATGACGTCCTGTGGTGAAAGCCGGAAGTCTTCGGAAGCCACAGGACCGAGCCGCCTCTCTCTATCCAGGTATACAACCATGGGCACATGGAACGTCAAGATAGCAGCGGAAATGCAAAAGTACAACCTTTCCCTGCTAGGTATCAGTGAAGCCAGATGGACGCAGTCTGGCCAGAAAAGGCTGTTAAGTGGGGAGATGATTCTGTATTCAGGTCATGAAGAGGAGAATGCCCCCCATACAGAAGGTGTAGCATTCATGCTGTCACCAGTGGCACAGAGAGCGCTGATGGGCTGGGAACCTCTTGGGCCAAGAATTATCACAGCAGCCTTTAGAACCAAGAAAAAGCTCAAGCTGAACGTCATCCAGTGTTATGCGCCCACTAATGACAGTGACGAGGAAGAGAAACAAGAGTTCTACGACCGACTCCAGAGTGCCTTGGACAAATGTGCGGAGCGAGACATCACCATCGTCATGGGCGATTTTAATGCCAAAATAGGGGAGGACAACACCGGATACGAAGAGGTGATGGGGAGACAGGGACTAGGCTCGGAGATGAGTGAGAACGGGGAGAGGTTTGTAGACTTTTGTGCTCTAAACCGACTTGTCATTGGAGGCAGCATCTTCCCACACAGAAGAATACACAAGGCAACTTGGGTCTCACCTGACCATACAACAGAGAACCAAATAGACCATATCTGCATTAGCAAGAAATTTAGAAGATCCCTTCAAGATGTTCGAGTGAGGAGGGGAGCAGATGTCGCCTCCGACCACCATCTGCTTACCTTAAGAATGAAGCTCAAGCTAAAGAAAAGCCGCACAGAGACAAGAAGAAGACAGCGCTATAATGTAGGCCTCCTGAGAGAAACTGGAGTTAGAGAAGAGTTCAAACTGGTGCTGTCCAACCGGTTTTAAGCGCTACAGGAGCTAGTAAATGAAGAGGAGGCGGTCACCACAGAGCAGCAGTGGAAGGCAGTTAGAGAGGCGCTGAACTCAACCTGCAAAGACACTGTAGGGTTCAGGAAACACCATCACAAGGACTGGCTGTCGGCACAGACCTTGAAGAAGATAGAAGTGAGGAAGCAGAAGAAAGCAGCTGTCAACAACAGTCGCACGAGAGCAGCCAAAGTAAGGGCACAGGGGGAATACTGGGAAGCCAACCGCGAGGTGAAGAGTAGTATCAGGGTAGACAAGAGGGCCAACACATACAGCCTGGCAGCAGAGGCAGAAAAGGCAGCAGGCAGCGGCAACATGAAACAGCTCTACGACATTACCAGAAGATTGTCAGGCAGGTATGGCCATACAGAAAGACCAGTAAAAGACAAAGAAGGCAAGCCTATTGCAGACAGAGCAGACCAACTCGACAGATGGGCCGAGTATTTTGAAGAGTTACTGAACAGACCTAGCCCACCCGACCCCCCAGACATCCAGCCGGCAGAGACCGACCTACCCATCAGCTGTGACAGACCCAGCCGGGAAAAGATCAGAAGAGCAGTGGCATTCTTGAAGAACGGCAAAGCAGCAGGCCCAGATGGCATCCCAGCGGAGTCTCTGAAAGCAGACCTAGAGACAACAGTGGAGATGCTGTACCCACTGTTTGGAAAGATCTGGGAAGAGGAGGTGATGCCGGCTGACTGGAAGGAGGGGTACCTAATCAAGCTTCCCAAGAAAGGCGACCTCAGCAAGTGTTCCAACTACAGAGGAATCACCTTGCTGTCAGTACCAGGAAAGGTCTTCAACAGGATCATCCTGGAGAGAATGAAGAGCTCCGTTGACCCCCAGCTGAGAGACCAGCAAGCAGGATTCAGGAAGAACCGATCATGTACAGACCAGATCGCCACTGTCCGCATCATCGTGGAACAGTCTCTGGAGTGGAGCTCCCCACTGTACGTCAACTTTGTGGATTATGAGAAAGCATTTGCCAGTGTGGACCGAGAGACTCTGTGGAAACTCCTACGACACTACGGTGTACCCACAAAGCTCGTCCGCCTGATCAAGAGCAGCTACG
Organism: Semisulcospira habei; assembly: GCA_036245525.1. NCBI lineage: Eukaryota > Metazoa > Mollusca > Gastropoda > Semisulcospiridae > Semisulcospira > Semisulcospira habei. The sequence goes on from BTPG01000003.1 coordinate 191,038,339, forward strand.
ATGGCATGACATGTCGCGTGATCCACGAAGGGCAGTTCACCAGGGCGCTCCAGGTCAGAACCGGCGTCAGGCAGGGGTGTCTGCTGTCTCCGTTCCTCTTCCTACTGGCCATAGACTGGGTCATGAAGATGACCACAGAGCACAGACGAAGTAGAATACAGTGGACACTGTGGACACAGCTTGACGACCTCGATTTTGCAGACGACTTGGCATTACTGTCCCACACTCATCAACAAATGCAGGACAAGACCACGAGGCTTGCTGACATCTCGTCCCAAGTGGGCCTCACCATTCACAAACAGAAAACAAAGACAATGAGGCTGAACGCAACCAGGGAAGAACCAGTCTTGCTTGCTGGCACCCCGTTGGAGGAGGTGGAGTCCTTCACCTATCTCGGGAGCATCATAGACAAAAAAGGCGGCACTGATGCAGATGTCAGAGCACGAATCGGTAAAGCCAGAGCAGCCTTTCTCCAGTTGAAAAAAAGTGTGGAGCTCCAGAGAGCTGTCACAACACACCAAAGTCCGAATTTTCAACTCCAATGTAAAAGCAGTTCTCTTATATGGAGCAGAGACTTGGAGATTGACAAAAACCACAGTCAACAGAGTACAGACCTTCATGAACAGTTGCCTTAGAAGAATTTTGAAAATCCACTGGCCAGAGAAGATCAGCAACGTCAGACTCTGGGAGAGAACAGAGCAGATAACAGCAGAGAATGAAATTGGGCGAAGAAGATGGGGATGGATCGGTCACAGTCTGAGAAAGCCAGCTTCCAGTATCACTAGGCAGGCATTGTCATGGAACCCCCAGGGAAAGAGGAAAAGAGGTAGGCCAAGAAACTCCTGGCGTCGAGACCTCCAAGCAGACATCAAGAGACTGGGAACCACCTAGAGTAGAATCGAAGGAGAAGCACAGGACAGGAGTTGCTGGAGGTCTCTCGTCGACGGCCTATACCCGGGTAGGGGTGACAGGCGTAAGTAAGTAAGTAAGTATGTATTCTCGTGCGCCGGTTGCTATGAAGTGAAGTGATTGTATGAGTGCGCATTGTAAGAGAGGACGTATAGACTTTATAATAATAATAATAATACCGTTATTATATAGGCGCTTTTTCTCAATTTTTGGGGGAAAATCGACTCAAAGAGCCGCGCCTGAAACCCAACACACACACTCACGAAACAGACACGGATTTACGCCATTTAAGACAAACACAGTACAAGACAAACGAAGGGCCAGTCAGCTACTGAAGTTACAGAGATTTTTGATCGCTTGTATTTGAAATTTGTAAAGTGGCCTGAGACCGGTACCAAAGTGGGGGGGGGGGGGGGTGGAAGAACCGGAGTACCCGGAGAAAGAACCCCCGACGGTCCGCCCGAATTAACGGTGACACTTACCAGAGGAGAAAAGTCCAACGCCGGAACCCGGTATCGAATCGCGCACCTTTGGCATTGGTGGCAGGCGCCTTAACCACTGCGCCACGGACCGGACTTTGGGTGAGGCTACTGTTGTCTTTTGTTCTGCCCGACCTTTTGGTTCAACCTGTTGCTTTATTTTGTAGGTTTGTCGATGTTATCAATGCCGCATCTCCTTTTGGGTTGTATGCACAAATTTATTAAATGCAAATGACGTCACAGAGTCAGCGTCGTTACAAGCGTCGTCTGCTGCAGTCAGTCGTTTAGTGCAGTTAAAGGAGTGCAGGCTTGGATGGGCCGTTTTCGGATGTAATAGTAAAGTATTATTTGTGTGAATGCTGTCCGTTTGATGGAAGATTGATTGGTTGTACATTGCTTAACGTCCCGACAGGAACAAGACTTTCTCAGGACGTGCCTGCACTGCTAGTGACAAAAACTAAACAGAATATTGAATGTATGTCGCCAGCCGGTCCAATACGTTAAATAAAACCTACGACATGGGGCCTAAATAAAGCTAAGACCATTTAGCAACACATCCAATATCAAGAGCCAAAGGCAGCGCAGACAGTAGGGAGAGTTTAAAAAAGGAAAATGCAGGTGAATGGACCAAGGGTAGACAGAAACACATGCCCCCGGAATATAGAGAAAAACCCACCCTGTGGGGCTGACCAGGGTGACCCTGGGAACTAAAAAGTAGCCAACCCCACCCAAGTCCCCCAGGGCAGACCCGGTTGGGGGTGTTTGAGGGAAGGACTGCAAAGTCGAGTGTTGAGCGAAGAGAGAAGGCGAGGATGGGAAAAATATCCAGCACTATACGTTGGAATAGATGCATAACAGTTACGACACGCTTGTAAATTAAAACACTTTTAACCCCACCCGGGTCTGCCCTGGGGGACTTGGGTGGGGTTAACTACTTTTTATTTCCCAGGGGCACCCTGGTCAGCCCCACAGGGTGGGTTTTTCTCTCTATTCTGGGGCATGTGTCTCTGTCGGCCCTTTGTCCATTCACCTGTATTTGCCTTTTTAAAACTCTCCCTACTGTCTGCACTGCCTGTAGCTCTTGATATTGGATGTGTGTTGCTAAATGGTCTTAGCTTTATTTATGCCCCATGTGTTAGGTTTATTTAATGTATTTGACCGGCTGGCGACATACATTCAATGTTCTGTTTAGTTGTTGTTTTTTCACAAGCAGTGCAGGCACGTCCTGAGAAAGCCTTGTTGCTGTCGGGACGTTAAGCAATGTACAATAAAACACTTTTAACATTAAGAAAAGTTGAGTTAAAAGATGTTTTAAAACAGTTTTCATCAAAACTTTTGCCCGACACGCTTCTAAAAACAACATTTTCTTAGTTTTAAGCCTTGTACCGCGCCATAAACGCCGCGATTGCTTTTCAGTCTTAGCTGTCCTATAGTGTGGAATGTGAGACTTGGCCAACTGGATCCATCTGGTGCACTCCAAATGAGTATTTGTGAGTGGTTCGACGTGCAACTCAGTGCGCGCCTCTGAAATGACCTACTGATTCCACTGATAATGAAAATCTTTCATTCATAAGAGCGCATTGAGCAGCTCTATGAACCAAAAGTGATGACCCCCCTCTCCCCCCCCCCCACCTCTCCCCCGCCCCCCCCCCAACCCCCTCACAACCCCACCCAAACAATCATAATAATAAAATCAACCAAAGGTATCTTTAGTGAGGTATTTTCACTGTAATGCCAGTTTTGTGTGAGAGGCACCCACTTTTTGGGTAGAAACCCATTTTTTCTCCATCCAGTGGCTCTGTTTCTAGAAAATGTTTATTTTAAGTTGTAGAGCTTAGTTATAAGGTGAGTTCTAAACATTCGCATCAACTCCAGAGCCCTAGAATAAATAGAAATATGGGAACTCATTTTCACATAAAATGGTAGGTAACCCACTCTGAGGGTTTTGTGTCCATGTGTGTGTGTGTGTGTGTGTGTGTGTGTGTGTGTGTGTGTGTGTGTGTGTGTGTGTGTGTGTGTGTGTGTGTCTGTGTGTGTGTGTGTGTGTGTGTGTGTGTGTGTGTGTGTGTGTGTGTGTGTGTGTGTGTGTGTGTGTGTGTGTGTGTGTGTGACAGAGACTAGATATCGAGCCCGCGTTTGTGGACGAAAATGTTTGAAACTTTAAAATATTGCCTTTGAAAGAATGAACTCGAGGCCGTTTTTTTTTAATAATTTTGTAACCAGAATGCACATTGACGAGAAAAAAAGAACTGTGTCTGTCTGTGTGTGTGTTTCATAGTGCGGATCGGGGGGTAGGGTTTAAGGTGGAGAGAGATCATGGATAAAAATAGGAACAACTCTGAATGTTCCTTTAAAAAAATCGCATGTGAGCCCAAAACAAGATGGGATGAACCATAACCCACAAAGTCCCTTCTATATGAGAGCTGTCCTCGCTGTCAATGGTCTCTACCTTTTGTCTTTGACCTGATTCTCATGTTGAATTTTCTCCTATAGAAAAAGTTTTGCAGATCTGCCAATGCGTCAGTGAGTTCTATAAGGGGCGCAGGACACACGCGTCATTGATTTGTCAAACGTCATTTGTCATGACGTAAGTTTTAGTTTTTACGTAATTTTATATTTTACGTGATATGAGTTTCACTTTCGCTTCATAGGCTTGAGAAAATGGTGACAAAACTAGAACTTCACGGTACAATTTCAGTCTTGCTATAATTTGTGTGAAAGCAGATTGATTTTACCTAGCTACATGATATGCTAAGTACGCTGGTCACCTGCATGCTGTTCTGAAAGCGCGTCGATGTGTGTGTGCGTGTTAGTGCATGCGTGCGAGCGCTCTCAAAACATCTCCAAGAGGCATAGATCCTCATGTGCCTGGAGGGCGCATGAAAATCTATTCCTCCTGGAGATGCGAGCATGTTTGTGTGAGAGAGAGCCTCGAGAGAGCCGCGCGCGAGAGCTAGTGCTAGTGCTACTTTTACTGGGACAGGGACTTCCAGTTCTCGCTTAATTTCGTCTAGGGGGGGGGGGGAGGTAAGGGGGGGGGGGGCATCTGGCTGGCTGTCTGTCGCTCCGTCGCGTCGCTACGGCAGATGGTGTTGCCGGGGCCGGGCGGATGGTGGTGGAGGCGGGTGGTGTGGCCGGTGAACCGTCGCTTAATGCCAGGCAGGGGCGAGTTGGAATGCCAGCCACTCTAGCAGATCTTGAATGAGTGGTGGCGGGGGTGGTGGTGGCCGGTAGCACCGTGGCTGGCTGTAGGGTCTCGGAAGGTGGGGTGGAGGTGGTGGAGGCCAGTGGAGTCTGGGTTTGGGGGTCTGGCGGTGAGACGTGCGGGGGACACAGCGGGTCCGCGGTGGCAAGCTGAAATGTGGTGGGGGTGTCGGGAGGAGCGCCGGGCGTTTGGCTTTTCCCCTGACGCTCTTGGGTGGTCTGTGGCGTAGTCGGTGGGTTTTGATCGCCTGGTTGCGGTTGGTGGTAGTGATGGCTGGTGCGTCGGCTGGGCACTCTGTCGGGGTGGGGTCGGTAGCTTGATCCTTGGTGGTGACCCGTGCCGTGTTGGTACTGGTCTCTGTGGTGATGGTTGGGTCGGTGAGGCTTTCTGCTTCGTGGGTAGTGGTCGGTGGGGTGCCGGTACCTTTGGTTTTGGTGGCTTGGGAGGCCTGGCTCCCTGTTGACCTCGTCCGTGGTTGAGGCGGTGGTGTAGTTTGGGATTCTGCTTCTCGTGTTAGTCTTGGGTGGTGGTTGGCTGGGTGCTGGTGCCTTTGGTCTTGGTGGCTTGTGACACCTGGCTTCCCGTTGACCTGGTTGTTGGCTGTTGCATGGTCTGGGTCTCCGCCTCTTGTGACTGGGGGACCCCTTGGCAGCCTGCGTTGTTAGTCTTCGGTGGTTGGTGGTCTTTCAAGTTCCCTTGATCAAACAGCCATCTGACTGTGGTTGCCGCTCTGTGGTAGTAATCTACCTCCGTGGAGAGAATCGCTGATATAGCCGTCTTTAGCAGTCGAACGAGGCCGTCGAGGTCCATGGTTCCTATGCGCACCTTCTTCTCCCTCTTTGTCCACTCCTTCTCTTGGGGTAAATGGTCGGGGATGTGGACTGGTGGGGGGGGTGGGGGGGGGGGGGGTGGGGGGGGGGGGGTTGGTGTAAGGTCCGCTTCGGATTCCGATTCTGACGGTGGCTCGAGTTGGGGGGTCGCTTCAGGTGGAGGATAGAAGTACGTAGTACTCGATGGGCAGTTGACGAGGTGGTCTGTCAGTTCGCATGTGAAGCGGCCGGTTGCTCTATATGGTGAGAGCGCCGCTGCACTGGAGGTGTCTTTCCATAAAGTAGGCGGAGTTTTTGACTGGTTGTGGTATTGGGAAAACTGCAACTTCTGGAAAATCTGGTTCTTCTTCGGTTGGGGCCGCTATCGGAATAGTTGCCGATTCTCTTGTGTCGGTGTTCTGTCGATTCGCGCTGAAAAGGGCGGGTTGACGTCTGCGATTAGACATGGCTAGCTGCGCGGTGAACCGTCCTCAGCTGTTGCTCTGTCGCGCGCGCGAGAGAATGACGTCATATTTATAGTATTATGTCAGTGTCTGCGTGGTGACCGAGTTGCCTCTTTTACGTCACCGCCACTGCCTGACTTTCTCAAGAAGTAAAAGTTTTTTAAGTGTTTTACTTCTTTTCTGAGAAGACTTAATTTTTACGAAAGAAGTTGAAAGGGTACAAAGCTGGCTAACGAACTCGTCTAATGTCTTTCTCCAAACAAGCTATACGTAAAAGTTCAAGTAAATATGACAAACATTACGGACTCTAATCTGGGTCAACCAAATTCCTATAAACGGTTGTTTATGTCTTCAATTAAACATTCAGTTACAATATGCTCGGAGGCTCTCTTAGCCACCCACTCAAGAAAGTATTTCGCCAAATTTCAAGCTTGTGTGTACAGAAATATAGGAGATTCTCTTGTTTACATACATACGCATAGACATACATACATACATACATACATACATACATACATATATACATACATACATACATACGCACATACGGCGCTTCGCGCCAATGTACGTTCAACAGCGAGGTTAGCGTAACTAGACGTGACGTAATTTTTATCTTGTTACTTCAGTTGTTACAGGTCTAGCCTGCCCGCCTTTGACATCATGGACATGCTATTAAATTCGTTCCACCGCGACCCGTCCTAAAAAGTCCCTTCTGTAAATAGAAGGGAGTTAACAATAAGGCAGACTTCGGGATGAAATCCTCATCTTGTTGTCCTTGTTTGGTGTCGATTGATCTGGTTTCTTAACTCATTGTGCCCGAGGTACGAAATACCCACATTTTAGAGTTATCCTCTGAGGATTGCATTACAATTCAGGAATGAATGAATATTTTATTTCTCAAGGATGAAAACAATAGGCGCACAGGCCTCTTTTCCTGTTTGTCCTTGCTAAAATACAACATTAAAACAGCATGTTAACAGCACAAACAAGCCGTCTGTAGCCACAGCCACAGGTCACTCGTGTTACATTCCGATATCAGTTCGCAATTCGCTGAAATTTACATTCGCGCAGTGGCACGCACGCAAGCACACACCAATTAACAGGGTCAGGGGGTGGAGGGTATGGGGTGGGGTGGGGTGGGGTGGAGGGTGCGATGTAAAGTGAGTGCCTTTGAGACAAATCTACGATGATAGTTCAAGGGTGGTGGCAGAATAGCTTGGCATCTATAGATGCCAAGCTATTCTGCCACCACCCTTAAACTATCATGGTCGAGCAATGTCTTGCTGTGGTGTGTCGCGGGCAGAATGAGTTAAGGATTAGTCTTCGGAACAGGGTAGAGAATAAGGGGTTCATTTTATTACAGCTTTGTGGTTACTGAAAAAGCATAAGCATGGTCCCTGTGATAGGAAATATGGGTATTCTTTTAAGCCCTTGACTGCCGAGAAAAACTGAACACAGCAAAACTGCCAGAGGCATTGATCCGCATGAGCTCCCGCAGTTGTGGGGCTCATGAGGATCTATGCCTCTTGCTAAAAGCACTTTGCATCCATGTTCATTGGACGGCTGAAGATCTTTGACGCTGACGATGACTTGAAAGAAAGTGAAGGGATTAATTCCAATCGACATATTGCCAACATTTAGTGACTATGAACTGGAAGAGTACGACCAGTAGAAAGTTGCTTTAGCATGTCGTACGATGTTTCAGCATACGGTACAATGGTTCAGCATACGGTACAATGGTTCAGCTTACGGTACAATGGTTCAGCATACGGTACAATGGTTCAGCATGTGGTACGAAGTGTCAAGAATAGAGGAGTACGATGTTTCTTGCCTTATTTGTTCTATCAATGCAACAATACACCGTTATTCACCGTGGGGAGAAGCTCCCAATCCACCGCTCCCTCCCCCCTCCCTCCCCCCGTCCGTCCCCCAGTAGCAAAAGTCTTCGGGCCCACTGTGGCCGTCGTGGGCCAGCGGTTATTTGCTTATTGGGTCCTTCCGCCCGTCCGTCCGTTCGTCCATCCATCCATCCATCCGTTCGTCCATCCATTCACCCACCCACCCATCCATCAGCAGGTTATTATCACTCACCGCTATGTGGAACTGTTTCATGTCCGCCTCCTCCTGTGCTGTTATCGCCCGTTGCTGCCAGTGGCCTTTCAGCATTTGGTCCAGGACGTTGTTGCACTGCAGCCGTAGTCCGTCCCGCTCTGCTTCACTGGTTGGTTGAACATCGTGAGCTATGATGGATTGTTGCACAGTGTACTGCTTGATAAAGACTTCTATCTCCTTTTGTAAAACGTGTGACTGTTCCAAGTTGCTACGTAACTCTCCTGGCTTTAAGTTCGATGCCACTAGCACAGTATCTAATTGTTGTAAAAGTGTCTTGGAGCGTGCCAGTAGGGCGTACGATTGGTTGAGGTCATCTGTTAGATATTTGTCACGTGTATGGACAGGACATATACTCCACTTGGTAACATAGTTGGGCACTTTGAACTGAGGCAGTATCAATAGTGCGGCACAACTAAAAAGAACTATTGTCAGGAACAGGTACACATTTCTCTGGGAATTCAGTCGAATGAAACAGCGCGTTTGTATGGCCATGTTTGCCCGAATCGGAGAGATTTTTGCCACAACACAGAATCACGACGATGTATAAGCTACTATGTACATTAACGAAATCCGAATCTAATATGACTCGCTTAGAAATTTTCAACGATGTCAAAAATTTTCAAGTTAGCCACTCTACACTCCGAGTCTGTTAACACTTTTCATCCTGATACACTACATGACAACAGTTATGTGTACGTCTGTTATGATCACTTTTGACTTAACTTGAGCCAGTCGTACATGTGGATAGTTTTGACAGGACGATAAAAGCTATCGGCGAAATATCCTATCTACTCCTTAGTTGTTGTTGTTGTTTTCACACCGTACACGGCGATAGCTCTCCGCAAGCTGCGTATGCGCTATTTCCTTATATGAAAAATCTCGGGGAACTTTTATTTCCTTGAGACGAAGACAAAAAATTGAGAACAGTTCGCAGCAACCACAACTATCGTTGCGATGGAGAAGCAGAAATGTGTCTGGACGAGGGTCACGGTGTGGCTACTTCGATGTCCGCTTTTGAAAACGACGCTTGTGCGAGATGTGTGCGAAAGATCCACGCAGCTACAACACAATGAAGTTCTCAGCCGCGTGAAACAACTGCTGACAGCAAGCTAGACACCGTCACTGATGCCGTGGCGCGTAGGGCTCTGCTGATTGATTGTTTGCGGAGATGCGAGCTGGCTGGGGAAAACTGAATATTTATTGGCATCTTTTGGTTTAGAGGTTTGACTGAATGAAGGTTAGGATGTGTTTGTACTGAGAAATGTGATTGGCCAAAGATTTAATTGGGGTAGAACACTTTGCTCAGCAACGTGGTCATCGTAACTTGAATGTAGGCTAATAAAGGAGTTTACTTATCACATGTTACCTCGTTGCCTGAGAGCGAGTGACCAGCGGGGGGGTGGGGGGGTGGGGGGGGAATCGGATAGAGCCAGGCCAATGAGAAAAAGTGAAAAGAGACAATAAGTATTTTCGCTTACTGAGACGTGGGCGTTGTGAACGTCCATCTTTAAATACTCAGATGTCGAAGTTACAATCTGTTAACCCTTATCATTCGGAATACACAGTGTGTGAAATAAATTTGACTAAAATACTTCAAGGGTAGTACCAGAATAGCTTGGCGCCTCTAGGCGCCAGGGGCAAGCTATACTGGCACTACCCTTGAACTAAAGCCATTGGTCCGTATCCTTATCCGTAAGTACTATAATGGAGCTTGCATATGGCAGTGTACAAATTTAAAGCTTTTAGCCTCAGTGTGATATGGGTTAACACAATCTGTTAGAGCGCACCACGCGAGAGATTTGAACTGCAAGCCAATCAGATACAAGCCGATAAGCTTTTGCCTCGAGTACGCAGCAGTCGGACAGCGGTCAGTTTGCACTATAACGCCCAACAAACGCGCAGTGGAGAGGATTCGAACAGCCTACCCAATGCGCACAAGGACATCAAGCCGCCGTTGGCCTGGGCACGTACTTGCGGGGGCCAACGGCGGCCTGACGTCGGTGCTATGACCTTGTGAGCATTGGGTAGCAAACGTGCAGTGGCGAGGATTTGAACAGCCCACTTAATCTTAACCCATTCTACCCCAGACACACCACAGGAAGATAAGGATCGACCATGATAGTTCAAGGGTGATGCCAGAATAGCTTGGCGCCTATGGGCGCCAAGCTATTCTGGCATCACCCTTGAACTATCATGGTCGATCTGTGTCCTGCACTGCAATGCAGTCTTCAGAGGACAACGGCAAAATTTAAGGATTTAGGTAATTAATAATAATAATTACGGTATTTATAATGCGCTTATCTTATAATAATTATAACTCTAAGCGCGCACTCACAACTCGCACACGCATGCGCACGCTTTAGACAATGACTCACGTAACACAAATAGTGAAGATACATTAGGTCGGTCAGCTTGGGCTGGGGAGTGTGGTGATATAGTGCTAGAACTGTTGAAAGAGATGAGTTTTGAGGGCAGACTGGAAGGAGGAGAGCGAGTGTTTCTGACGGAGAGAGAGTGGGAGAGTGTTCCAGGTGGTTGGACCGTATACTGAGAAAGAGCGGGGGCCGAAAGTGCTGAGTTTGGTGCGGGGGATGAGGAGGCGGAGAGGGTCAGAGGCGGAGCGGAGGGAGCGGGGAGGAGTGTAGGGGTGAAGTAAGTTGGAGAGATACGCAGGAGCGTAGTTGTTCAGGGATTTGTAGCAGAGAGACAGAATCTTGTATTGGATGCGTTGGGGGATGGGGAGCCAGTGAAGGAGCTTGGGCAGGGGAGTGATGTGGTCGGATGTTTTCTTTCTGAGGACGAGGCGGGCAGCATTGTTCTGGACGCGCTGGAGAGTGAGAGTGGTGGAGTGAGCAAGGCCAGAAAGGAGAGAGTTGCAGTAGTCGATGCGAGATAAGATGAGAGAGACAGCGAGTTTGGTGGCAGCTTCGGTAGTGAGGTATTTCCTGATCTGACTGATGCGGCGGAGGTGGAAATAACATGCCTGGGCCGTGGCGGAGACGAAGCTGGTCATGGAAAGAGAGGAATCGAGGATAACGCCAAGGTTCTTGACCGAGTCAGAGAGGGAGATGGGGGTGCTGTCGAGGTGTTGGGGTAGAATGAGTTAAATTAAAACCGAAAGCTCCAAGCGCATTACAATCTGTAGGCCTACAAGACAATACCATACAATGCGCATTACAATCTGTAGGCCTACAAGACAATACCATACAATGCGCATTACAATCTGTAGGCCTACAAGACAATACCATACAATGTGCATTACAATCTGTAGGCCTACAAGACAATACCATACAATGCGCATTACAATCTGTAGGCCTACAAGACAATACCATACAATGCGCATTACAATCTGTAGGCCTACAAGACAATACCAAACAATGCAACGACATTTGCACACAGTAAGCGAAATACGATACACAAACACACCATTTTTCAACAAACTAAACAACAGTTCACACATATGTTACATTTAACATTCAAAAACATTCAATCAGCAATGAGGATTACTGGACTCCAATTATGGCATCAAACACTGGCGGTAATTCAAGAGTCCGAAATAGCTCAGGCGGTTAAACGTCGGAGCAGGAGAGCGAAGGGAATCGCCGGGTCGTGGGTTCGAATCCCGTCCCGGTCCCGGTAGCTGGACTCACAATCCAGGGGGGAAAAACGGATTTGTTCAATAGCATGTCCGTTGAAAGGTCCTGGTAAATCAAAGTGGCACAGTTGGAGTGCGCCTGAGTTGATCAGTGTTCAGGTCGTACTCCATAGGCAATAGATTTCCCTGTCCCCCATAACCCGCCCGTCAGGGCCGTCCATGATCACCTCGGTGCTGTGGACGTTAAACCCGAACTAACCAACCAACCAACCGGTAATTCAAAAACAAAATTATTAGCACATTGAGGGTGCTTTTGTGGTTTAGGTGTGGGGGGGAGGGGAGGGGGAGCCACCTGTCCATGACCCGATATATTCCTAACATTATCTCTTTTTGTATCGGTGTGCCTGTAAAAACGTGAACTGTTTGGCGTTGAATTATCTGTCAGAAATATAATTTGCGTCCACTGGCGGTGCCGGAGATGTTTCATATACGCATGTAACCTATCCACGACAGAGCTGGTTGTACCGCACCCAAACATTTGCTCACTCGACGACAGTCTAACCCGTTTAACCGCACGACCGCATTTCCCAAATTTTGGAGATGTTTCTTAACGACTGTACGACTGCAGGAGAAGGATCAACCATGATAATTCAAGGGTAGTGCCAAATTAACCTGGCGCCTGTATGCGCCAAACTAATCTGGTAATACCATTTGAATCATCATGTTCAATCCGTCTCCTGCTGCAGGGGTTAACCCTTGTCATTCGGAATACACCAGTGTGTGAAATAAGTTTGACTAAAATAGTTCAAGGGTAGTGCCAGAACAGCTTGGCGCCTCTAGGCGCCAAGCTATTCTGGCACTACCTTTGACCTAAAGCTGTTGGTCTGTATCCTTATCTGTAAGTACTATAATGTAGCTTGCATATGACAAGAGTACAAAATTGAAGCTTTTAGTCTCAGTATGATATGGGTAAGAGGGTTAAACAAGACCTTTAGACGTCTTGACGACGTGTCGTTTGCTACTTAGACATCTTGAAGACTCATTCACTGTTTGGAAACACGCTCGGTCAGAGTGCAAGTGGTTTCAGACGCGACATTCGTGATCACTGGCAGAGAAGGTGAATAAAAACGTCAATGGAATTCACAGCCTACACACAGCAGCATACATATACATTCAAACACATGTCCTTTGAAATTACATACTTTTAAAAGGGGAATAGTATTCGGCTTTAATTGCCTACAAGAGAAGTACACTTGTATATTGGCTTATGACAAGGTCAGATATAACAAGAGAAAACTGCATCATAATTATTTTGATGTGAACTTTTCAAATATTTTACTCATGTGATATGTTGTCTGGGAATGACCACGCGCACATGCGTCAGGTACCGGTGAAACACTCTTTCAAAAACCTTTCGATCGATATATCATCTGACCCGGACGATTAAATCGTGGATTTGCGCAGTAGCTCTGAAACTGACACCCCCAATGCACAAACACGCCTTCACTATGGCGCCCGCAATAGAAGCTTCTTTCGTCAACGATAACGCAAACATTGCTTGTGAATAGCAGATATTATAAGTTATTGTTAACATGGGTTTGTAAAGGAACCATTGTACCCCGACGGTCGAAGGCCTGACGGTTACAATGGTTCCTTTGACCTCCCGAAGGCCTACAAGGGTCCCTCCGCTATTTTCATAAAGGAAATCAAGAAAAAATATTCCGACCTGGATCAGGCCAGACATGACTGACGTCAGAGAAATAATTATACATTGATACATAATAGACTTATGACCTAATTTAAAATCTTTCATGACGTTGCCGTCGCCAGTAGTGTGCCTGTTGTTGCGAACAACACTAAGTAACTCTGTACTTTAGAATGTTTTGATGATCTTTTATAGAACAAAACTGCCATCCAAGACGCGACAGAAAGAGGGCTAAAAAGAAAGGACCGCCATTGGTCGCTACAAGGGTTTTTGTAGCTTGGTCACTTGGTACGGTTTGCGCTAAACAGATTGGTCGTGTGACGTAGGGATGAAAACAATAATTTTTACTTCGGTGTTTAGGTGATACTTAGAATCTCACTCGAGTGGTTTTAAAACCTTATCCTACGAGCGAAAGCGAGTAGGATAAGATTTTAAGACCACGAGAGTGAGATTCTCAGTATCACCTAAACACCGATGTAAGAATCTATTTGTTACTCACTTTTTCTTGGCATAAATCCGTTGTGAGTTGGCTTTCGGCACACCCTGGTCACAACACAGCTGCCATTGTGTCTTGTCAAAAATCTGGACGTAATTTACTTTGTAACATGACATCAATATCTTAGATGCCAGACAAATGTTCCTACATGACTATGTAATAGCGCAATTCATGACGCCAGAGAGTGCCAGTCGGAAGCAGGTAAAGTTTCAATATCGCGTGTGCCCGTACTTTATTGTAGACCAGACATTCTACGAGACAATTTTGTGCACACTTGGCCGTTCACGCAGCAGAGCTGTATCACACACGTGTGACACAGCTAAGCTGTATCTGACGTGTATGAGACAGCTTATCCGTTCAAAGTCATCAAAAAAGGAGATGTGTAAGAAAAATAACATTAAAGTACACACATGTTTATGCTTAATGACAGGCAAAAACATTTTCAGCATAGTAATCTAGAAATGATTGATGGAATTGATTATTTGGACCCGCAGTTTGCAATTTGACTATGCATAGTCGATTTCCGGCCTGAACTTCACGCCCTTCTCGTG